>JAYESA010000019.1:93412773-94012773 GCA_036927795.1 Iris macrosiphon
GTGTGTCAACATATCTAATATATAGTAATGACTGAAAGGAACTACACATGCAATAAATAAACAGAGATGCAATAAATATACAGAAATATACTAAGCATGCAAAATACTGTAAGTAATTTGGCAAGGTATCTTGCCTGATCTGAAAAAGAATGAAGTCCCAACTCAAGGCGTCGTCCGATCTACCCGTCACATAAATTAAATAAGTTAGGTTACAAAAGTGGGTTAATAGGTTCCTCCATTTTAATCTATTTTAATTCTGAATAAAATAAACTAAAATAGTATATTAATCTTATTATAATCTGATTTTATTGTTAAGCTCTAATTTTGGTCCAAAAAAAGTCAACTTTAAGAATTTGTGATCCGTGGCACGCAAATCGAGGCAATTCGTTGACCAAAAAGTCAACCGACTTAAATTCTGGATTTGTGTATGGAATCCTATATATTTTGATGCTACATGAACACTGGAATAGACGGTTTCATAAAATTACAAGTCAGTAAAGAGTTATGGCCACAAGGGCGCACAGATGACAATTTTCGGTGGTTTCCTATTTACGTCTACGTTGCACAAATTTATAGTAAAATAAACTTATATTTTAAATTCTGTAAAAATATTTTTCTGGAAGTTCATCATGTCAGCTTTTCGAAACTTCAAACAGTTTATAATTTCGAGTTCGGGATCTCCCGAAATCTCGAAAATATCAAAATGCGTCTGATTTCAGACAACTGGCACTTTTAGAATTTTCTGGAAAAATTGATTCTAAAATTATTAAAATAATTTACATATTCAGAAAACTAACCTTGATGTGGTTCTAACAAAAAAAACTGGAGCACGTTTGGAGTCCGGAGCTAGGAGATATCGTCTTTTTAAGTCGTCATAACATACTAGAAAATGATGCTAAATTTATGACGAATTTTGACTCTTTTTGGACAAAAAAGAGGTGAATTTGGGAAAGAAAAATATGAAGTATAAGATATTTATAATGTTAGAGACTACTTAATTAAATACGACTAGGATTGGCTAATTTGAATATGAATAGGATCAGTTTATATAAGGATAGGATATGCATGAAGTTGATTTCCTAATAGGCCCAGGATTTGAATTAATTTAAAAATAGAGTTTAAGTTTATCTCAATAATTTATAATCTTAAATAGAATTAAAGATAATACAAATAATTTATATATAATCTTATTAATATCTATTAACGCTTAAATTAGCATCTATCTAATATTAAGACTATATATAACTAAATAAATCCTAATTAATTTTAAAAATCTAAATAAATTTCTTAAAATTCTAAATAAATTATAGAAAAAAATATAATTAAATATTTTAACCTAAAATAAATATTTGGTAGGAATAAAATGCAAGTATGGTCTCAAAGTAAATCATAGAAGTCCTAGAAATTTACGTTCCCTATGTTTTAATTACCTAAAAATTCTAGAAAAATCTTCAAAAATCTAAAATAACCTAAAAATAATTCTAAATAAATATTTATATAAGTAAATATATCAAGAAATTCATTTGCTAATTAACTAAGAGAATACTTTAAAGAAATTCAATATCTATAATAAATATAATAATATAAAATATACACAAAATGTCTATTTTGGGTGAGGGGGTTTACAATATACCCAACTTACAAAAATTTCGTCCTCAAAATTAAAATAGGACATGGTTTCTCTCTATCTAATCTCACTTGATCACAATCTAAAAGAATTTACCTCAAGTTTAACAATGCAATTTCTACCCAACTTAGAATTTACCCACATATCAAATAAGGCTATACTTTTAAGAAAACTATTTCTCAAATTATTTAATCATGTTATTCAATCCTCAGAAATTTTAACACCAAACATATCACCTATGGTATGCCCTTAATCAATTATAAAATAGAGTCACTAAGTCATGTGATTAGCCTTATGGGGTATATCTAGTACTATTAGTGTGTCAACTTATACCAAGCACGAGGTTTCATCTTTCTGAAATAAGGGAAGACGGAGAGCAATAATAAAGAATTCAAGGTGAAGGTAATAGAATACAAGTATGAGGTTCAAAGAGATTAAGGAATTCGAAAAGAGAGTTATCAGGGCAGTTGTGGATTAAAATCATATTTTTGATAATTTCTAATTTACATGCTAGTATCAGTACAGTTACGTAATCAATACGATATGTCAGACATGTCTAGAGGAAAATATATTCGTCTACTACCATATATCTCAATCCACGTAAAGTAGTCATGCGAAGAGCGAACCAAGCGCACTAAGATTAGTTAGACCTTAATACACAGATTCTGATTAGACAATTATATCATTGTGTGCACCTAATAATACATATGTCATGAGCAAGCTCGATGAAAGAATAAGCTTGCAAAAACTAAGTTATAATAGCAGCATAAGTCAAGGTAGTACAGAAAATATAAGTACGCTAGATTATGATGAGAGAAGTTATAAAATAGTCCAAGTTCATAAAGAAGATAAGACTCTTACAATATCTATAGTTGTCATACTAACTTCTTGTCTAAGTCGATAGTCGACCAAATAGGGGTATGGGCTTCAAGGTTCTATAGTCTGATTAAACACTTTCGTCTTATGCTGGCATACAGGTAATGTCATTCAGTTACACTTCAATAATAGGACAAAAGACTATGTGATACTAGATTGTGAGGCACACTACCCAACTTAAAACAATAAACTAATATTGTAGTGTCTTAAGGATACCATAGAAACTCCTATTAAGGTCTACGAGAAAGGGTCTTGGTACTTATTAGGGTATTCTCTTACATTACATAGGTCATGGTCGTCTTAAGTCTTAGTCATAGCGCTTATAGAGCAAGTGTCAATAGTAAGAATGGAAAGTCACTGGCCTTCAAGGGAAAAAGGGGATATAACTCGTATCGAGGTGTGGTACAAGTTACGCAATTAAAACTAAGGGATAATCATCAGGTCATAATCTACAAGGATAACTTAAACCATCAAGTTCTAACTACTAAGCACAGGGATTCAAAATTCAAGTTTACAACTATAATCCTAGCAAGCTATATATCCTAACATAGAGTAAAATCACTTGGTCTATAATCAGAGAGGTTTAGGTGGCACGAATTGAAAGATGAAGGAAACAAATTTAGTCATCTCACTAATAGCGAGCGCTAAGGGTTCAGAGGAACAAGTCTTAAAACTAAATAGAAAGACTCTAGATAATGTCATGGTTTCTCTAAGGGAAAGGTGGTATGCTAATCTCCGTGTTCGAGGTATGATCAAGAAAATATTCTATGCATTGCTCTTGGCTTTCTAAGGTACTGTCTGCTAATCTCAAGACAAGAATCTAAATTTATAGTTCTCCAATACTATCTAACTATGAAGGTTAGGTTCAGTCCTAATATTCAATTTTTGTTTTCTATTGGTTCCTAAATACTAGGGTTAAATATTATGGTAAAACTTTTAACTAACTCTAGTAATGTCTATACTACTCTCAAGTCCTCATAATACATCAAGGGGTAATGGTAAACCAATCTATAGATAAGGAATTCTAGGGTTCACTAGATATTCTAAACTTAATGGTGTGTCAACACTTTAGTTGTACTCTTAATAGGAAGGTTACCCTACTTATCATCTAGCAAAATGGACTTCTATATTCTAGGAGGGGGCTATACTCAAGGAATTATCAGGGAAGTACAGGAATCAAGCAGGATACAATTATTCGAATAGAATGGACTGGAAGGAGAGCGAATCATAGTCAATTATGGATGAGTCCTATACTCTATTCCTAGGTGCAGGCTTGTTCGGTACAATAACGTAACCGAGACAATATACTCTCGACCTGCATGGGCCACCACAAAAACATGTCATGCCTAGTCCCAAAATACATAGGACTAGGACACGTAAGCATGCCAGCCGCATGGATATGTCAACTCCAATATATGGAAACCATAACCCATACGTACGCTGTAATATGAATATTAAATCCACAAGTGGTATAAAATGTATCACAAGTCACAGGGTACAACCTAAATCTCATCCACAGAAAATTAATATAAATAAATAACCAACATCTATATAACTAGATCTCAATAAGAAGTATCTAAATGTGACAGTCGGATGGAAATAAATCCACTACCAACTCGAATATAAGAGAAAATACAATATAAGTGCACCTCAACAAACACAATATAAGAATACCAGCTAACAATCACGGGCTCGAAGAGAAGATATCCTCGAAACATATATAACCCTCTGAATCTGCACCCCTGCGAATACTCAAGAACAGCGACACCTGGAAGGGCCAGGTCCTCAGAGGGACGTAACAAGATGCATAGAAGCAAGCCAATTTGAATACAGTAAACATGCATAATATTTAAAAATATATAAGTACGCTGTAAAAGATAATCTATATGAATGCAAATAAGAACAACTTTTCGATGTATGGGCAAGGGTAGGCTACTCGATCTACCTCATAACTCATATACTCGTCAGTGGACATCAGAAATCGACAGACCGCGGGGGTAGGGACCAGCGAGACTACAAAAATTGACATACCGCGGGGGTAGCGACCAGCGTGACACACGCCCGTAGTGCGAGCTATATACTACGGTTTACAGAGTGGTTAAAAGCCCATACGCCTAATGATTGTCCTTTGATGATACTAAGTGTCAAGTGTGTGTCAACATATCTAATATATAGTAATGACTGAAAGGAACTACACATGCAATAAATAAATAGAGATGCAATAAATATACAGAAATATACTAAGCATGCAAAATACTGTAAGTAATTTGGCAAGGTATCTTGCCTGATCTGAAAAAGAATAAAGTCCCAACTCAAGGCGTCGTCCGATCTACCCGTCACATAAATTAAATAAGTTAGGTTACAAAATTGGGTGAATAGGTTCCTCTATTTTAATCTATTTTAATTCTGAATAAATTAACCTAAAATAGTATTTTAATCTTATTATAATCTGATTTTATTGTTAATCTGATTTTATTATTAAGCTCTAATTTTGGTCCAAAGAAAGTCAACTTTAAGGATTTGTGATCCGTAGCACGCAAATCGAGGCAATCCGTTGACCAAAAAGTCAACCAACTCAAATCCTAGATTTGTGTATGAAATCCTATATATTTTAATGCTACATGAACACCAGAATAGACGGTTTCTAAAATCACAAGTCAGTAAAGAGTTATGGCCACAAGGGCTCACAGATGACAATTTTCGGTGGTTTCCTATTTACGTCTACGTTGCACAAATTTTATAGTAGAATAAACTTATATTTTAAATTCTCTCAAAATACTTTTCTCGAAGTTCATCATGTCAGCTTTCCAAAACTTCAAACGGTTTATAATTCCGAGTTCGGGATCTCCCAAAATCTCGAAAATACCAAAATACGTCTAATTTTGGACAACTGGCACTTTTAGAATTTTCTGGAAAAATAGGTTATAAAATTATTAAAATAATTTATATATTCAGAAAACTAACCTTGATAGGTTCTAACAAAAAAATTGGAGCGCGTTTGGAGTCCGGAGCTAGGAGATATCGTCTTTTTAAGTCGTCATAACATACTAGAAAATGATGCTGAATTTATGACGAATTTTGACTCTTTTTGGACGAAAAAGAGGTGAATTTGGGGAAGAAAAATATGAAGGATGAGTTATTTATAATGGTGGAGACTACTTAGTTGAATACGACTAGGATTGGCTAATTTGAATATGAATAGAATTATTTTATATAAGGATAGGATATGCATAAAATTGATTTCCTAGTAGGCTCAGGATTTGAATTAATTTAAAAATAAAGTTTAAGTTTATCTCAATAATTTATAATCTTAAATAGAATTAAAGATAATACAAATAATTTATATATAATCTTATTAATATCTATTAACACTTAAATTAGCATCTATCTAATATTAAGACTATATATAACCAAATAAATCCTAATTAATTTCAAAAATCTAAATAAATTTATTAAAATTTTAAATAAATTATAGAAAAAATATAATTAAATACTTTAACCTAAAATAAATATTTGGTAGGAATAACATGCA
This sequence comes from Iris macrosiphon, assembly GCA_036927795.1. Taxonomy (NCBI): domain Eukaryota; kingdom Viridiplantae; phylum Streptophyta; class Magnoliopsida; order Asparagales; family Iridaceae; genus Iris; species Iris macrosiphon. The sequence continues at coordinate 93,418,809 of JAYESA010000019.1, forward strand.
AGTATGGTCTCAAAGTAAATCATAGAAGTCCTAGAAATTTACGTTCCCTATGTTTTAATTACCTAAAAATTCTATAAAAATCTTCAAAAATCTAAAATAACCTAAAAATAATTTTAAATAAATATTTATATAAGTAAATATATCAAGAAAATCATTTGCTAATTAACTAAGAGAATACTTTAAAGAAATTCAATATCTATAATAAATATAATAATATAAAATATACACAAAATATCTATTTTGGGTGAGGGGGTTTACACGAGGTCTGAACGGAGGCAAGGCGTCGGTTCTATATTTGGGCTCGGAGTCGATCCACGACGGTGGACGCGAAGGCTGGGCTCGAGGTCATGACAAGGAGATAACGACGAATCTCGAGAGGAGGTGGAGGTGGAGGTGGCCAGAGGTAGGGTTGCTCACGGCGGAGGGAGATTGACGATGGTGGATCTGAAAGGAGTCAGACCGCGGTGGATCGAGACTTCCTGAGGCGGATTGAAGCAGATCTACGACAGATCTGCGACGGCAGAGTCGACTGCTCGGAGACGCTCCTGGTGGCCGAAGGTCAAGGTCAAGGTTAGGTTTAGATTTAGGGGTAGGTTTGATTTTGGTGTTTGATTTTTGTTGGTCTGGATGTGTCAGGGTTGTGCCCAGTTGAGTGAACACAGAGGTGGGGATGTACTATAGACGTATCCAGGGTGTCAGACACAAAATTCAATGGATGTAAATGTATAGATACGTAATGGACACCCGGAGTCTGATCCGAGGCACACGGACTGATATGGAAGTTGTGACGGTGGACACAGCCGGACATTGGACTGGATTTGACGATGATGGCTGTGGTGTTGGTTGGAAAGGATTTGGTAGTGGTGGAAGGAAAATTTGATTTTGAAATCAAAATTGGGTTTGGAAATTGGATTGGAAATGAAGTGTTATGTCCAAGGCTAAATCAACAATAAAAAATTGTATGTTCGAGATCAGAGGTTCATATAAAAGTTTTCACTCTGATTATTCTCGATCTCCATGAAGAACTATATAGAAGGATCCAGTTACAACCTGCTGTTACAACAATAACCAGAAAAAGAAACTTCTCGTTCTTCTTTGCAATCGCAGTTGCAGACGGACAGAACAGAGTTACAACTCACAGAAGAGAGGAGGAAGAAGAAGAAGAAGAAGAAGAAGACGAAGAGACATTGCTTGTTGGGGTGATAAAGATTATCGTTGCTCAAAGCAAGATTTGTCCCCACAAGATCTGCTTCCAGGAACCAGCAAGTTTACGAACAACTTCTGGAACGTTCGCCGTTACCTCTGTTTGAACTTGCTGGACTCCAATGGTGGCGGCAGCAGCAACTCTCTTCGTCTCCTAATTTTTGAAGCATGTTCTCAAAGAGGCACGAAGAGAGTGTTTATAAATAGAGGATAAAAATTCTAGCTGCCCATCAGTTACGGAATGATGGGAACAAATTAATTATGAATCCCTAAAAGATAGGTACGAATTAATTTCAAATTCCACAAAAAAGGATCTGAATAACAGACTATATCTTTCCATAATTATTCAAATATATTCGCAACAGCGCATGCCGCAACCCATGCGGTAGCTCATGCGACCCGCCTATGCGATCGTGCATGTAGTTCGTGCATACCCAAGCGCATCAAATGCGCACAAGCGCCTACGTCGATGTTGGCATGCTAAGTGCAAAGTGCGACAACAAAACTTTGCGCCCTTGAGTCCGAGTCCGAGTCGCTAAGTCCCTTTGGGGCTTAGCTCCTATGAAAATAATTCCAAGAGCATGACAAAAAGCATAAATACTTTTATTGAGGAGTTAATCCTTTTTTTCTCCTAGAAAAATACTCCCGCATGGCATCCATATATCCCACCATACCCCATGTACACACCTCAACTCATACAAAGTATTATATTGAGATACCCACTTGGTGGTGTAGCCAATGTGGGATTATTTTTACTAGTCCAAAGAAAACAATACCAACAATCTCCTACATATCTCAATATATATAGGTTGATCGTTCCCCAGAGTGACTTCTATCATGCATTAGGATAGATGTTGCTTCGACTTGAATCTTCCCTCATGGCTCGAACAACATTATGATACAAGAATGGACTAAGCCTTGAATTCTACACCATAGCTGCAATTCTTTCCACTCACATAATAACATCAGCTGTGCTTTCGGTTGCACATTAAAGGCCCTGTGCACGCCTGGTTTTAGTGTATGTATTTTGGGCGTCTACAAGTATTCCTTCAAGAGATGGCCTATATCTCTTTCCATACACTCTAGGTGAGTTCTTGTAAAGAGTCCTTGGCATGAAGTCTCGAGCTTCTTTGCAGTGCTACTCTGCTATGACATGGCCCAGAGCCGAGGTTATACCTCATCGTGGTATAATGCCACTATAGCATAAGGTCCCAGCCTCTTTGTAGTGCCAAACTACCTTGCAAGAAGCATTGCGCTTCCTTGCGGTGTTACGCCGCTGTGACATAGCTCGCGTAACCGAGGATTTACATCTTTTAGCTCTGTGGTGTCACACCACTGTAATATAAGGACACCAGCCTCTTTGTAGTGTTGCCTACACTCTTCATTCTATAGCATTTGGCTACATGCCTATGTGCGGTGTTACGCCGCTGTGACATGGCTCGCGAAGCCGAGGCATTACCCTTACCGAGGAACCTCTTGGTGGTGTCACCCACTGTAGCATGGAGACCTTACGTTCCTTCGTAGTGCTGTGCTACCGTGCTTCCTGTTAAGCACACCAGACATTCAAAATGCCTGAGAACTCATTAAGGCGTCTAAATCATCCTCCCACAGGACTTGTTCTACACAAAAGAATAATTTATAGACAACAGTGGTTCTTGGTTCGTAAGCCCTCAATGTCTCAAAGGACTATCCACTGTTTCTGATATTCTCCCAGTCAATGATCCTCCCTTGAACCAGTAGCTAAATGCCTAGTGGATTTCTCTTTGAACTAATACTATAAAACTAAATAGTAGGATTACAAAGACATAATATCAGAATATCTTCAAGCCCATCTTGTTTGTTGTATCCTCGACCAGCCGGCGTTTAAGACCTTTGATGAACGGATCGACCATATTTTCCTGGCTCCGAATATCAATTATGGCAATGACTCCAGTCTTGATAAGATCATTCACTGCCATGTGCCTTAGTCGCACAATCTTCTTCTTCGCATTGAAGAGATTATTTGATGCTACCGGTGCAATCGCTTGGTTGTCGAAGTAAATCGGTTCTGCCAAAATCTGCACACCCACCACTAGAAGATCATACGTGAGCTCCTGAAGCCACTCTGCTTCATCTGCTATAGTTGCTAGTGCATAGAACTCAGATTCCATCGAGGAATAAGAGAGCATTGTCTGTTTCTTCGACTTCCACGATATAGCAGCTCCACCCATGGAGAAGACGTATCCTCTTGTGCACCTTACGTTCTCTACTTCTGAACACCAGCTTGCATCACTGAAGCCTTCCATAACTGTCGGATAACCATTGTAGTGCAGTGCATACTTCTGAGTTCTCTTGAGATATCTCATCACTCTCTTCACAGCTTTCTAGTGGTCCATTCCTGGATTGCTCGTGAACCGACTCAGTATTCCCACAGCAAAAGCTATGTAAGGCCTAGTGACAGTTGTTGCATACATCAGACTCTCGATGACGCTTGAGTACTCCAGCTGCCTAACACTTTCCCTTGGATTTGGCTTCAGCTTCTTGTCACATCTATACGGAGTATCGATCCTTGGAAGATCCTTATATCCATAGCATGTGAGAATCTTCTCGATGTAATGAGACTGTGACAGCGCCACTCCAGTGTCTGTCCGAATAATCTTTATTCCCAGGATAACATCAGCTTCCCCTAAGTCCTTCATACTGAACATAGATGAGAGAAACTTCTTTGTCTCATTGACACGTGCTAGACCCGTAGCCATGATTAGCATGTCGTCCACGTATTGTAACACCCTGTTCCGCTCAAGCGGACTGCTGATTCAAACGGCAAAAGTGTAATGTCCCGACCCGCTTTGCTTAGGCGAGAATACTCGTTTGAGGCAAACAATATCCAGACTTGTCCCTACACGAGTTTGGCTTAGGCTTTCAAAATCTCGCTCGACGTATCGCTCAACCGAGATGAATCATCGCTAAGGTGGGTGGCTACGGTGAACCTGTCTTTGCTTAGCCAGCACACCTAAAATATGAAATGATACATTCTAGTCGCTAGGTGAATCACCCCCTGCATGCTAATAAGAATACACCGCACCTAGCTAAGGGAATAATCCTAACTTGTATTGCTTGTGTAGAACATGAAATTGAAATATTACTTATACTCAGACCCTCGCATACTACCCTAGATCATGTAGCTCAGAAAGTCCCTTACGGTTTCACTCCTCGGCTTACCTTCGGGCTCGAGCTAACGCGATTACTTAAGTTCTTAATGTTGCCTTGCCTTAATGTTTTTCACACGAAATTATGCTACAATCAAGAACACTATCGTGTATCGTGCATGCATTCGAGTCAACCAGGAGACTATCAAATAGCTCTTCTGTGCAATTGAACCTGCAAGTATCCGGGACCGTTAGGTCACCAAGGCAATCCCCGAACCAGGGGAACGCATCAAAGAAAATTTGAATCACTAAATTATGAATGCTGTCAAGTTACAACTGAATGATAATCGCATCAAGTTTACCTCTGAACGAGAATCAATGTCACTGAATCCAAGTATCCCAGCTTATGGAGCAAATGTTCGATTTAGAACAAGAATTATGGATTATCATATCAGATTATGAATTTGGAATGACCCAGACTGCGTGTCGCGGACAACTTGGAAACAACGTTATTAGGTTCCACGGACGGTTTTGGGGCACCGGGGCCGATCCGATCAGGATAAAACTTTACGTTAGTCTCCTGCATCTGGACAATATGGTCTGCAGCCACTACTGAATCTTTATTTCTTTCCATCCTTGTTCAAGACTATAACTCATCCTTTATGGCTATGCCAGCGACTCATGTTCATATAGATAAGTAATCCTCACTTAGCGGCTATCTGCATGCAAGTCATTGCATCGCATCAAAAGAATAACTGAACGCCTGAACGATCATGACACAGTGTTTGCATATGCTATTGCCCTGAATGTTATATATGCTCGTGCTTAAATTAACTTGTTTGTCTTGGACAGGGAAGGTCAAATGGTAAGTTGGTAAGTTTTGTCGTGTTTTCTCTGATATCGCACGGCACACTGCCACACGAGTTACGCTATTCAATCTTTGCCATGAAACTGATCCTAAGGCAACTAGAAAGACAACATAATAGTTGATGCACGAAACCTATATTACATGTATGGATTTGTCGAGAGGGTGAGTAGCCTCCCCACCAGTGCATTCAATGTACTGATAATTTACCAGATCGTTTGCAGGGTGTGGGAGAACCTCGTTTGGTGTGGATGCCTCCTTCGTGAGTGCTAAGGCATGGAGTTTAATCCGGAGCCTTGGAGCGTTGCATCCGGAACTGAAGCACATATACAAGACATAATGTTGGAACATCGCCTGAACATCATCTATACATCATTCCATAAATGTAGCCACTTGGCACGCTTTATTGTTTCAGAGAGAGATCTTAGCGAATTGTAATCTCGGCCAAGCGCCGCCTGTAACACTTGTTTATATCAATAAAGAGCTTATTTTACTTTAACTTATATTATTCAATGCTTCCGCTATTGTCGACTCAGTGAACTTGTTACCGATCGCCTATGCGTTCATAATTTCGCTATACTCGGACAATCTGTGTGACTCTGTGGCTTGGAGCTCTTACCGCCAGCCAATGAACCATGGCCTTGCATGGGCGTGGCTCACGCTCGTGCGACATCATGCCCGGATGGGTCAAGCGATCGTTCTGTGGGAGCGCTGGCGCGGTGATTCTCGCCTAGCGAGGATGGCCGATTAGCCTGCAGGAGATCAGGGTGTGACACGTATAAACAAACGATGACTCCTCTCCCTTTAGTGAACTTAGTGTAAACGTACTTGTCTGTTTCACTGAACCTGTAAACGTTTGATCTTATGACTTTATCAAACTTCTCGTGCCACATCTTGGAAGTTTGCTTCATACCATATAATAATTTCACCAACTTGCAGACTTTGTCTTCAAGTCCTATAATGACAAATTCTTCTGGTTGTTGCATATAAATCTTTTCGGTCAATTCTCCATTCAGGAATGTTATCTTGACATCCATTTGATGAATGACTAGCTTGTGAATTTTACTTAGAGCAATCAACATCCTGATGGTCGTCAGCCAGGCTACTGGAGCATATGTGTCGAAGTAGTCAATCCCCTGCTTTTGAGAAAATTCCTTAGCAACCAGACTTGCCTTGAACTTTTCAACAGTTCCATCGGCCTTCATCTTCTTCTTGAAGATCCACTTGCATCCTATCAGTTTTGCTCCTTCAGGTAGATCGACCAACACCTAAGTGTTGTTGGAGGTTATTGAATCATCCTCATCATTGATAGCCTCCTTCCAGAAGATAGCATTTCTGGTCTTCATCGCCTCATCATAGGTAAGCGGATCTGCTTCCACATGATATGTGACAAAATTATCTCTGAAGTTATTGTGTCTCCTTACTTGCTTAGACACCGGCTCTGCGAGTTCTGGTTCGAACGTTGTCTCTGTAATAATACCTTCTTCTTGGACTACATCTTTATTGGAAGTGTTGCTCTCCTGTGCACTCACACTATTCTTCGAAATATCCACGATAACAATGTTCTTGTGCCTTGTAAACTTATCTTCAAAGAATTCTGTGTCACGAGATTCGATGATATGATTTGACTCAATATCAAGAAACCTTCGAGCATCTCTCTTTTCAGCATATTCCAAGAAGATGGTCTTTGTAGTCCTCGTACCCAGCTTCTGAATCTCTAAATCCGAAATCTTCACATATGCCTGGCACTCCCACACTCGAATGAAAATTCAAGTTGGTTCTGACTTTGAACCAGAGTTCATGAGGAGTGACATCGAAAGTTGGGTACGATACTCTGTTCAGAATGAACGTAGCCATAAGCGTAGCTTCTCCCCAAAAGCAGTTTGGAAGACCTGCAGTTAATAGCATTGAGTTCATAATCTCTGTCAGCGTCTCGTTCTTCCTTTCAGCTACTCCATTTGATTGAGGAGAATACGGAGCAGTTGTCACATTGACAATTCTATGTTCTTTGCAGAACGATGCGAATTCAATAGACCTATACTTTTTGCCTCGATTACTTTTGAGTCTATTGAGTTGTTGCCCTATTTGACGTTCAGCCTCAGCCCTTAACTCCTTGAACTTCTCGAACGCTTCATCTTTTGACTTGAGCAGATAGACAAACGCATACTTCGAGTAGTCATCGATGAATGTAATAAAATACTTCATCCTGGCCTTTATGGAGAACTGTTTGAAGTCACAGATATCTGAGTGCACAATCTTCAGAAGATTTGTGCTTCAGTTAACCCGTTTGAAAGGTTCGAACGGTTTTCTTGTGATCTTTGTCTACGCACAGACCTCGCACTTCTCCGCCTCCTTACCTCCATATTTGGAGATAAGTTCTAGATTAGACATCTTGTTTATCCTTTTACAATGAACATGTCCTAGTCTATTATGACATAACTCAAGAGAATAATCAGAAGAAGAGACTACATTAATGTTGTTTACAGGAGTTACAAGCTGAAGTTTTGAATATCCCTTCCGTACAAAATGCTTTTTCGAAGTATGTTCCTTTATGCGACATCACCATATGTCCAGCATTGTCCATCCTCAAGCCTGCATTGTAGAGCAGACTTTCCGAGACCAGATTCTTGGCTATTACCGGTATGTGCTTCACATCCTGAAGCATCTGTGATTTCCCCGAAGTCAGATTCAGTACCACTATTTTGGTCCCAAGTACTTCAGCTTGTGCCTGGTTTGCCACTATGACCTTCTCAGTATAGGCTTGTAGGTGGTAAACAACTCCTTCTTCGAGCAAACATGGCAGGATGCGCCAGTGTCCACACACCAGTCAGTGTCAACACCAGCCGTCATAACCTGAACAATCATAGCAACCTTGTTAGGCTCACATTGCTCTGTTTGTTTGGGTTTAGACTTGCAGTCTCTCCGGTAGTGGCCCTTCTTGCCACAGTTGAAGCAAGTCACTTCTGACTTGGGCTTTAGCTTTGACTTGAACGAAGTTGACTTCACCTTAAGATGGTTGAAGTCCTTCTTGTATTGAGAAGCCTTCTGCTTCCCTTTAGAGTCGCCCGCATTCACCAAGTTGGCTTTTGCCAACTGATTGGACAACGTATCCACTTTGTTTTAAGCCATCAACTCATTTTTAACATGGATGTTGTGCAGTAGTTGATCAAGGCTAATTTGTATCTTCTTCATGTGCATGTTCGAGATAAAATTGCTCCATCTAAGTGGGAGCTTGGCCACAATACCCCCCACGACAAAGTCGTCGTTTAGGGGCATGCCATTATCCTCAAGTTTCTAACGTAACTTGAGAAACTCATTGACTTGAGGTAACATAGTTTTGTCGTCTTCAAATCACATGTTCCAGACCTTTTCAATCACATATATCTTTTTGCGGTTTTCATCCGCCTTGTAATGCTTGTCTAGAGACTCCCAAACGACCTTAGCATGGTCCATCTTGTTGTATGACTCCGCCAGAGTATCCTCCATGGAGTTCAGAATTAGCAGCTTGTAAAAGTGGTTGTCTCTTCTCCACTTGTTCTTCTTAGCAGTTGCAGTAGCAATTGTCACGCCCCAGTCCCAAATTACGTAGGACTAGGAATACGTAAGCATGCTAACCGTATGTATATGGCAACTCCAATATATGGATACCATAATACACACGTACGCTGTAATATGAATAAAACTCACATGTGGTATTTATATTATCACAAGTCACAGAAATACTAACCTCATCCACACAACAAGTCACAAAAAGGAATATAACTAAACTAGAATAAAGATTCTGAATAATCCATAAATGATAGTCGGGTGAAGACAAATCCACTACCAATGACTATATAAACTAAAATGAGAGAGCAGGGTAGAATCTCTAATATAAAGTAAAGTGACGATAAAAGAGTGTTAGCTAAAGGATCCAGTGCTAGAGATAATTAATGATGCTCAGTGGGTAAGGTTTCCTCGGCAGAAAGTAACGTGTCAGGTCCGGGTCCGTATTCCTGCGGATACTCATGGTCATCTATACTTAGCAAGGGACCAGGTCCTCAGAGGGACATAACAAGATACATAGAAGCAAGCTAATTGAATACAGTGAACATGCATAATGTTTAAAAATATATAAGTACGTTGTACAAGACAATCTATATGAATGCAAATAAGGATAACTTTTCGACGTATGGGCAGGGGTAGGCTACTCGATCTAAATCTCATAACTCATACACACGTCAGGGGAGATCAGAAATTGACATACCGCGGGGGTAGCAACCAGCTAGACTCCAAAAATTGACATACCGTGGGGGTAGCGACCAGCGCGACACACTACCGTAATACAAACTAGATACTACGATTTACCAGAGTGGTTATAGCCCATACGCCTAATGGTTGTCCTCTCATGATACTAGGTATCAAGTGTGTGTCAACATATCTAATATATAGTAATGACTGAACGAAACTACACATGCAATGAATATACAGAAATATAAATAGCATACAAAGTACTGTAAATAATTTGGCAAGGTATACTTGCCTGGCAAGAAGCTATGTAACTAGATACTACGGTTTACCAGAGTGGTTATAGCCCATACGCCTAATGGTTGTCCTCTCATGATACTAGGTATCAAGTGTGTGTCAACATATCTAATATATAGTAATGACTGAACGAAACTACATATGCAATGAATATACAGAAATATAAATAGCATGAAAAGTACTGTAAACAATTTGGCAAGGTATACTTGCCTGGCAAGAAGCTATGTAGTCCCAATATCCCGCTCTGGAAGTCGCGTAGAATCTATCCAATATCCTCGGGTCAGCGTACATAGGCACGGGAATCGAGGTGACTGCTACAGGTTGTCTTAGGCAAGGGTGACGGGTCTACGATGACGAAGGTGATGATGTTGCTTAGGGTTAAGGTGATAATGATGATGATAATTACAATGGTGATGATGATGGTAATGATGTTGGAAATGATGATAATGGTGATGATGTGGATGATGATGGGGAGGATGATGGTGATGATGTGGATGGTGATTGGGATGATGGTGATGATGGGGATGATAATGATAATGGTAATAGTGTTAATGGTGATTATAATGGATGATGGTGAAGAGATTATGCTGCTCCGTCCAGGGGGGAGGTCGGGCAAGGAGGAGGACAGGGAGTCGGGTGCAGGAAGGTAGAGTTGATGACAGGGAGGAGAGGAGGAGCTCAGGGGTAGTGATGGTGGTACTGGTGGTGTTGATGGCAATGGTCCGGCGAGGTCGGCGTGACGCGGATGACCGGATAGGAGAAGAGTCAACGAGGGAGAAGAGAAGAGGAGTCTGGGTGGAGATGGCCAGGTGGCTGCTGTACAGTCGGGTCAGGGACGACGGAGGATGTTCAGTCGATGAGAGGGGTGCACAGGCGGGGATCGGGTGACCGGGGCTCCGGCAGCGGGGATGAGGAGAAAGAAGATAAAGAGGGTGGAGAGGAGGTCGAGTCGTTGAGGTGAGGAGTCCGGCGAGTTCAGCGGGATGGGGTGGTCGACGGCTCAGGCGCTCGAGGAGGAGATAAAGTCGTCGTGGTGTGTTGCAGAGGGAGGTTTGGCGGATCGAGATGGCCGGGGACTGCTGGAAAGTGGTGGTGGTGAGCGGTGGTGTTTCAGACGAGGCAGGGTAGTTCAGGCGGTGGTCGAGTTCGTCGAGGGCGGTGGAGAGGAGACGGTGGCCAGTGGTGGAGGTGATGGGGAAGTCCTGCGAGGAGGAGATTGATGAGATGAGGTCGGGGAAGAAGAGATTAGGGAGAAGAGAAGAGGTGGTGCGACATTCTCAGGCAGGGGCAGATAGCAGTGGCTCAGGCGGTCGGGTCCTGAGCTCCGACGAGGGGACTGCTCTGGCAGTCGTGAGGAAGGAGGAGGTGAACAGTACAGGGAGATGGGTATTCGTCCATGTGTTGGTTTAGGGATGGGTTTTGGTTTTGTGAAATAGGAAAAAATAAGAAAAATATTATATTTATATGTAGAAAATAGGGTTTGATGTTTGACCTAGGGTTTGGGCTTGGTCAACATCCTACTTGGGATGGGCCTTGGCATGACATGGGGATGTTTGGAGGGCTATAATTGCATTGTTTAAAATGCAAGGGCTAGGTTTAAATGAGGGGACGATGTTTGCGCGTTGCACATTCCAAAAATTATAGAAAATTCATATGAAGGGGAAAAATGGGTTTCTTCATGTATTGTCCAATAGTGTGGACACCTTAATGCATTTTTGCATAAAAATGCCCAATAATTGGAACATTGCACAAAGATGAAAATTGAATTAATTTAAATAAAATTAATACGTAAGGTATTCTGGAATTAATTAGAAGTACATGGGGATAAAATTAGGTGGGACACAAGTATCATGGACGTAGAGGGCTCAGAGTAGAAAATTATCATAATTTGGGTTGCACAAAATGGATCAAGATTGTGTCTCCAATTTTGATTGGAACGCACAAGGGTACAAAGTTAATTTTATGTAGAATTAAATATAAACGTCTGCGACGAATGTTGTGCGACTAAAATATAGCACAAGAGAGCCTAATTATAAGTTACACCGAGGTCAGAATAGAAGGCGGTCATGTCTAGGGCAAGAGTGTAAAATTTGTAGAAAGACAATGGCTAGTGTAGTGCTTCAATTATCGAAGCAACGGTAAGGTGCGCTAAGTGATACAAATATTATAAAATTAAATAAATGATGTGTTCTATTTCTAGTTGGATTCAGACTAACCCTAGTCTCTCTATCTAGGTCAAGTAGGCCTAATTTTTGGTGAGGGGGTTTACAGCAACTGTCCGAATAGTAGCATCATCACCGTCTGGAACAACCGGCTCTGGTTCTGTCAGAACGTAGTCCACCTCTCCGAGTTGAAGATTAAGACAGACCTTCCTCTTCCAAGCGTTGTAATAATCCCCGTCAAATGTCTCAAGTTTGTTAAAACTTGTATCGAGAAGTTTCGCACGGTTGTTCTCCATCTTTCTCGAAACTTGCTTTGAGATTGTTATGCCCGAGGCTAAATTAATGATGGAAAACCATGTGGTCGAGATCAGAGGTTCACACAAAAGTTTTCACTCTAGATATTCTCGATCTCCACGAAGAATATTATATAGAAGTATCCGTTACAACATGCTGTTACAACAATAACCAGAAAATGAACCTCGAGTTCTTCCTTGCAATCACAGTTTCAGACGAACAGAACATAGTTACAACTCACAGAAGAGATGAGGAAGAAGAAGAAGAGACTTTGCTTGTTGGGGTGATAAAGATCATCGTTGCTCAAAGCAAGATTCGTCCCCACACGATCTGCTTCCAGGAACCAGCAAATTCACGAAAAACTTCTGGAATGCTCGCTGTCACCTCTGTCTGAACTCGCTGGACTCCAATTGTGGCGGCAACAACAACTCTTTTCATCTTATAATTTTTGAAGTATATTCTCAAAGAGGCACGAAAAGAGTATTTATAGATAGAGGGTAAAACCCTAACCGTCCATCAGTTACGGAAAGATAGGAACAAATTAATTACGAATCCCTAAAAGATAGGCACGAATTAATTTTAAATCCCACAAAAACCGAATTTGAATAACATACCATATCTTTCCATAATCGTTCAATTATATCCGTAGCAGCGTATGTCGGAGCCCATGCGGCAGCGCATGGGACCGCGCATGCAGCTCGCGCATACCCGAGCACATGAGAGCGCATCGAATGCGCACAAGCGCCTGCGCCGATGCTGACGTGCTAAGTGTAAAGTGTGCCAACAAAGTGACACTTTGGGACTTAGCTCCTATGGAAATAATTTCAAGAACATGACAAAAGCATAAATGCTTTTATTGAGGATTTAATCATTTTTTCTCCTAGGAAAATACTCCCACATGGCACCCATGTGTCCCACCACACCCCATATGCACACCTCAACTCATACAAAGCATTATATTGAGATGACCACTTGGTGGTGTAGCCAATGTGGGACTATTTTTACTAGTCCAAAGGAAACAACACCAACAGAAAGCAAAAAATTGTATCCAAAAATTCGGGTATGAGTCATGGGTACGTCCAGCCTACGTCGTAGAATCGGCGGTACAATGCTATCTAAATCTCACAAATATACTCCACAATCCCACACAGTAATATCTCAGATCCTCTAAAGGAGAACAATAATATAATCAATGATAATACTCAATCACAAGATCTAAGGAAGATAAATGCACGATAGAATATAAAAAGGAAAAACAATAGTCACAAATCCCAAAGTTGGTAAATCTAAATAGAGTACTAAAATCATGCATCAAACATATCTAATATCTCAAATAGGTCTCCGTAGACAAATCGGGTCTCAAATACTTGAATATGCAAATTTAAGTAGCTAGATAACCACGGGCTGGGTCTCTCTTGCAATCATTCCCTGATCCTCCTGAGCGATAGGATCAAACTCTGCTACTAATGTCCTCTTGGGGCCCATAGTGGGCTGGCTATAGATCCCCATAGTTGTCACCTAAAAGTGTTATATCCAGCCAGGATGGAACGAGTAAAAATATTGAAAGTAGTTCCAATACATGGTATAAACTATAAAATAGTAAAAAGTAATGAAATACATGATGAACATGTAAAACTAGAATCATGGTATGGTAAATAAAATAAAATAGATAAGTACAACAATCATGACATGTCATGTAAAGTGAATCAAGTAAACAAAGCAAGTATGGCATGCAAAAGCAAGTATAGAGTGGAACAAAGAGACTGTACATATCTAAGTGTTTTAAAATACCACGTTTGACATGTAAACGGCTAGAGGGTACTGTTGTACGACTGCTATATGTTCAGATTAGACCAGAGGATATAGTTTTGGAAAGTTTACATGTCTACTAAAGTATTTTTGCGTCCGACTAGTACTAATGGATCCAAGTCCCGACACGAAGATCAATATACAAGACCACCCAGATAAATATAAAAGATACAAGCAAGAAAATCCTGATAAACCAGACAAGCCTGAAACGACGTATCTCATGACGATGAATCCATATAATACTAATCCATGTAACAAGCGTGTCGAGAATAAAGTAAAACATCGCTAAAAATATGCATTATAGAAGCTAATAAGTAATGAAAACTATCAGAGAATGTACTCACCTGTGATCCTGAGCTGATGGTACGGGTTAGAATCTGTATCGAAGCCCAAGTGACCTATATTATGAGTTTACAATGTCAATAGATGAATTGAAAGCAATATCAATCATATCTACTTGGTTATTAGGTTTCTAGATCATTTCCTATATCTAGTTGTATCTTAACTAGGTAGGTTTGTCATTAGGTTCACTAATGACTATTGGTAATAGTAATATATATCTATATCTATATTTATATAGATATCCATGATTATATATATATATATATATATATATATATATATATATATATATATATATATATATATATATATATACTCACTGGATATATTTTTAGACAACTATGACACCTAACACACTTACACTACCATACTTTTAACACTGATACACTTACCTAACCCACACATCAGTTACCCCGACATACTCTATTTAATGATACTTACTCAAATATACCTTGATACACTTATCAACCTTGAACTCTCACTATTACACACATGAACTCTGTGATGCTCTCACTGATACCTTCATTCTAGACACTACCTACACACTCTAGGATACACTAGGTACTCTACCTAGGACTGCTCCACTCAAGAGTACTAACGTTGATACTCAATGCACTCTACTTATTGAGCCTTGCTGCCTAAAGCATGTAGGTACAGCTGTTGCCTGAGCAGCAAGTTGCAGCTGCTACTGTTGTTGTTTTCTGTTAACTACTGTACTACCTGATGGTGCTGCAGTGAAATGCAACACACAGAACAGCTGCTGCTACTACAGATAGCATAACACAGGTACATGAATACCTACACACCTCTGATACACATTGGTATATCACTATTACCCAACTACTGAAATCTCGGTTCTGTTGTACCCAGGAAACCGACACACACTCTGCAGTACTACACACACAAGTTCATAGACTTGCAGTGTACACTAGGATCCATATGCTGCTATGCACAACACCTAGGTCTTGCACAGGCACAAGCACTTGTATCACTCTCAGAGTTCTGCATAACTTCACTCTTGTCACAGTAGCACAGACGTATATGCAGTTTCCTACATCTGCACATTAGAATACCCCCCCACACACTCAGCTGAACCAGACACACACAGATGCACTATTCCCACTGATCATATACACTTACACTTGCCTCATGGGTATTTCTACAAACACATAGAAGACACTGACACATTCTATTCATATCTGACCCCATGAACACACATACACAAGCTTCTACACAATGCCTGCACCACATAACCCACTCCTTATGTCATTTTGTACAAGAACAAGCCTAGATAACCACTCGATCACACGACTCACCTAGGTTCTGTGCACGATTACATAAGGTTGCTATGACACAAGTACTAGTTGCACATAATATTCACTGATACACCAATCGTGACACTACCCTCACTTCTATAGAGACACATAATCGTAGGGCCACATAAACACACACCCAATGGGCAACATGTACCTATATATATATATACGCATTCCAAAAACCCCAATATATATACAAAAATTTATATAACATATTCTATATAATTTCCATCATGTCTATTATAGATTAGAAACCTAAACCACCTATTAGGAACCAAAATCTTATGGAAATCTACTTACAAACACTTAGTGGACACAAATTCATAATTATACCAAATTGGTCATTCTAACATATAGATCTACTAGGAATTGGTCCTCTACAACCTAATTCATTACCTAGAGGGTTAGATCTAACTATTGAGTGTCTCCTACTAGGTCTAATTAGAGTTTCACTATAAAATTTTTGAAAAAAATGAGAATTACCTATTGGGAGTGGGTTTCCAATAAAGATCCATGAATTTAGACACAAGAAAGATGAATTGGACACGATCCTCCTAACTTGACACTCTTTCTGTAACACCCGATTTTTTTCAAATTTTTAAAAAATTGAATTTCTGGATTTTTCGGTAATTTTTAATTAATTATTAAAAATGCCCTTCATGGATTAATATTTTTATGTATTAAAATAAGTATTCAAATATTACAAAAATTATATCTTTGGGTGTATATTTAATTATTGGATGTTGTGTAATTTTTTGGAATTTATGGGACTCAAAAACTATTTTTAAATGACGAAAAATACTATTTTTATTTAAACCAGATTAAACCCGAACCGAACCCGATTAAACCGAACCGACCCCAAACTGTCCTAGCGGGTCGGATCCGGAACCGACCCGCTAGCCCGCTAAACCCGCTAGCCCGCTAACCCATTTCCTCTCCCCCACGACCCCAATCCCCACTCCCCCGCTACCACCGCCACCACGACCCCGACCCGCCCCCGACTCTGCCGGCACGACCCCGTCGACTCCGCTCCGCCTCCGCCCACGACCCCACGACCCCGCTCTGGCCTCCCCCGCAACCGCCTCCTCTCTCCTATTTAAACCCTCGACCCGGCCGCCCCCATCACCTGTCACCACCCTCACACCCACCGCCACTCCGACCGACAAGCTCCCCCGGCGACCTCCACCGTGACCCCGGTGCCCCCACAGCTTTCCCGGCCGCCGGCGATGACCACCACGGCCCCCAGCAGTCGCAGCCTCAGCAACCACCGCCGCCGTGCCCCGCCGCCGTGCCTCGTCGCGACCCTCCCAGTGCACGAACAACAGCGAGGTATACCCCTTCCCGCTTGCGTAACTTCCTATACGTAGACCCGTATTTCGTTCTGTCAAATCCTGTGTGAAGACCGCATGACTCTCTCGAAATCCGTACAACTCGTTCGGGGTATCGCATCCTGTGTCGGTCGTAAACCGCGATGCAAAAACAGAAAAAATAACCCTATTCTGAAAATTCAGAATTTGTCCCGAACTTCCCAGTTCACGACCGTTTTGACCTGCTAAATATTTTCAAATTTTACTTGAACAGTAATTTAGATCTTATAACCAAGATTGAAACCCTGTTTTTAGTTTAATTTATAGTGTTGTAGTTTATAATTTATTCGTGGGTGAAAATGACCAAAAACTTGGTTATTTAATATCCAAAATTTTCCGGAACTGGGTGCGTCCTGCTAAACGAGGCGACTTGGTCGTGTGCGAATTCAACAAAAAGGTGCGCACAGTTAATATAGACGTATGGGATTTTGCATAAGTTGATTTGGATGTGCGTGCACACCGGAATCAACGCGTATCCGTCGACAATGTCCCATATCGGCCATGTTCTGAAACTCGTTGTAACTTTGTGTGTGCTCGGCATTTCGCAATGAAACTTGCACCATTAAGTTCGTAGCATTATCCTGGTCCTGTGACCCAAGTTTGGTTCAATTCTGAGAACGTTGACAACATCCCGTATCGTGGACCCCATGGCTCCACTTGACGGGCGATTTTGTGATCGGCTCATCAAAATCCAGTTCTGGACATTCCATTGGGTTTGTATCATCGTTCTGGATTTGTAAACACTAAATTTGACAAATTTTGAGAACCTTGTCTTTGGCACATTTTTTGGTGCGAAGTGGGCTACATGTGGACCCCGCTTTGACTAGAAACTGTCAATTCTGCCCCTGTGTCCAAATTGGACTTATGGACAGGCAATCGTAGCTATTTCATATCTTTTGAACATGATGGTAGTATTTATTTCAGCAACCGGAGGAGTACTTGAAGATCCCGCTGATACCAGAGCAACTGTTGGAAACCAAACCCTAAGCAAGTGTACCTTGCCATATTTGCAGTAAATTATTTTATATTATTCTCTTGATCTATTTCTGTGATATATATGTTCAACCTAGGACCGTGTGATATTGCTTAGCGTCCAAATAATATTCGGGTGTTAACGTTGTACGCGGAGTTGTGTAACGTCACTAGAGATTGACATCGTGACCCTATATATCTTCGTGCTTGCATTATCAAGTACGTCATACCATAGGACACTTGACACTGTTTATGAGACAAAATCTTCTTGAGATATTCATGGTGATTCTGTATAGGCTACAAGATTCGTGACATGGATATTACATATGCTTAGCTATCATTATGACTCGCTGTATCAGTTAGAAGTCATGATCTTGCGTGACATGGACATGAGACGTCGTGGACATGAGACATGTGATTACATTGAGTGGGGAGAGACACACAGGCTAAAGGTTGATTATATTATTACGGTGTCGTAGCCACGCCGAGCTAGGCTCCTACATGATATCACTGCTACTGGCTCCCCGACACAGAGCTTGTAGTAATCTCAGCCTGAGTTCTAGTGATGCCCTTATTTTGCATATCACTTAGCTGGTTACATAGTTTACCCTATTGTTTCATTTATTATTGCACTACATTTATTTTTGCTTGAGTTATTCTTGTACCTTGCTATGTCCCCTGAGGACCTGTAATCCGGATTATGCCCCCAAGTTTAGCAGAGGAGATCTACCCCGAGGTGTACGGGACAGGAGTAGACATTGGAGCAGTACCAGAACCAGAGGACGAGGTGATCGCCGAGGATTTCTCCTGAGTATCTACTTTATCTATACTCAGTTATTTCTGTTGTTTCCTGTTTATTGAATTAATGTATCAAACTCATTATTGGGTTGTTCCCCGAGATATGTTTCATTGAGACTTGATGTTGCTTTATATTTTATATTGATTATATTTATTTCTGTGGATGAGATTAGTATCATAGACCTTTATAGTTGTTTTACAGCTTAAGTACACCCTGATGGGTCCATTAAATTAGGTTTTTCCATTGGAGTGTGCTGTTGGCCATTGCCACGCGTCTAGTCCCTCGGTATTTTAGGACTGGGGTGTGACATGGTTTTTGTGGTGGCCCATGCAGGTCAACGACTAAATTGTTTCGGTTTCAACTAAGGGATCGAGCAAGCCTACGATAAAGATAGTATAAGTTATAAGATCACATCTACTTGCTTGAATCGTTCTTGATCTCTATATCGGATTCGAATTAATTACTTGACTTGCATCCTGCCTTGATTCCTCTGTACATCTCTTATAGTTTATTTTGGATGCAGAGTAATGGATCCACCAGTAAGAGACGAGACTCCTGCAGGAACACCACAAGGTATTGTGGTTAACCACGAAGAAAAAATGACACCAGTGGCTGGAGGTCAAACAACACAACAAAGCTGTCAAGCAAATCAGCATGCTTCTAGATTTCAGCGAGATGACATTCCACCTCTGCCACAGTTTACTCCACCAATGTCCGTATTTCCACAAGGGCAGGCTATGGACGGGCAGCAGATGTTTTAAATGTTCTATGCAATGATGTAAGCCCAACAGCAGGTTCAACAAGAGAATCTGCGTCACGAGGTAGAGAACTTGAGGAATAGCCTAGTACTCGCACTGGAGCAGATGAATCTACCAGTACGACGGCCATCGACAGGCTCTATCATAGATTTTTGCCAGCTGAAGCCCCGTACCTTTTCTGGCAAGGAGGAGCCCGCTGAAGTTCATGAGTGGCTCACAAACACTCAACAACAATTAGAAGCAGCTGAGCTTCCAAGGGAGCATTGGATGACTGCCGTCCAGATGCAGTTGACGGACAATGCATATCACTGGTGGCTACCTGAGGAGACACAGCTCGGACCAGACCGAGTCATTTGGGAAGAGTTCTCTAGACTCTTTCAGGAGATGTACATTCCATCTATTGCTCGATCAGAATATCAGGACAAGTTCAATTGCCTCACTCAAGATAATATGACAGTGGAAGAATACAATGCGGAGTTTATCCGTCTGAGTCGCTTTGCCCCTTCCCTGATTCCGACAGAAGAAGAGAAGGCTGAAAAGTTCTTCGACGGACTAAACTTTGAGCTACAAAGACTGATTGGCTCTGTTGCACCTACTTCTTACTCGGACGTCCTTGCTACAGCATGACGCATGAAGCACGTCACCAGGAGAGAGTCCAGCCTGAAGCGGCCTTTCACATCAGCACTAGCCAGAGCAACACAGGAAGAAGCTGCAAAAAGATCTCACATGCACCAACCACCCAGAGCATCTCCGCAGGCACTGTCTATCTATCGATATTATGGCAAGCGAGGCCATATTGAGAACGAGTGCTAACATAAAATGGGATTATGTTTAATTTGGGGATCCAACTAACATTTAGCCAAGGAATTCCCTGAGCGTTGAGAGAAAGCAACAATGGTAAACCGACAAGCTTTACCAGCACCGAGGCCAGCCTATCCAGCATTAGAAGTACCACAGACGAGAGTTGAAGGAGTCATACCACCAGCTCCAGGGAGGTATCAGTCGATGCCACCTTTGGCAACCCAGGCAGCACTTTTTCAGCAAGCACAGCAACAACAGAGGACACCACCACAAGAACGCGGACAAACTTTTGCAATGACAATGGCGGACACACAGACTCGAGGATTAGCGAATACGCGTAAGATTTAAGTTATTCATAGCTATCTATTCTTAGTAATGCTTTAGCACGTGCTTGTTAGTTCATGTCTTTAGTCTTGAACCTAGTATTTTGAACTTGTTAGTAATTGATACCTAAGTTTTCATAAGCTATAGATTTTTATGCTCTATCCAGATTTCTTTTACTTATCTCTCATTGCCTAGGAAAATGTCTTATTTTCTTCCTTACATATTCTGCTTGAACAAATCTTTCTCTCGATCTTCTTGTTCATGATTCTTAATCCCTTGTGTCGTGCTACACACATGTTGTGCAACCGCATCATCTTTTCTGACCGGTTATGTTTTATTTTTCTTAATTGCGAGGACGCAATTCTTTTAAGGTGGGTAGATTGTAACACCCAAAATTTTTTTAAATTTTTTTAGAAAATAAATTTCTTGATTTTTCGGTAAATTTTAATTAATTATTAAAAATGTCCTTCAGGGATTAATATTTTTATGTATTAAAATAAGTATTAAAATATTACAAAAATTATATTTTTGGGTGTATATTTAATTATTGGATGTTGTGTAATTTTTCTTGAATTTATGGGACTCAAAAACTATTTTTAAATGACAAAAAACACTATTTTAATTTAAACCGGATTAAACACGAACCTAACCCGATTAAACCGAACCGACCCCAAACTGCCCTAGCGGGTCAGATTCGGACCCGACCCGCTAGCTCGCTAACCTATTTCCTCTCCCCCACGACCTTGATCCCCACCCCACCCCCGCTTCCATGACCTCGACCGGCCCCCGACTCTACCGGCACGACCCCGTCCACGACCCCACGACCCCGCTCTGGCTTCCCCCGCAACCGCCTCCCCTCGCCTATTTAAACCCTCGATGCGGCCGCCCCCATCACCTGTCACCACCCTCACACCCACCGCCACTCCGGCCGACAAGCTTCCCCGGCGACCTTCGTCGGGACCCCGACGCCCTCGCAGCTTTCCCGGCCGCCGCCGACGACCACCACGGCCCCCAGCAGCCGCAGCCTCAGCAAACACCACCGTCGTGCCTCATCGCGACCTTCCCAGTGCACGAATAACAATGAGGTATACCCCTTCCCGCTTGCGTAACTCCCTGTACGTAGACCCGTATTTCGTTCTGTCGAATCCTGTGCGAAGACCGCATGACCCTCTCAAAACCCGTACAACTCGTTCGGGATATCGCATCCTGTGTCGGCCGCAAACCGCGACGCAAAAATAGGAAAAACTACCCTATTCTGAAAATTCAGAATTTGTCCCGAACTCTCCAGTTCACGACCATTTTTTGACCAACCTGTTAAATATTTTCAAATTTTACTTCAACAGTAATTTAGACCTTATAACCGAGATTGAAACCCTGTTTTTAGTTTACTTTATAGTGTTGTAGTTTGTAATTTATTCGCGGGTAAAAATGACCAAAAACTTGGTTATTTAATACCTATTTTTTCTCAGAACTGGGTGCGCCCCGCTAAACGAGGCGACTTGGTTGCGTGTGAATTTCACAAAAAGGTGCCCACCGTTAATACGGATGTGTAGGATTTTGCGGAAGTTAATTTGGATGTGCGTGCACACCGGAATCAACGCGTATCCGTCGACAACGTCCCGTATCGGTCCTGTTCTGAAACTTGTTGTAACTTTGTATGTGCTCGGCGTTTCGTAACGAAACTTACGCCATCAGGTTCGTAGCATTATGCTGGTCCTGTGACCTAAGTTTGGTTCTGAGAACGTTGACAAAATTTTGTATCGTGGGCCCCACGGCTCCACTTGACAGGCAATTTTGTGATCTGCTCATTGAAATCCAGTTCTGGATATTTTGTTGGATTCATATCGTTATTCTGGACTTTTAGACGCTAAATTTGACAAATTTGGAGAACCTTGTCTCTGGCACATTTTTTGGTGCGAAGTGGGCCACTTATGGACCCCGCTTTGACCAAAAACTGTCAATTATGCCCCTGTGTCAAAATTGGACTTATAAATAGGCAATCCTAGTTATTTATATCTTCTGAACATGATGGTAGTATTTATTTTAGCAACTAGAGGAGTACTTGAAGATCCCACTGATACCAGAGCAACTGTTGGAAACCAAACCCCAGGCAAGTGTACCTTGCCATATTTGCAGTAAATTGTTTCATATTATTCTCTTAATATATTTTTGTGATATATATGTTCAACCTAGGACCGTGTGACATTGCTTAGCATCCGAATAATATTCGGGTGTCAACATCGTACGCGGAGTTGTGTAACTTCACTAGAGTTTGACATCGCGACCCTATATATCTTCGTGCTTGCATTATCAAGTACGTCATACCATAGGACACTTGACACTGTTCATGAGACAGAATCTTCTTGAGATATTCATGGTGATTCTGTATAGGCTACAGGATTCGTGACATAGATATTATATATGCTTAGCTATCATTATGACTCATTGTATCAGTTAGAAGTCATGATATTGCATAACATGGACATGAGACGTCGTGGACATGAGACGTGTGATTACATTAGGTGGGGAGAGACAAACAGGCTACATGTTGATTATATTATTACGGTACCGTAGCCACACCGAGCTAGGCTCCTACATAATATCACTGCTACCGGCTCCCCAACACAGAGCTTATAGTAGTCTCAGCCTGAGTTCTAGTGATGCTCTTTTTTTGCATATCACTTAGCTGGTTACATAGTTTACCCTATTATTTCATTTATTATTGCACTGCATTTATTTTTGCTTGAGTTATTCTTTTACCTTGGTATGTCTCCTGAGGACCTGGAATCCGGATTATGTTCCCATGTTTAGCAGAGGAGATCTACCCCGAGGTGTACGGGATAGGAGTAGACATTGGAGTAGTACGAAAACCAGGGGACGAGGTGATCGCCGAGGATTTCTTCTGAGTATCTACTTTATCTATACTCAGTTATTTATGTTGTTTCTTGTTTATTGAATTAATGTATCAAACTCATTATTGGGTTGTTCCCCGAGATATATTTCATTGAGACTTGATGTTGCTTTATATTTCATATTGATTGTATTTATTTCTGTGGATGCGATTAGTATCATAGACCTTTATAGTTGTTTTACAGCTTAAGTACACCCTTATGGGTCAATTAAATTGTGTTTGCCCATTGGAGTGTACTGCTGGCCATTGCCACGTGTCTAGTCCCTCGATATTTTAGGACTGGGGCGTGATACTTTTCAAGCCCCTCTTGTGCTCCTAAGCTCTAGTGCTCTATTGGAAGAAGAAATAAAGATGAATTGGGTTGATTTGAGGGTAGTAGAGGAGAAATTAGTGTCTGAAAATGGATTGGCTTGGTAGAGAAGATGACTTGAGGAAGAAGGGGTTATGGAGATGAAAGAATAGGAATATGTGGCCGGCCACTTGGAGTGTATTGGTGTGTTGGGAAATTACAAGTTTGCCCTCTTTCCACTCTAATTTGAATTATATATCTAATAGCAAATGAATCAATTGGTTACTGAGAAAATCTAATTAGTTATGGAAGAATATTCTATCCATGACTAAGAGAATAATTAATTCTAAACTAAGCTAATTAATTTAATATAACTATCATTTATTTAGTAATAAATAAGTAGACAAAAAAATCCTAATCATGAATTTTGGATTTTAGGTGGTAACAAATCTACCCCTCCTAAAAGTAATTTCGTTCTCTAAATTAAAAGATAACACAAGTATGAAAGAAAAAAAGAAAAGAGAAGATACCTCATAGCTCTAAAAGATAAGGGTATCGCTTGCGCATCTCGTTCTCTCTCTCCCAGGTAGATTCACCCGGAGAGTGATGCCTCCAAGCGACATGAACCGAGAAAATTATCTGGTTAAGCCGCACCTTCTTCCTGCGATGCAAAATCTTCACAGGATGCTCCTGGTAGGTGAGACTCGGTCCCACCTCAATCTTTGAGTAGTCCAGTACATGGCTATGGTCTGCCATGTATCATCTCAGCTGGGACACTGGAATACATTGTGCACTCCCTCCAATATAGACGGTAAGGCTAGTCGGTAGGCTACAACACCGACCCTCTCATAAATATTGAAAGGTCCGATGAACCTTCGACTAAGCTTTCCGCCTTCACCGAAGCGAATCATGCCATGTGTCAGAGAAATCCTCATGAGCACCAAATCGCCAACCTAAACCAAAAATAGAACCTTAACACATAATCTACAATAACAATCACAAGCATAAGAAAAATCTATACCTCAAACTCTAGCGGTCTCTAGTGACTAACGCCCAATGCCTCTGTCTGTCCTACATCACACAAAGCTCTCTCTGATCTGCTTTACCTTCTCTGCAACATCTACTGCCATCTCCGGTCCTAACAAAGCTCTCTCACCTACGTCGTCCCAAGATAACGGAGTACGTCATCTTTGGCCATATAGATCCTCGAAAGGAGACATCTCGATACTGCTTGGTAGCTGTTGTTGTATGCAAAATCTTCCAAATAAAAATGATCCTCCCACGAGCCACCAAAATCTAACACACATGTTCGAAGCATACTCAAGCGTTTGAATAGTCCTCTCTGACTGTCCATCCTTCTGAGGATAGTAAGCAGTGTTAAACTTGAGTTGGGTACCCAAGCTAGCCTACAAACTCCTCCAGAAATGGAATATAAATCTGCTATCCCGATAGGAGACTATACTCACTGGAATCCTGTACAACCTGATGATCTACCTCACATATAACTCAACAAGCTTCTCCGTAGACAATCCCACTTTAAAAGGCAAAAAGTGGGCTGATTTGGTCAACCTATCAACAGTGATCCAAATTGCGTTATTCCCTCTTGGAGTGCGTGAAAGTCCGGAAACAAAATCCATAGTGATATGTTTTCACTTTTACTCCGAAATCGATAGTGGCTGAAGCAACCCTCCTGGTCTCTGCCTCTCAGCCTTGAGCTGCTGACACACTAAACATCTGGAAACAAAGAATTTTACCTCCCGCTTTATACCATACCACTTGAAGTGATCTCTTAAATCCTTATACATCTTATTACCTCCAGGATGTATAGAATACTGAGAATGATGCGCTTCATACATAACCTCCTCCGACAGATCACTACTCGGCACACATAACCTAGCTCGGTGCCTCAACGAACCATCATCTGCAATGGCAAAATCATCTAGCAATCCGGCCTGCACCTGAGCTCTGATAATCCTCATACTCGCATCCTGATACCGTGTCTCCTGGATCTTTTTCATCAATCGAGACTGAATCTGCATACCCATCACCTACATCCGGGACCACATTTCCCATATTATTTATCCCCAAGTATCCCCATATTTACAACCGTAGGATTTTTTTTAAGTCATCTAATCTTAACCATTGATTTGAACCATTCAAATTAATAGTTAAGATTAGATGACTTAAATAAGATCCAATAGTGGATAACATAGTGATGCTTGGGGACTTGGGGATGCAAAAAATCGAGGATATGTGGATCTCTCCTTATATATATATATATATATATATATATATTTCAAAAAAGGTAAATTTTGTCCAAACTCCTCCGAGAGGCTACAACTAAGCCCGAAGGCTTATACCCAATCTAGCCCGAAGACCTAAATATACAATTCCTAGTCCGAACGTCCCATCCTAGCCCGAATGCTATATCATGGCTCGAAGTCACCATCCCCGCTTGAAGGCTTCCAACCCGAAGGTACCATGCCCGAAGGCCCATTCGGTCCAAAGGCCTCACGAAGCTGAAGTTACACCGCACCACGCCGCACCAGCTCTACACATGCACCTTGCATCGCCTTCGTGTACCACCCAGGTCGCACCGCATCGCTCTACCGTACCTACATTACACCCAACACCATCCTACCACTTAATTCTCCCAAAGAAAAGCTAAATGTCACCCATGAGGCTCGAACCTGCAACCGCCTAGGAGGTATACCTCATTCTTAACCATTAGGCTATGAGCTCATTGGCATATATATATATATATATATATATATATATATATATATATATATATATATATATATATATATAACTAGTAAATTCACGTACTTTGCACGTAAAATAAATATTTTTACGGTTTTGTTAAAAAATAGTTTAAATATTTTAATATATTTGAATTAATGTTAAACAATTTAAATATTTTTGATAGTTTTTCCTTTAAATTTAGTTTTTAAATCATTTTAAATTTAGTTTTTAAATATATATTTGTGCAAAAGAAGAAGAAGAGAGAAAGTTAGTTTTTAGTTTTTTGGGGCGTAATTGTTTGTTAATAAATGGTGGATGATTTACAAACGGCTTAGACGGCTCAATTTTGAACCATTTTTAAGCCTCGTTATAAGAGTATATATATATATATATATATATATATATATATATATATATATATATATATATATATATATCATCCACCACCATCACATCACTTAATTCATCTAACAAAAAATTAAATGTCGCCCAGGAGGCTCTAACACGCAATCACCTGGTAGTTATACCTCAATTTTAACCATTAGGCTATATATATATATACTAGTAAATTTACGTACGTTGCACGTAAAATAAATATTTTTATGATTTTGTTAAAAAATAGTTTAAATAATTAATTAAATTTGAATTAAGATTTGTTAAAGAATTTAAATATTTTTGATATTTTTTACTTTAAATTAATTTTTAAATTTAGTTTTTATCCCATTTTAAATTTAGTTTTTAAATATATATTTGTGCAAAAGAGAGAGAGAGAGAGAAAGTTATTTTTTTGGCGTAATTTTTTGTTAATAAATGGTGGAGGATTTATAAACGGCTTTGTCGGCTCAATTTTGAGCCGTTTCTAAGCCTATATAAATATATCCCCTCTGTTGTTTGTATGCAATTGTAGATTTTCCGCTTGCGACCTCCACACACACACACACACACACACACACACACACACACACACACACATATATATATATATATATATATATATATATATATATATATATATATATATATGTTTGGAACGAAAGTGCGGAAACCGTTCTCCACACCAGAGAGTACTTGCGAGAGAACTGAGCAAAAACGCACAAACCAAAAATGCCAAACACAAATCTCAAACACAGAGATTTTTAACGTGGAAAATCCTTGCGGGAAAAACCACGGGACGATCGGTGTCCAACCCTGAAAAGCCTTCACTAATGGAATAATAAATACACTGTCTCCTTACAAACTTCTCACCGATCCAAACGGATCATCACAACTCTTTTGGAACAAAAAATAGATTATAACCATGAAGAAGAAAGACAACGAAAAATACACGAAACTGATCTCCTTCTTTGAAACGGCCTCCAATCCTTCTTTCTCCTCTCCAATGTTGCAATGACACTCTTGCCTCATTTTCTTTCCTTGCTGCTTTTTTTTAGAGAGAGATAGATGTATTTTAGGGCCAGGAGATACTATATATAGCCTCAAACCCAAAATTAGCATTCCTATTATAGATAGGAATATCCAATCCAAATCCAAATCTATTGACATATTCCTATTATATGTAGGAATATCCAATCCAAATCCATTGAGATATTCCTATTATATTTAGGAATATCCAATCCAAATAAATTGAGGTATTCCTATTATATATAGAAATACTCAATCCTACTCTAGGATATTTTTTACATTGGTTGGGAACCCCACATACTCCAATAAATCTCCCCCTTCATAACTATGTGGAGGGGGTCGTCATCCCAACGATCCGCCTGCAGTACTCAAAATTTCTCCTTGGTAGAACCTTTGTGAACATATCTGCTCCATTATCATCTATATGAACCTTCTCAAGCGCCCCTTCCTTCTTGTCAACCACATCCCGTATCCAATGATACTGGGTATCAATGTGCTTAGACCGGCTATGAAATATCTGGTTCTTCACAAGGTGAATAGCACTATGACTATAGCAAAGCAAAGGATACTGCTCCTGCTTTAGCCCAATTTCCTGCAACAGCTTCTTCATCCATAATAACTCCTTGCAAGCCTCCGTCACCGTAATATATTCGGCCTCTATCGTCCACAAGGCAACAAACTTCTGTAAACGTGACTGCCATGATACTTCTCCACCAGCAAACATCATCACATAGCCAGAAGTCGATCGCCTCGTCTTTACATCTCCAGTTATATCAGCGTCGGTATATCCAACTAGCTTCGGCTCGTCACCAAATAAAAATCTCCAATCGATAGTACCCTGAAGATATCGTAGAATCCACTTGACCCCACTCCAATGTACCCTTCCAAGATTGAAAGTGTACCTGCTAACTGTGCCGACTGTGTGAGCAATGGCTGGCCTCGTACATACCGTAGCATATATAAGACTCCCCACGGCTGAGGCATATGGTACTCGTTCCATATCTTCTTTCTCATCCTCGATAGATGGATACTGCTCCTCAGTGAACTTAAAGTGAGTCGTAAGGGGGTTACTTTCTTCGAACCGTCCATCCCAAAACGCTAAAGTACCACTACCAGAAAAAGTCAAATTAGCGACGTCAAAAAACGTCGCTAAATAACCAAAAATCATCGCTAATTAGGTTTAGCGACGTAATTAGCGACGTTTTAAAGCAGTCGGAAAACACCAAGTCGCTAAAACAAAAAATGTCGCTAAACGTCGCTATGCCGACGTTTTTTAGCGACTTTAATGTGTCGCTAAATTTAGCAACGTTTTGCGACGCCAAGTCACTAAATAGCGACGTTTAGAAAAGTCGCTAAACATTGCTGATTAGCGACGTCTATCGCGACGTTACACCGACGTCTTTAATGACCTGGCTATACTGCCATGTCAGCAATTGGCGACGTTTAGCGACGTTATTAGCGACGTCATTAGTGACGTCCTTAGCGACGTTTTACAGCGTCGCTAAGTAGCGACGTAATTAGCGACGTAAATTAACGTCGCTAAACGTCGCTAATAACGTTGCTAATTTTTAAAAAAAAATAAAAAAATTAGTGTCCAGAAGCAAACATTGGTGATTCCCTGCAGTTTTACATCATCTTCATCATACACACCAACATGATTCAATCTAGTTAACTATATAATCCAATTAAATTAAAGACCACAAGAAGTATCAATCCAATTAAATGTGGATAACTATATAATCCAATTAAATTAACAAAAAAATTAAAGACCACAAGAAGCATCATACATCATGTCTATTGTTGAAGTATCAATAATTCATAAATAATAATAAAAATAACTATACTACTACGGATCTGCAAGAGGCTGACCAGCGGCGCGCTTGAAGGATAACAACTCCTCATACTCGTCCCGTGGAATCGACACCGATGTCGATGGAGAAGGCAGTGACGTCGGTGGAGGCCGTGCCCGCTCCAAGTCTGCGAGTCGCTGGTTGTAAGAATTCAGGGTAGATAACAGCCTCGTACTGCTATCACCCATTGAATCCTGCATCCTCGTCAGGTTCTCGCCCATCGATAGCTGTAACGCCTGCATCCTCGTCAGCTTCTCGCCCATCGATAGCTGTGACGCCTGCAGCTCCATGATGTTGCGATCATTGGAGGCTCTAATATCATTTATCAATTCTCGTAGCTCCGTCATGCTGCGGTCGAGCATATCCAATCGTGCGATGAGCATCGGATCGTCCGCCTGCGGCTGGGACCGGGACTGGTCCTCCATACTTCGCAGCAAGTCGTCACGGAGAGACGCAATCTGACGGTCAACGGCCTCCTGGACTCTGGCCGACGACTGCGAGGGCTGCGACTGCGAGGGGTGTGTGGAATGCACAGCTGTCGGGGAGGCCCTAGATGACTGTGTCGCAACCAGGGTGCCATAGGAGCCCGTACCGTAGTACGTACCCCTCTGGAGATCACCAGCTGCGGTCACCCACAGGTCGTCCGCCGACGGAGATGGACCGGGCTGCGATGAAGCACCAGCCTCTCCAGGTGTAGGTGCACTAGCAGTCGCCCGCTCACGAAGCCTAAAATACTCGGCCTAGAAAAGGTTTAGAAACTCAATAATTGCCTAAGTTATATTAAAATAAACACAAAGTAAAGTAATACTTACATAGGTCTGTGAGGCCCTCTCATCAATGAGATTTTCGTCCTTGCGATGGGTGGCCAAGAAGACGGTCACCATGTTTGCATCCTCACCCCTCTGTACCTGTTAAAAATATATTTTTTATTACTAAACTTAAATATTTTTTCCAAGTACTATTTTATGGTACTTATATTAAAATAATATATTTTAAAAGAAAAAATATACCAAACGACGGAAATGTTCCGTCATCGGAATCGAGCCACCACACCACTTGGCAGCATTCTGCCTAGCCGCCTTGGCCTTCTTAGACCTTTCCTTGTAGCTCGGATCGTCGAATCTAGCCCTCATCGCAGTCCACTGCTCAGGCGTGATCCAACCTTGGATCGGTTTTCCAGCACAATCACGAGCCTTCTGGTCATCCAGAGCATCTCGGATAAGCTTGGCGGCAACGGTAGGAAAGAGCCGCTCGATCAACTCGGCCCGGTGCGGAGGATAAAAATACGTTTGCTACAATAAATAATTCATTAAGTTAGCATCACGAATATGCATAAATTAGAGGATTTATTTAATATACTTTTACCTGGAAGTGCACAAACTAGAACGCCTTCCTCTCCTCCGGAGCCTTAGAGTAGTTGATCCAAGGGCCACCGTAGTTGTTCCTCGGAAATTGGCCCAGGCATCTCTGAACCGACGATGGACGATATCTATACAGAGATAATAATTTAGATTACTGAAAAAGTCAATATACGATGAATAAAGAGAAATACAAATATATACTAAACCATCTAATTGACTTACTTTGTACCGTCGGCCCAAATCTTTGTCCTCGTCTCCTCCGGTGGTGCGCATGGAGGATCTTGCTGATGCTGGGACAACGTCGACACGACCTCCCCTACATGCTCATCTGTCTCCATGGTTCCGTCAGCAGGAGGAACGCTGGACGAGGGAGTACTATCACGCCTGGAACTACTCGTCCCAGGAGTGATGCCACGCAACGTCATCGCAGTCGGAGATGTGACTGATCGATATACTGGAGTACTGGGCGACGATGATC
The DNA here is from genome assembly GCA_036927795.1 of Iris macrosiphon. Taxonomy (NCBI): domain Eukaryota; kingdom Viridiplantae; phylum Streptophyta; class Magnoliopsida; order Asparagales; family Iridaceae; genus Iris; species Iris macrosiphon. The sequence goes on from JAYESA010000019.1 coordinate 93,450,508, forward strand.
CGGAACCAACAGTAGGCAGTACCGGAGTGGCACTCTGTCTACCTCGGGACCTGCCGAATCCTCCGCGTCGTCCTGTCATATCTGATAACAACATATGATGAATATAGAGAAACACAAATATATACTACATTCTACAGTCGAAATGTGATACATATCTCAAAGCATTATACAGTCAAAATATAATACATATATTCGTTAATGTCAACATCTACTTCTACATGCAATATTTACAGGCCAAATATAGTTACATTCTACATGGAATATTTTATATTTTCAATCATCTTCAGAAAATTTATCTTGTTCGCCTTCCTCGTCCTGCTCTTCCTCTTCCTCGTCTTCACTTTCATCTACTTCGTTGTCCTCTTCAAATAATTCTACATCTTCTACATTATTACTCGTGTAATGACTAACTTTCGTTGAGTCCACATCTACAATATTTGTTACAAGAGGTAGATCGTCCTCCTGATAAGCTATTTCGTCAATGTCAAAGGTATTTCTAGCTTTAGTCTTGCATACTGCCTACCAATCCGACCTCGCTGTCCCCCGTCTAGGATAAGTTGTGAAGTACACGAGCTGAGCCTGACTTGATAGGACAAATGGTTCGTAGCCTTGATATCTACGCTTGTAGTTTATATCCACAAGGCCATGCTTGTCAATTTTCCAACCTTGATCTTGAATCGGATCGAACCATTCACACCTGAATAGCACGATATTAGCAGGTTCTGGGCCATAATTATATGTCAACTCCACAATCTCTCGTAAGATGCCAAAAAAATTATTGCCCGGATTGACGTCTTTGTAGTTTGAAGATTTGATACACAAACCACTGTTTTTCGTGGAATCATGATCTAGAAAGCTGTCTCTGATAGGAGCATTTGTTGACTTGAACCTGAACCCATTCACACAGAAACTTGGCCATATTTTTACGGCAGTAATTGGTCCCTTGGCTAGAGTCCTAATAGATTCAGTCTCGGGTGATATTAGACGATCGACCTAAATACCAAAGTAGCGATAGTAAGTTATTTGTTTTGCAAGTGCAGAAATAAAAAGTAATTACCAAGCATCTTACATATGCGCTTAACCAAGAAGGAAAATGGCATCTCATATCTTGTTCTACTTCTTCGTCTGTTATGTAGGGTCTAACCGACCTCAACTCATCATTATATGTGCTGAAAAATAATAAAGCAACTACTGATTAGTAGCATAATAGTATCTTATACTATTACATTGAGATGATGTAAACGTGGACGTATTAATTACTTACCCCTCTAGCTTCTCCACTTCATCCTCGTCGCAATTGAGTAATATATACAATTGAGCAGCCCTTAGCTCATCGTCATTCAAATATCTCTTTTTCATTTTTCCCGAGGGCTTTTCGGATGCATTGAATACTTTGAGTATTGCATCATTAGATTCCTGATATGCGTCGTCGTTTCTGGGAGCTTTTGTCCTATTAGTAGCAACATGCGGTTTGAAATACGTCGAGCAAAAGTTTGTAATCTCCTCGAGAACATAAGCTTCACAAATAGAGCCTTCAACCCGTGCCTTATTTTTCACCTTTCTCTTTAGGTGATTCAGATGGCGCTCGAAGGGGTACATCCACCGATAACCGACAGGACCACCAACACGTGCCTCATAGGAAAGATGAATTGGCAAATGCTCCATAGAGTCGAAGAATCCAGGAGGAAATACCTTCTCGAGCTTACATAGTGTTACCGCAATGTCCCTCTCTTGCTTTTCTAGACGATCGACGAGCAACTTAGTACAACAAAGATCTCTGAAGAATATACTCAGCTCTGTCAATGGGTCCCAAACGACCTGCGGTAAGAATTCCCAAAATGCAATCAGAATTAACCTCTCCATGAATACGTGACAATCGTGGCTCTTCATACCTACTAGTTTGTTCTCCTTGAGGTCGACGTATCTTTTCAAGTTCGATACGTACCCGTCTGGAAACTTTAGACCCTGAATCCACCTACAAAGTCTACCTTTATCCTCTTTATCCAGTGAGAAAACTGACTTAGGTTGCTTTAACTTTCCATTCCCCTCCTCTATCAAATGCAATACAGGACGTCTACATATGTCTTCTAAGTCCAACCTCGCCTTCGGATTATCTTTCGTCTTCCCCTTTACATCCATTACAGTATTAATTATGTTATCAAACACATTCTTCTCGATATGCATGACATCAAGGTTATGTCTGATCAGATTGGTGCTCCAATATGGCAGATCCCAGAATATACTCCTCTTCGTCCAGTTATGGGTGCGACCAAATCCGTCACACTTGTACCCCTTAGCAGGCTCTTGGATATCACTTGGTAAATCTTTTACCTCTTCCCATATCGTGCATCCGGGTCACCTTGGCGGTGGATTGGCCTTCTCCACAACTCCTGTACGAAAAGCATTCCGATTCCTCCGGTACGGATGATCCTTCGGCAAAAATTGTCGATGACAATCGAAGAAGCACGGTTTGCCTCCGTGTTTCAAACGGAAAGCCTGAGAACGGTCCATGCAATATGGACATGAGAGACGACCATGGGTGCTCCATCCCGATAATATTCCATAGGCCGAAAAGTCGTTGATGGTCCACATAAGTGCTGCCCTCATCTGAAAATTCTGCTTTCTAGAAACATCGCACGTGTTGGCACCGACTTCCCACAGCTGATTCAACTCATCTATCAAAGGTTGTAAATACACATCGATGTTCCTCTTCGGATTGTTCGGACCCGGGATAATAACGGTTAGGAACATATACGGAGTCTTCATGCACATCCAAGGCGGTAGATTGTACGGAGTGACGATCACAGGCCAACACGAATACTGGGAGCCCGAAAGTCCGAATGGGGTAAAACCGTCAGAGCAGAGCCCCAATCTGATATTACGCGCTTCCTCGGCAAAATATGGATACTCTCGATCAAAGTGCTTTCATGCTTCTCCATCGGATGGATGATCTAATACTCCTTCGATCTGTTTTCGCCTGTGCCAACTCATATTTTCTGCAGTCTCCTTAACCATAAATAACCGCTGCAACCGCGGCGTCAAAGGCAAGTAGTGCATCGAATCGGTAGGCTTCCTTGCACCGACAGACTTTTCTCTAACAGTGGCCTTGTAGCGATCAGCACCACAGAATTTGCACGCATCTTCATCCTTGTCGTCTTTGTAGTACAACATGCACCCGTTGCGACATGCATCAATTTTCTCGTATCCCATCCAAAACGATCTCACCATCCTCTTAGATCGATAGAAGTCTTTAGGCAACTTTGCACCCTCGAGCAAGATCTCTATAATCAAATCGAGTAGTCGATTATAGCATTCTTGCGACATGTTAAAATCGGACTTGATGCTCAATAATCTTGTAACCACCTCCAACGGTGAATGATCCTCTCAACCAGGATATAGTGGAGTCCTTGCATTCTCAAGCAACTCCATAAACTTTGCAGCATCGGCATTCGGTGCCTCCTCAGCTACATCATAATTGTCCGGATTGAAACTAGGTCCCGTCGCATCATAATTGTCAGGATTGAAACTAGGCCCCGCCGCATCATAAACCATGTTCACCAACCCGTCGTCGTAAGCATCGTGGTCTTGGACATCCATATACGGCTCCATATAGGGCTCCGACTCCGATGCTAGAGATACAAGTTCTCCGTGCGCGGTCCACTGATAGTAATTTGGCGTAAAGCCCTTCGAGTATAAATGATATGTAACTTCCACTTCAGGATGATATTTCCTGTTGCGACATCTCATACACGGACACTTAATTTTGGTACCGTCCATGTATTGAGGGAACGCCTTTACGAACTACAGGAACTGCTGTACACCCTCAATGAATTCATCCCGCACACCGCACATGTCATCAGGATGACGGTTGTACATCTATGAACGATGACGCAGATAGTAATTCATATCCATTTCTAGAAACTTCTGCAAAATTGACAGTATGTATCATATAAATTATTACATACAAAATTAACCGTACTATAAAAATCATAACTGACATAATACATATTTTCATTTATCAAAACTAAAAATTGGCAGCTGCCCCCAACCCCATAGTACTATGAACTGCACTATAAGTGTGCAGTCAACACTACAAATAGTGTGTCATACTATAGAACTGCAGCTGCCCCCAACCACACTCCTAGGTCAGTGTCCGTTATGGGAAAAGCAGTCATGGCATTGCACTAAGGCACCTGGTGCTTGAACAATTTTTGTATCAAAAGTTTCCCAAGTACACGGGCTATTGCTCTATGAAATGGATAACCCCATGCATTGTGGCTGTACTCACTCACATTTACCGGCAGATTACTGCACTCCCTTTAGTAAAAAAACCTAACCCCCCAAACTGGCACACTGATACACACATACACTCTTAAGAATTCTGTAATCAAAACTCACCTGGTACCAACAACACCTATTAAGTACTCTAAATTCTATACTTCATATAAACACTCCATCTATACTCATATAAACACTCCATCTATACTCCCAGATCTGGGATACACCTATATGAATGCTCAACCTTCACACCTATTACTTATTCTCTTCAACACATATATTCACTCAAACACCTGACTAATACACCTCTTTAAATCAGTCACCCACTGCTACTGCTTACCTTCTTCCTCAATATTTGATTACCCCTTATCCCGAGCCACACACTCATGTGTGCACTATAGTATCACTATGAATACCCAATCTTCTCTCAGATGTTGGTGTTATATCTGACACTTGCCCTCATGTCCTTCAAATCATACGAGTTCAAACCCCATCTCAAACATATCCAAATCCTGCCTTGCACTAGTTGCTGACTGGCTCAGTAAGTTGCTGCACAAGGATACAGTATTTACACTGTATTACGACCCCCTCACACCTGCCTGCAGAAGCTAACAACCAACTACAATGCACCAAAACCGACGGGGGACAGCGAGGTCGGATTGGTAGGCAAAAAAATGGTTCGTAGCCTTGATATCTACGCTTGTAGTTTATATCCACAAGGCCATGCTTGTCAATTTTCCAACCTTGATCTTGAATCGGATCGAACCATTCACACCTGAATAGCACGATATTAGCAGGTTCTGGGCCATAATTATATGTCAACTCCACAATCTCTCGTAAGATGCCAAAAAAATTATTGCCCGGATTGACGTCTTTGTAGTTTGAAGATTTGATACACAAACCACTATTTTTCGTGGAATCAAGATCTAGAAAGCTGTCTCTGATAGGAGCATTTGTTGACTTGAACCTGAACCCATTCACACAGAAACTTGGCCATATTTTTACGGCAGTAATTGGTCCCTTGGCTAGAGTCCTAATAGATCCAGTCTCGGGTGATATTAGACGATCGACCTAAATACCAAAGTAGCGATAGTAAGTTATTTGTTTTGCAAGTGCAGAAATAAAAAGTAATTACCAAGCATCTTACATATGCGCTCAACCAAGAAGGAAAATGGCATCTCATATCTTGTTCTACTTCTTCGTCTGTTATGTAGGGTCTAACCGACCTCAACTCATCATTATATGTGCTGAAAAATAATAAAGCAACTGCTGATTAGTAGCATAATAGTATCTTATACTATTACATTGAGATGATGTAAACGTGGACGTATTAATTACTTACCCCTCTAGCTTCTCCACTTCATCCTCGTCGCAATTGAGTAATATATACAATTGAGCAGCCCTTAGCTCATCGTCATTCAAATATCTCTTTTTCATTTTTCCCGAGGGCTTTTCGGATGCATTGAATACTTTGAGTATTGCATCATTAGATTCCTGATATGCGTCGTCGTTTCTGGGAGCTTTTGTCCTATTAGTAGCAACATGCGGTTTGAAATATGTCGAGCAAAAGTTTGTAATCTCCTCGAGAACATAAGCTTCACAAATAGAGCCTTCAACCCGTGCCTTATTTTTCACCTTTCTCTTTAGGTGATTCAGATGGCGCTCGAAGGGGTACATCCACCGATAACCGACAGGACCACCAACACGTGCCTCATAGGAAAGATGAATTGGCAAATGCTCCATAGAGTCGAAGAATCCAGGAGGAAATACCTTCTCGAGCTTACATAGTGTTACCGCAATGTCCCTCTCTTGCTTTTCTAGACGATCGACGAGCAACTTAGTACAACAAAGATCTCTGAAGAATATACTCAGCTCTGTCAATGGGTCCCAAACGACCTGCGGTAAGAATTCCCAAAATGCAATCGGAATTAACCTCTCCATGAATACGTGACAATCGTGGCTCTTCATACCTACTAGTTTGTTCTCCTTGAGGTCGACGTATCTTTTCAAGTTCGATACGTACCCGTCTGGAAACTTTAGACCCTGAATCCACCTACAAAGTCTACCTTTATCCTCTTTATCCAGTGAGAAAACTGACTTAGGTTGCTTTAACTTTCCATTCCCCTCCTCTATCAAATGCAATACAGGACGTCTACATATGTCTTCTAAGTCCAACCTCGCCTTCGGATTATCTTTCGTCTTTCCCTTTACATCCATTACAGTATTAATTATGTTATCAAACACATTCTTCTCGATATGCATGACATCAAGGTTATGTCTGATCAGATTGGTGCTCCAATATGGCAGATCCCAGAATATACTCCTCTTCGTCCAGTTATGGGTGCGACCAAATCCGTCACACTTGTACCCCTTAGCAGGCTCTTGGATATCACTTGGTAAATCTTTTACCTCTTCCCATATCGTGCATCCGGGTCACCTTGGCGGTGGATTGGCCTTCTCCACAACTCCTGTACGAAAAGCATTCCGATTCCTCCGGTACGGATGATCCTTCGGCAAAAATTGTCGATGACAATCGAAGAAGCACGGTTTGCCTCCGTATTTCAAATGGAAAGCCTGAGAACGGTCCATGCAATATGGACATGAGAGACGACCATGGGTGCTCCATCCCGATAATATTCCATAGGCCGAAAAGTCGTTGATGGTCCACATAAGTGCTGCCCTTATCTGAAAATTCTGCTTTCTAGAAACATCGCACGTGTTGGCACCGACTTCCCACAGCTGATTCAACTCATCTATCAAAGGCTGTAAATACACATCGATGTTCCTCTTCGGATTGTTCGGACCCGGGATAATAACGGTTAGGAACATATACGGAGTCTTCATGCACATCCAAGGCGGTAGATTGTACGGAGTGACGATCACAGGCCAACACGAATACTGGGAGCCCGAAAGTCCGAATGGGGTAAAACCGTCAGAGCAGAGCCCCAATCTGACATTACGCGCTTCCTCGGCAAAATATGGATACTCTCGATCAAAGTGCTTTCATGCTTCTCCATCGGATGGATGATCCAATACTCCTTCGATCTGTTTTCGCCTGTGCCAACTCATATTTTCTGCAGTCTCCTTAACCATAAATAACCGCTGCAACCGCGGCGTCAAAGGCAAGTAGTGCATCGAATCGGTAGGCTTCCTTACACCGACAGACTTTTCTCTAACAGTGGCCTTGTAGCGATCAGCACCACAGAATTTGCACGCATCTTCATCCTTGTCGTCTTTGTAGTACAACATGCACCCGTTGCGACATGCATCAATTTTCTCGTATCCCATCCAAAGCGATCTCACCATCCTCTTAGATCGATAGAAGTCTTTAGGCAACTTTGCACCCTCGAGCAAGATCTCTATAATCAAATCGAGTAGTCGATTATAGCATTCTTGCGACATGTTAAAATCGGACTTGATGCTCAATAATCTTGTAACCACCTCCAACGGTGAATGATCCTCTCAACCAGGATATAGTGGAGTCCTTGCATTCTCAAGCAACTCCATAAACTTTGCAGCATCGGCATTCGGTGCCTCCTCAGCTGCATCATAATTGTCCGGATTGAAACTAGGTCCCGTTGCATCATAATTGTCAGGATTGAAACTAGGCCCCGCCGCATCATAAACCATGTTCACCAACCCGTCGTCGTAAGCATCGTGGTCTTGGACATCCATATACGGCTCCATATAGGGCTCCGACTCCGATGCTAGAGATACAAGTTCTCCGTGCGCGGTCCACTGATAGTAATTTGGCGTAAAGCCCTTCGAGTATAAATGATATGTAACTTCCACTTCAGGATGATATTTCCTGTTGCGATATCTCATACACGGACACTTAATTTTGGTACCGTCCATGTATTGAGGGAACGCCTTTGCGAACTACAGGAACTGCTGTACACCCTCAATGAATTCATCCCGCACACCGCACATGTCATCAGGATGACGGTTGTACATCTATGAACGATGACGCAGATAGTAATTCATATCCATTTCTAGAAACTTCTGCAAAATTGACAGTATGTATCATATAAATTATTACATACAAAATTAACCGTACTATAAAAATCATAACTGATATAATACATATTTTTATTTATCAAAACTAAAAATTGGCAGCTGCCCCCAACCCCATAGTACTATGAACTGCACTATAAGTGTGCAGTCAACACTACAAATAGTGTGTCATACTATAGAACTGCAGCTGCCCCCAACCACACTCCTAGGTCAGTGTCCGTTATGGGAAAAGCAGTCATGGCATTGCACTAAGGCACCTGGTGCTTGAACAATTTTTGTATCAAAAGTTTCCCAAGTACACGGGCTATTGCTCTATGAAATGGATAACCCCATGCATTGTGGCTGTACTCACTCACATTTACCGGCAGATTACTGCACTCCCTTTAGTAAAAAAACCTAACCCCCCAAACTGGCACACTGATACACACATACACTCTTAAGAATTCTGTAATCAAAACTCACCTGGTACCAACAACACCTATTAAGTACTCTAAATTCTATACTTCATATAAACACTCCATCTATACTCATATAAACACTCCATCTATACTCCCAGATCTGGGATACACCTATATGAATGCTCAACCTTCACACCTATTACTTATTCTCTTCAACACATATATTCACTCAAACACCTGACAAATACACCTCTTTAAATCAGTCACCCACTGCTACTGCTTACCTTCTTCCTCAATATTTGATTACCCCTTATCCCGAGCCACACACTCATGTGTGCACTATAGTATCACTATGAATACCCAATCTTCTCTCAGATGTTGGTGTTATATCTGACACTTGCCCTCATGTCCTTCAAATCATACGAGTTCAAACCCCATCTCAAACATATCCAAATCCTGCCTTGCACTAGTTGCTGACTGGCTCAGTAAGTTGCTGCACAAGGATACAGTATTTACACTGTATTACGACCCCCTCACACCTGCCTGCAGAAGCTAACAACCAACTACAATGCACCAAAACCTTAATGCACACTATGTTCAGCTGTGCAGTGCCTCCCCAAGTTGCCTGTTGCACATTGGGCTGATGTGCCTCAAGTCTCCCCCTGCTCACTGCTAGTAAGCAGTGCTTACTGCTGCTGTTACCTCTCTCGTCGACTTGGGCCAGTCGGCCCTAACCCTAACCCTAACCCTAACCCCATGTCAACAAACCTAACCCTAACCCTAACCCTAGGTCCTGATCAGTGTCTGTGTCAGTGTGTGTGTGTGCCGTGTCTGTGTCAGTGTCAGTGTCTGTGTGTGTGTCGTGTTTGTGTCAATGTCACATGTGTCCTGTGAGAGAGAGAGAGAGAGAAAGAGAGAGAGAGAGAGTAGAGTTTACCGGAGTAGTCGCGGTGGAGAGCGGGTCGACGGAGCGCGGGGGGGGATTTTTTTTCTTTTCGAAATTTTAGCAGATGGGGAAAAATAAAACCGATCCCTAATTAACCAAATTTTAGCGACGTTTAGCGACGTCCAAAAAAAATGTCGCTAATTATTTTAGCGACGTCAATGCGTCGCTAAACACGTTGCTAAATATTTTCAATATTAAGGTCGCTATATACGTCGCTAAACGTCGCTAAATTAGACATATTAGCGACGTTTAGCGACCTAAACTGAACTTATAGCGACTTATCTTTTAAAATCTTAATAAAAGTCGCTAAACGTCGCTAAATGTCACCATTTAGCGACGTCTAGCGACGTTTTAATAAGGAGTCGCTAATTTATATATTATTAGCGACGTTTCTTTTGACGTCGCTAAAATACGTCGCTAAGACCGCTTTTTCTAGTAGTGTACCCAGTGAATGTACTTTTTTTGGGACAAGTGTAGCAGCTTGGACTCTCTCTCTCGGCTGATCTCTATCCCAAGAATAGTCTTCGTTGTGATCAAATTTTTTATAGAGAAGGCTGCGCCCAGTTGGCGCTTTAACTCTGCTATCATGGTGGCATTCCGACCCACCAACAATATGTCATCAACATAAGCAACAAAATGATGAAATCATCCTCGGCGAAGTACCTCACAAAAATACAATGATTCGATGTCGTCCATGCATATCCATGCTCCCCCATAAACAACTCGAACTTCCTGTACTACTAACTCGGAGCCTGTTTCAGACTATACAAGCTCTTCCTCAACCGGCAGACCACATATGACTTGCCCTTCTCACAGAATCCCTCTGGCTGCTCCATGTACAACTCTTTCTCAAGATCACCATGGAGGAATACCGTCTTCACGTCCATTTGCTTGACCTCTAATTTGAAACTGGCTGCCAATGCTAGCACCACCCGTATAGACGACTGCTTGACGACTGGCGAAAAGATCTCATCATAAACTATGCTTTTCCGCTGGCCTCTACCCCTTTCCACTGACCGTAGCCTTTAACTACCAGCCTCGCTTTGTATCGAGGGCAAGTAGCATCATCTGTCTACTTCACTCTGAACACCCATCAATTCTTCAAAGCCTTCTTGCCCTTTGGCAACCGTACCAGATCATAAGTAGAGTTGGCCTCCAAGGAACTCATCTTCTCCTGCATGGCCTCCATCCACTCCTGTCTGTGTTCATCTTCCACAGCCTCTGTGAAACTTTTGGGTTCTCCCCCGTCAGTCAGTAGCACATACTTACCCAGTGAGTATCTCGTTGATGGTTGACGCTCTCTATCGCTCCTCCTCAATGGAACTATTGGTGCTGGCTGTATATCTACAACCTTCTCCCCTCCAGAAACTATCTCCTTGGTATGCTCATCCTCCTGAGGGTCACCATGACCACCATCAGCAGGCTGATGATTAAGGTTGGGAGCAACTCCATGTACTGGCTCTCCTATAACTGGATCCTCTGCGATGTCCTTTGAAAACTGCTCGAAGCAAAATGATTGTAACTCAGGCAATTCCTCAGCCTCAGAAGGTATCTCAAAATCCTGAGTATTGGTCATGGTCTGATCCTCGACGAATACTACATCCCTGCATCTGTAGATCTTTCTTTCCACTGGATCATAGAGTCTATAGTCAAACTCATTCCGACCGTAGCCGACAAAGATGCACCGTCTCGTATTTGTCTCAAGTTTGGATCTTTCGTCCTTCGGTACATGCACGAAAGCCTTGCAACCAAACACTCGCAAGTGATTGTATGATGTCTCTTTGCCGTACCATACTTTGTAAAACACAAAACCCTGCAAAGGAGCACTAAGAGATAGATTAATAACATAAGCAACTGTGTAAAGTGCCTTACCCCAATAGCTGCCGGCAAGTTTGCTTCTGACAGCAAACACCGCACCCTCTCTATTAGCGTCCTATTCATTCGATCTGCTACACTGTTGAGCTGCGGTGTCTTTGGTAGAGTCTTTTGGTGTCGTATCCCTTGCTCTCGACAATAAGCTTCAAAGAGACCGATATACTCGCCGCCATTGTCCTACCGATCACAAAGCATCTTCTTGCCCGTCTCCCTTTTAACAGAGGCCTGAAACTCCTTGAAAGTAGGCAGCACTTGATCCTTGGTCTTTAAGGTATAGACCCAAACCTTCCTGGAACAGTCATTAATTGTAACAACCTGATTTTTTTAAAATAAATTTCTGAATTTTACTGTGAATTTAATTAATTATTATAACTGTCCTTCAGGGATTAATATTTTTATGTATTAAACTAATTATTAAAACATTACAAAAATTATATTTTTTGGTGTATAATTAATTATTGGATGTTGTATAATTTTTCTAGAATTTATTGGGCTCAAAAACTATTTTTAATTAGCTAAAAATCCTATTTTTGATTAAACCAGACTAAACCCAACTTGAACCGAACCGAACCGGACCTAAACAAACCCGGACCTAAACCCTAAACCTAATGGGTCAGGTCTGGACTCGACTCGCCTACCTGTCATAACTCGATCGCCCGCAGGCAAATCAGCCGTCCACGCTGGGTACGAATTACCGCGCCAGCGCTCCCGTAGGACGATCGTATGAGCATGAGCATGAACCGCGCCCGTGCAAGGCCATGGTTCGTTGGCTGGTGGTAAGAGATCTAAGCCACAGAGTTGCACAGATTGTCCGAGTGCAGTAGAATATATAACGCATAAGCGAATGGTAACAAGTTCAATGAGTCGACAGTAGCGAAAGCAAAGATTAAATAACACGAGTATAGAAGTAAGGCAACTCTTTTATTCATATTCAAACAAGTGTTACAGGCGACGTATAGCCGAGATTACAAGTCGCTCGAGCACTCTCTCTCTCTGAAACATAAAAGTGTGCCAAGTGGCTATATTTATGGAATGATTGAATAGGCGATGTTCCAACATTATGCCTTGTATATGTGCATCAGTTCCGGCCGCAGCGCTCCAAGGCTCCGGAGTCGAACTCCACGCCTTAGCATGCACGAAGGAGGCATCCGCACCAAACGAGGTTCTCTCGCACCCTGCAAATAACCTGGTGGATTATCAGTACACGAATGCACTGGTGGGGAGGCTACTCGCCCGCTCGACAAATCAAAACACGTAATATATATATTCCGTGCACCATCTATATTGTTGTCTTTCTAGTTGTTCCTTAGGATCAGTTTTATGGCATATATGAAAAGCCTAACTCGTGTGGCAGTGCGCCGTGCGATATAGGATGAAACACGACAAAACTTACCAACTTACCAACTTGTCCTTCCCTGTCCAAGGCAAACCAAGTTAATTTTTGCACCAGGATATATATAAACATTCAAGCATTAGCATATGCAACCATAAGTGTCTCAAGCGAGATATCATATCGGGTGCACGAGTTCTTCTATTTAATTCATGGAACACAAGTATACTTATTTCTCAGATTCATGGATGATTCACAGATTCATTGTTCTTTTATCAGGACACAACGATTCAGATTCATAGATGCAATGCAATGACTCGCACACGGATTGTCGCTAAGCGAGTATGATCATGAATGCACATGAGTCGCTGGCGTAGCCATTTATGGACATAGTCGCAATAAGACGGTGGTCCCGATGCCCCGGCAACCCGACCGAACTTATATACTAGGAACAAACTAGCGCGACTACCGGATCTTCCCCTCAAGCCGGTTCGATCCCGGTACCCCGATGCCCTGAACTGAGGAGATCAAACTTGTGTACAAGCATCCGCGACTGAATGGATGAGTTCTTGTTGTTCTATCATTGTTCTGAGTAAATAACAATGGTTGTAGGCGTAGGTCATGATCCTTGCTACAAGCCATCCCAGGTCGTTCCTGACTTAGTGATTCATTTGTTATGCATTTCACACAAGTTGGTATGACAATCCATGATTCATTATTCAGATGCAACTTAACATGATGCGTTCCCCTGGTTTGGGGATTGCCTTGGCGACCTATCGATCCCGGACACCAGCAGGTTTATTTTACACATAAGGACTATTTAATAGTCATCTGGCTAACAAGATGCATGCACGATATACAACAGTATTTTACTTGATTGAGGCATGATTCCATATAACAAGCATTGAATCGAGGCAAGGGTATGAGTCACATATAGCAGGCAAGCATGCATTTCCAATTAAACTTAAACATTCACGTTGGCTTGGGCCCGAAGGTAAGCCGAGGAGTAAAACCGTAAGGAACTTATCGAATGACATGCTCTAGGGTCGTGTAGTGCAATGAGTAAACATAGTGTACTTGTATCATCCTACTCGAGGCACAGCGGGGTCGAGTCAACATTATCAGTTAAAATATCAAGCAGACAAGCATGCAAATTTAAACAATTACGTTATCTCGGGCTCGAAGGTAGACCGAGAAGTAAAACCGTTAAGGAACTTAACGAGCGACATTATCTAGAGTCGTGCAATGTAACCAGATAAATAGTGCACTAAGAAAAGCAATACACATATCGATCTATCGAGGCATAGCAGGGTCCAGTTGCCCAAGGCAATCGTTTCATTTTTATGTTCCAACATTAGTAGTACAAGTTGGGATTACTCCCTTAGCTAGGTGTGTTGGATTCTTATTAGCATGCAAGGGGTGATTCACCTAGCGACTAGCATAAAATATTTTGTATTTTATGTGTGCTGGCTAAGCAAAGACAAGTTCACCGTAGCCACCCACCTTAGCGATGATTCAGCTCGGTTGAGCGATACTCCGAGCGAGCCTCTGAAAGCCTAAGCCGAACTCCAGTAGGGACCAAGTCTGGATATCCTTTGCCTCAAACGAGTATTCTCGCCTGAGCAAGGAGGGTCGGGACGATACACTTTTGCTGTTTTGAATCGGTAGTCCGCTTGAGCGAAATGGGATGTTACATCATAAACCACTCAGAAAAAGTCTCGTCCTCGAGACTTCCTGAGGGCAAGTCATTCTATCAATTTTAGTCCAAGCGTAATTACCGGTACCCCTTGATCCATTGGAACACAATCACCTACTCGTTTCTTACGCCGTGTCGCGTGTATTCTGAGTCGGTCTCATCGCTCCTTAGCGCGGGACATATTGCTTAACGCATGGGTACATTACAATCCCTCGGGAATGACGATCTAAGGCTGATGCAACTTATATAAGTCATTATGCTTGTTCGATAGGATATTCACTTGCACTAGCATTCGAGATTAGCATATCGCGAGTCTGGATCGTGCACATATCCGAAGCGTCCTTCAAACACATGCATGTCAACCAACTTGGCGATAGAGAAGTCTGTGCACTCGAATTTCATATCTCATCGAGTCTTAGATCATGCACACGTTCAAGGCGTCCCTCAAACATATGCATTCAACCAAACTTAGAGATAGTGAAATCGGACAAGCTACTTACGAAATCTCAAGGTTTCTCGTTTATAAATCATAAGGATACTTCCGATAGGGTCAATCAAATCCCAAGTAATTTCCATTCCACTCAATCAAGTATTTGCACTCCTGTTATGCACGATTCGTTCGATTTAACTAACTAGCGTCCATTCGTTCGGATCAAACATAGGACGCACTCACCGTTCCCAGTCTAACCCTAAGTCTTGTTGCCCCAGTTCTTTTGCTTGTTCAAGCCACGTTCTAAAGTCGGTTGCACAGGTTCATTCACTCAGTACAAGGTCGTCTACCTAGTTGCTAGGTCAGCTCACAAGGTCATAGGTACAGGTTCAAGCATACGATACATCGTGCAAATTTGTCGCACGATGCTCGCCCCAAATTCCTAGGGTCAAACCATTGTTCATGTGCACGGGGTATTCTACTCAAGTTTGTTTCACTCATATTTCTAAACATCGAGCACAGATCCTTCCTACTCTCAATAACACGTTCGTTTGCACGGGGGACGAGTCCGTTCAGTACAATTTCACAATATTCAAGTTGCAGGACCAGCTTAGTGATTTGCGCAGTCTATCTCTCCAAACATGTTTGATAGAATCTATATCCATTCCAAGTCTAGACAACAAAGCCAAAATTTGATTCTAACCCTTAGACTATATCCCCAAGTCATTCAACCTGATCCACGTATTCGTTCACGAAACCATCCAGCATGATTTATTCCAGGTTCTAGGCTAAATTATCCTCTAACTCTTTTGATTCACTGCATTTCTATTTTGTCTCATCGTGTCGAACCAAAAGTCAAGACGATCATTTAGTTGTCATGCTCCGATCTCCCGCTAGTTCGATCACGCTCGTTGGACGCGAGATCATCACGTCAACGCTCCCGCTGGATAATCGTTCTAACCCGGACGTGACGCATGTACGGGCATATAGTTACGTCCGCACAAGACAAGAACGTTTGAATGCTATGGTTATCTTCGACACGATCGAGACTTCCTTATTATTCACCTCGCTCCATCCAAGTTTTATATGAAATCCACCAAGTCATGACCATTCATGCAGTGATTATAATTCATCTAGCAAAATCATCCAACATTAATGTTATCGTTCGATATTTCCACAGTCTACTTATAACATTCCTCAAGAAACAAGTTTCTATATTCGAGCCCAAGTCTATTCCATTTCTATACGTTCCATTCATCGAGTCCGTTCAGAATAATCACTGAACATGTTCCCTTGAGTCCGATCATCCTCGCCGTACGCGAATCACCACACCGTCGCTCCGGCAGGATAACCGTTCTCGTTGGGACTGATTTCGAGAGTTATATTTTCAAACTCGATTTCAAGATCGTTCTTACAAATATCAAGCCAAATCCATTATCGTTCATCTCTTTCCTTCGAACCAAAGTATTCATTCTCGGGCTAACTTATTCGAGCGATATTGTATTCAAGTTTAGTTCGGCTGTTTCAATCCGAAATTGCTCGTACGATCCTCAAGTTTCAGCATGATCATCTTAACTAAGACGTTGGTTTCCATTTTTGAGAATTTCTAATCGATATAAGCCTTATCAATTGGTTCAAGACATTCTACCATCATTCAATCCGACTATCGCACGAGACTTCCGAATGCGTTTAAACATTTCTAAATGTTCCATACACCACTCGGAATCGAGTCATTCCATTAAACCAATATTCGATATTTACATTTATTGTTAGCATATTCACCAAGTTATACCTAAGAATTCTTGCACGATGTTTAGGCATCGCCTAGTAAATTCTTAGTCACGTAATATATATTCTGGAATGATAGTCATCCAAGCAACTATATTCGATTTGTATTTTCAACACAAAATATCGTTCAAGCCATTTACCAAAATTCAAACACGATTCTCTATGTTCGCCTAAGCGATAAATCTGGTAAAGTTTCTATCAGATGCAGTTCTAAGTCTGACTCGCATTATTTCTGACCGATATCCAAATCTCGTTGTAACTGGCTTGCACCAAAGGGTCTTTGGTGCGAGATACTAAACACAACACAACTTAGCCGAAAGGCTGTGTGCATAGCAAACCGTTCAGGTGATATTTGATTTCGTACTAACCAGTTGGATAACCCGATAAGGGCATACGGTTCGCATATATCAGTAAATCTTAGCACGAGTTTATTCCCCAAAGGGTCTAGCACAGGTTGGCACAATGGCCTTTCCGATCATAATGTCGTACAAGCAATTATATCATTTCACATGCAACTTTTAAAAGTATTTAGACTTATTATTTGGAACATCCCACTGAGGCATTGAGAGAGTGTGTGCACATAACCCACAAACGAGCTTTCAAAATTGAGACAATCGAAACAAAGTCCAAGGGTGTTTAAGCCAGGCTCTGATACCACTATGTCATGCCCTGATCTCCCGCAGGCAAATCGGCCGTCCCCGCTGGGTACGAATCACCGCGCCAGCGCTTCCGCGGGACGATTGCTTTGACCTATCCGGGTGTAATGTTGCACGAGCGTGAACCGCGCCCGTGCAAGGCCATGGTTCGTTGGATGGCGGTAAAAGATCTAAGCCACAGAGTCACACAGATTGTCCGAATGCAGCGGAATATATAACGCATAAGCAAATGGTAACAAGTTCACTGAGTCGACAGTAGCAGAAGCAAAGATTGAATAACACGAGTATAGAAGTAAGGCAACTCTTTTATTCATATTCAAACAAGTGTTACAGGCAGCGTATAGCCGAGATTACAAGTCGCTCGAGCACTCTCTCTCTCTGAAACATAAAAGCGTGCCAAGTGGCTACATTTGTGGAATAATTGAATAGGCGATGTTCCAACATTATGCCTTGTATATGTGCATCAGTTCCGACCGCAGCGCTCCAAGTCTCCGGAGTCAAACTCCACGCCTTAGCACGCACGAAGGAGGCATCCACACCGAACGAGGTTCTCCCGCACCCTACAAACAACATGATGGATTATCAGTACACGAATGCAATGGTGGGGAGGCTACTCGCCCGCTCGACAAATCCAAACACGTAATATATATATTTTGTGCACCATCTATATTATTGTCTTTCTAGTTGTGCCTTAGGATCAGTTTCATGGCATATATGAAAAGCCTAACTCGTGTGGCAGTGTGCCGTACGATATAGGATGAAACACGGCAAAACTTACCAACTTGTCCTTCCCTGTCCAAGGCAAACCAAGTTAATTTATGCACCGGGATATATATAAACATTCAAGAATTAGCATATGCAACCATAAGTGTCTCAAGCGAGATATCATATCGGGTGCACGAGTTCTTCTATTTAATTCATGGAACACAAGTATACTTATTTCTCAGATTCAAGGATGATTCACAGATTCATTGTTCTTTTATCAGGACACTAGGATTCAGATTCATAGATGCAATGCAATAACTCGCACACGGATTTTTGCTAAGTGAGTATGATCATGAATGCACAGGAGTCACTGGCGTAGCCATTTATGGACATATTCGCAATAAGATGGTGGTCCCGATGCCCCGGCAACCCGACCGAACTTATCCGTTCTAGGAACAAACTAGCGCGACTACCGAATCTTCCCCCCAGGCTGGTTCGGTCCCGGTGCCCCGAACCGAGGAGATCAAACTTGTGCACAAGCGTCCGCGACTGAATGAATGAGTTCTTGTTGTTCTATCATTGTTCTGAGTAAACGACAATGGTTGTAGGTGCAGGTCATGATCCTCGCTATAAGCCATCCCAGGTCGTTCCTGACTTAGTGATTCATTTGTTATACATTTCAAAAAAGTTGGTATGACAATCCATGATTCATTATTCAGATGTAACTTGACATGATGCGTTCCCCTGGTTCAGGGATTGCCATGGCGACCTATCTATCCAGGACACTAGCAGGTTCATTTTACACATAAGGACTATTTAATAGTCATTTGGCTAACAAGATGCATGCACGATATACAATAGTGTTTTACTTGATTGAGGCATGATTCCATATAACAAGCATTGAATCGAGGCAAGGGTATGAGTCACATATAGCAGGCAAGCATGCATTTCTAATAAAACTTAAACATTAACGTTGGCTCGGGCCCGAAGGTAAGCCGAGGAGTAAAACCGCAAGGAACTTATCGAATGACATGCTCCAGGGTCGTGCAGTGCAATGAGTAAACATAGTGTACTTGTATCATCCTACTCGAGGCACAGCGGGGTCGAGGCAACATTATCAGTTAACATATCAAGCAGACAAGCATGCAAACTTAAATAATTACGTTAGCTCGGGCTCGAAGGTAGATCGAGAAGTGAAATCGTTAAGGAACTTAACGAGCAACATTATCTAGAGTCGTGCTATGTAACCAGGTGAATAGTGCACTAAGAAAAGCAATACACATATCGATCTATCAAGGCATAGCAGGGTCCAGTTTCCCAAGGCAACGGTAGCATGCGAGGATCTGTTTATAAGCAATCGTTTCATTTCCATGTTCCAACATAAGCAGTACAAGTTGGGATTACTCCCTTAGCTAGGTGCATTGGATAATTATTAGCATGCAAGGGGTAATTCACCTAGCGACTAGCATGAAACATTTCGTATTTTATGTGTGCTGGCTAAGCAAAGACAAGTTCACCGTAGCCACCCACCTTAGCGATGATTCAGCTCGGTTGAGCGATACTCCGAGCGAGCCTCTGAAAGCCTAAGTCGAACTCCTGTAGGGACCAAGTCTGGATATCCTTTGCCTCAAACGAGTATTCTCGCCTGAGCAAGGCGGGTCGGGACGATACACTTTTGTCGTTTTGAATCGGCAGTCAGCTTGAGCGAAATGGGGTGTTACACTACCCTCTTACCCACTACCCGATAACCCACTCCCCACAGCCCACGACACTGATCCCCACTCCCCCGCTTTCGCCGCCACCACGACCCGCCTCTGCCGCTCGACCCCGACCGCACGACCCACCCCGCCCAGACTCTGTGGCCCAATGACCCCGTAGCCACCTTCTCCCTCCCCCGCTCGGCTCTCCCCTATTTAACCCTATCACCGCCACCACCATCAACACCCTCACATCACTGCCACCGCTCTGTCGGTCCACCCCGATGCCCACGACGACCGACCCTGACTCCGGCGATAACCCTCCTCCGCGAGCCAACCTCAATGACCACCGTCGGCAGCTGCAGTAGCCTCAGCAAGCGCCGACGCCGCCGTGCCCCACCGCGCCGCCTCCTTCCATAACAGCAAACCACAGCAAGGTACCTGTCTTCCCGCTTGTGTATCTCCCTGTACGTAGATCCATAGTTCATTCTGTCAAACCCTGTGCGAAGATCGCGTGACCCTCTCGAAACCCGTATAACTCCTTCGGGGTATCGTGTCCTGTGTCGGTCGCAAACTGTGACGCAAAACACCACAGAATTCTAGACTTCAGAAATTGTCCTGAACTCACAAGTTCATGGCCGATTTACTCCCAACCTATTTAATAATTTTGAGTTCTACTTGAACAGTTAATTAGATAATATAATCGAGATTAAAACCCTGTAATTAGATTATTTTATTGTGTTGTATATTGTGTTTTATTCGCGGATGAAATCGACCAAAATCTTGGTCTTTAAAAATCTAATTTTTCTCGAAACTGGGTGTGCCCCGCAAAATGAGACGACTTGGTCATGTGCAAACTTTACCAAAAGGTGCGCATCGTCAATACAGACGTGTGAGATTTTGCAGAAGTTAATTTGGATGTGCATACACACCGGAATCAACGTGTATCCGTCGACAACGCCCCATATCAGCCTTATTCTGAAACTCATTGTAACTTTGTGTGTGCTCGTCGTTTCGAAAAGAAACTTACGCCATCAGACTCCTAGCGATAAGCTGGTCCTGTGACCCAAGTTTGGTTCAATTCTGAGAACGTTGACAAAATCCCGTATCGTGTACCCCACGGCTCCACTTGACGGGCGATTTTGTGATCGGCTCATCGAAATCCAGTTCTGGATATTCTGTTGGGTTCATATCTTCGTTCTAGACTTGTAAACACTAAGTTTGACAATTTTGGAGGACTTTATCTTTGGCACATTTTTTGGTGCAAAGTGGGCCATATGTGGACCCCACTTTGACCAGAAGCTGTCAATTCTGTCCTTGTGTCCAAATTGGACTATGGATAATCAATCCTAGCTATTTCATATCTTCTAAGAGTAATGGTAATGTTTATTTCAGCATCTGGGGGTATTCCTGAAGAATTTACGTACATCAGAGCAACTGAAGGAGTTCAAACCCTAGGCAAGTGTATCTTGCCAATCTTGCAGTACTTGTTTTATGTTATTCCCTTGATTTATTTATATGATGTATCTGATCAACCCAGGACCGTGAGATGTTTATTAACGTTCGAATAATATTCGGGTGTCGACGTCGTACGCGGAGTCGTGTAACGTCACATTGAGTTGATATCGCGATCCTATATATCTTCGTGCTTGCTTGATCAAGTAAGTCATACTATAGGACACCTGACACTATTCATGAGACAGAATATTCCTGAACTATTCATGGTGATTCTATATAGGTTACAGGATTTGCGACATATATCTTATCTTTGCATAGCTATCATTATGACTCGCTGAATTAGCTAGAGGTCATGATCTTACGTGTTATGGACATGAGACGTGAGATTACATTATGTGGGAAGAGTCTTACCATACTAAAGGCTGATTATATATATATATATATATATATATATATATATATATATATATATATAAATATACATTACTGGAGGTGCCTTAGACTCTGTCTTTGGCACATTTACTGGCCCTTCGAGAAACAAATGCTGCTATGGGTTTCCCCGACACAGAGCCTATAGTAGTTTCAGCCTGAGTATGATTAATGCTCTCATTTGCATATCACATAGCTGGTTACATAGTTGTCCTGTGGATATTCATTTTTTATATACTGCATATTTATTTGGCTTGAGTTATTCTTGTACCTTGCTATGTCCCCAGAGGACCTGGATCTGGATTATGTCCCCAGGTATAGCAGAGGAGATCTACCCCGAGGTATACTGGTCAGGAGCATACACTGGAGCAGTACCAGCACGAGAGGACGAGGTCGTGCCAGAGAATTTCTCCTGAGTATTTGCTTTATATACTCTGTTATTTCTGTTTTTAGTTACTTTATTTCCTGTCTCTTGGATTATTGTATTAAACTTATTCTCTAGTTATTCCCCGAGACACTTTTTATTGAGACTTGTTAGATTATATTTTATTTTGATTATTCTGACATTTGATCTGTGATTACCTTCTGTGGATGAGATTAGAATTAGACTATGACTTGTATCGTAGATCTTTACTGTTGTTTTACAGCTTAAGTACACTCTAATGGGTCCATTAAATTATGTTTTTCCATTGGTGTGTGCTGCTTGCCATTACCACGTGGCTAGTCCCTCAGTATTTTGGGACTGGGACGTGACATTAATAAATGCTACAAAATAAGAAGCACCACCAATAGATTTTACCTTCATAGGACCGTATACATCCGAGTGAATCAACTCGAGCAACATGTCATGCCCCAGTTCCATGGATAAGGAACCGAGATACGTGGCAATGGCCAGCAGCGTACTTCGGCGGGCATTCCAATCTGACGGGCCCGTCGGAGTACACTTAAGCTGTAAAGTACAATGAATAACCCATCACATAACACAAATATACTCAATCTAAATCTCATCCACAAGCAGCAATATAAGAGCACAATAGAGGTAAATACAACAACTAATGTGCAGGAAGGAAATATCCAGATAAGTATCAAATACAAATACTAGAGTAGTCACACGGGAACAAACCCGCTAGTACAAATATACTGGAATGAAAGTAAGCAAGATAACTTGGGACGGCAGCAGGTAACTAGGTAATGATACCGTCCCAAGGAAAGAGTCACTACCAGCGATCAGGCAAAGTCCTCAGGAATAACCTCGTCCTCGATAGTGAGTACAGCTGCTGGATAGATGCCCGATCCGTATCCTCTGGGTAATCCTCGTAGCCTATACCTGAAAGGGAACCAGGTCCTCAGAGGGACATAACAAGGTACAAAAATATAACATGCCAGGTAAACAGATAGTACAAGTGCAACAACAGGGTACTCTAACATAACCAAACAAGTGTGACACAGTTTAAAGATAATGTTCGACGCGTGGGCTTTCTAAAATAAAACCGTAGCTCCGAACATAGAGACACACAGGTTGTACCGTAGCTCCGAGCACAGAGACACACAGGTGATACCACTACACTATAATACAGGATCACTACATATACATATATAAGCGCGTGCAGAGGAGCCCAAACATCTAGTAATTGTCTTCCCCTTCCCAAGCGGTCAACGATGGTGCGTTGAACCTAAACCTCTAACTACAGTCTCGACACACAGAATTAACTCAACAGACGCGAACCTAAGGTCGTCCCAGTCTCTGGTCATGATGTCAGTATCAGGATACAGGAATCTGGCACGATCATAGTGTATGAGTGTGTCCTGGGGTGTCGATGTACTCAGGTATGTGTATCGAGATGCTACGAAACATCAAACAAATATTCTAAGACGTACGACGAACGTCAGCACCTGGTTGTGATCCGAACGCGAAGTATCGGACGTCAACATAAATACATGCACAGTGTACATAACGGACAATGAATATATGTAAACTGAAATACAGGGTGGCAAGGTACACTTGCCTGCGTGCGGCTGCTGATGACGGGGTCCCGGTACCGCGTCCAAGCCCTCAGACTCAGCTACAACTCACATGGACAGGGATGTGATACACGTCTAAATATATGCCCAGACTCAGCTATAACTCACATGGACAAAATACTAGGGACAAGACACTATGGGGGTTGACCACAGTTGACTATCGGTATAATACATCCATCAACTAATCATCTGTATACTCTCCTCGACCAATCCTCATTCTTACCATATCCATCACGTGGTTCAGTAGTTCAGGTATGATCACTCCCTGACCGTATTTACTCATTAAATATTAGGTCTTCCTCAACCCTCGGATCATTTTATCTATAAACACTACTCATCCCTACAGATTACCATGCACATCAATAAATATGTTTAAACCTTAAGCTCAATGTCTTTTATTCAACTCCATATTAATATACTGATGACGATTAAACCCCAAGTTCCATTAATCTTAACCTCAAGTCATTATTATTATCATTCGACTTAATCAACAATGTTCAAGTACTGTAAAACCCCTTCCTAGAAAATCGTATATACCCTTTATTTATTAATTATTAATTAAATTGTAGTAATTAGGTCCAAATAGGAGAAATAGATTTTTACTAATTTTTATGTTAGGTGTTCGGGCACTTAGATGACTTGTGGGACCATCAGGAATTTTTCGGAATTTATTCCATGTAGGAGATCCCTTGAGCAGTTGCTAGCCTAACGATGTGCAATACCCTATTATATAAATTTTCTTATGTGTGAATATATATATATATATATATATATATATATATATACAAATATATATGTATATATATATATTTAAAGAAAGGAAAGGAAAAGAAAAGAATTAATTTAATAATACTAATAGTAATAATAATATAATAATAATAGTAATATTACCATTAGCTACTTAGGATTTCTCTTGCTGCAACTTAGCGTGCTTTTCCTACTTATGACCCTTCAGCGAACACATGTAGGAAACCCGCCCTATTCCCTTCAGCTCCTGGGGAGCCGACCCCCCTTTGCCTTCCAACCCGATCCAACTCCATCTCTCTCTTAATATATATATATATATATATATATATATATATATATATATATATATATATATATATATATATATATATATATATATATATATATAGTTAGCTCTAAAACCCTAACCTAGAAACTCCAGACTTCCTCTTCCCATCTAGAGCCGTCACCGCAGCCAGAGAAGCCTCCCCAAGCCATCCAACCATCCCGTCGACGCCGACATCGCGAACTGCAGTCTCCCACTCGAGGCACCTTCGCTCCGGCGTGATTTTCCGTCGACTCGCTCGACCAAACGCCGTTCCATTTTCATAGGTATGATCTTCCCTTAACCCTCTCGAATACTTGTTTTATAGTCAACCTCGAATAACGTGTGCCCCTAGGTGAAAAATAGCGCCCAAGTCAGCGCGAGCAGACAGAATTCTGCAATCGCAGAATTCCAGAATGACCACCCATATTGCCGAGTTCGTATCTCCCACCACAGAGATCCGAATTCGGTGATTCTTTTTTATACCTGTAGATTACATGACCTAGTTTATTTTTTGTATAATAACTTCGTGCTATTAGTTGCTGTGGACAAAATTGTATTCGTCACAAAGCTGTGCGTACCCACTTTTTTTAGTTTTCTAAAAATTGGAGATCGGAGCGCGCCCCGCCAAACGGGAGCGCTCCGCCTTGTACTAAGTGTACCGAATGGTGCACACAGCATAATCGGACACGTGAAAATTCGTGGGGACTGATTTGGACGCGTGTGCGCGCCAGAATCAGGCCGTATCCGCGAACACATTCCGTGTCGCCACTTTTGTGGAACTCGTGCGTATTTTGTGCACGCTTGTCAGATTGCGACGAAACTTGCGCCACTGGACTCGTGGTAACACGCTGGTCCTGTGACCCAATTTTCACGCATTTTTGAGACGGTTGACCAGATCGCCAATTGGCGGGCCCCACAGTTGACTTTTGGACCAAATTATGTTCGGCTCATCGGAATTCAAATTGGACATACCGTTGGGATCGTATTGACATTTAGAATTGTTTGACCCATAGTTTGTCCCATTTAGAGACTGTTACCCTCGGTACGCTTTTCGGTGCAAAGTGGGCCACACGTGGACCCCACTTTGGCCCAAAAATGACCTTTTTGCCCCTGTGTCCAAATTGGACGTAAGGACAGGCAATTCTAGCAGTTTGATACCTTCTGAGACTGTTGGTGATATTTATTACAGCTTTTGGAGTAGCACCTACCGGATCCACTGATACAGGGACAGTTGTTGACATTCAAACATCAGGCAAGTGTACCTTGCCAACTCTGCAGTATTGTTACATATTTTCTTTGCTTCATTATACTACTATGCATGCTTAACCTAGGACCATATGACATACTTAGTGTCCGATTATCAGTCGGGTGCCAACATCGTACGCGGTGTTGGGTATTGTCATCTAGAGATGGACATACGTGACATTTTATCTTCTCGTACTTGTCTTACCAAGTACACTTTGACCCAGGACACTCGATACTGTTCATGGAACAGGATCCTCCCGAGATATTCATGGTGATTCTGTATAGGATACAGGACTTATAGAGATACTATATTCTAGATACATTATGACTTGTGCATTAGTTATGACCCCGCTGACATGGACGTGAGACGTTATGTTCATGATTTGTGTGGTTACATTGGGTGGGGAGAGACACACAGACTACAGGCTGATTATATATATACACCCTTACTATTGTGAGGCCCAAGACTCTAAAGCCCGAGCTTGGCCCATTACTCATTATTACTGCTGCTACCGGCTCCCCTACACAGAGCTTGTAGTATGCTTCAGCCTGAGTTCTAGTGCTGCTCTCATCTTGCATATCACTTAGCTGGTTATTCTAGTATTCCCTTATTGTTCCATCTATTGCTGGATAGATTCACAGGCTACAGGTTGATTATGTTATGCCGGCTACTCAGTATCCCGCTGAGCTAGACCACCTCTTGACACCACTACTACCGGCTCCCCTACACAGGGCTTGTAGTTGTTTCAACCTGAGTACTATTGATATTCTCTCTTGCATTTATACAGATGTTACATACTTACCCTGCTTATCTCATTATTTGCTGCACTGTTTATATTCTGGCTTGTATTATTTTCTGTACCTTGCTATGTCCCCTGAGGACCTGGATATGGATTTTGTCCCCAGATTTTGCAGACCAGGTTTACCCTGAGGTTTACGGGACCGCAGCAGGAGGAGCCGATCCAGGAGCCGTACCACCATCTAAGGACGAGGTCTTAGCTGAAGACTTCTCTTGAGCATCCATGTTCATGCTCAGTTTTATTTATTAGTTCAGTCTTTTATTTTCTGGTCTGTGGAACCATTGTACTAGATATTTATCGGGTTATTCCCGAAGTACTTTGTGAGACTTGCTGATGATTTACATTCCTTATTTATTCTGTGAATCATATTTTATATCTTGTGTGGATGGGATTAGTTGTGCCATGATTGTCGTAGACTTGTTTTACAGCTTAAGTATGCCCTGATGGATCCATTATATTGGGTTGGTCCATCGGTGCGTACTGCTGGCCATTACCACGTGTCTAGTCCCAAGGTATTTTGGGACTGGGGCGTGACATGGCTTTTGTGGTGGCCCATACAGGTCTACGACTAAATTGTTCAGTTTTAACTTAGGGACTGAACCAACCTGCCCTGAGGATAGGATAAGTTATATGATCTCATCCATTAATTGAACCATTCTTGAACTCTATATCGAACTCGAAATTGTTACTTGATTTGCATCCTGTGTTGACTCCTATGAGCGTTCTTATAGTTTATCTTTTGGTTGCAGAGAAATAGATCCCAGGAACGGAGACGAGATTCCTTTGGATACACCATACGACGCTGTGGTTACTTATGGAGATGGAGTGACTCCTGGAAGTGGAGGACAAGCATCGCAGAGCGATCAAACCGGTCAGCCTAATCCAAGGTTCCGGAGAGATGATATCCCACCTCCACTACAGTTTACTCCCCAGATGCCAGCTTTCCCGCCAGGACAAGCCATGGACGGGCAACAGATGTTCCAGATGATGTATGCTATGATGCAAGTACAGCAACAGATTCAGCAAGAAGCACAACGTCAGGAGGCCGAGAATCTGAGAACCAGCCTGGTATCCGCATTGGAGCAGGCAAATCCACCAGCGAGGCGATCGGCGACGGGATCTATCATCGACTTCTGTCAGCTCAAACCTCGTACCCTTTCTGGTAAAAAGTGACCAATAGAAGTTCATGAATGGCTCACAAACATTCAGCATCAGTTGGAAGCCGCAGAACTTCCGAGAGAGAAGTGGATGACTACAGTCAGAATGCAGTTAACGGAGAATGCACATCACTGATGGTTAGCAGAGGAGATGAGGCTCGGGCAGGACCGAGTCACCTAGGAAGAGTTCTCCAGACTCTTCAAAGAAATGTACATTCCGGCAGTTACACGATCAGAGCTCAGAGACAAGTTCCACCGCCTTATCCAAGGCAACATGACAGTGGAAGAGTACAATACGGAATTTATTCGCCTGAGCCGCTTTGCCCCGACATTGATTTCGACCGAGGAAGAAAAAGCTGAGAAGTTCTTTGATGGACTGAAGTTCGAGCTTCAGAGATTGATTGGCTCAGTCGTACCTACATCTTATACCGACATTCTCGCAGCAACCCGACGCATGGAGCGAGTCACCAGAAGGGAGTCGACCCTGAAGAGGCATCTCACATCAGCACCAACCAGGACAGCACATGGGGATTCAGCAAAACGGACCCAGAGGAGCATGCCAGAGAGGACAGCACACAGGGCCATATCTCTCCCTACTTGTCACCACTGCGGCAAGATAGGTCATATTGAGAGAGAATGTAGACGCAAGTTGGGACTCTGCCTAGCTTGCGGTTCCAACCAGCATCAGACCAGAGAGTGCACCGAGCGCAGAGAGGGAGCACCGAGATTAGCTTTGCCTGCACCACGACCAGTTTACCCGGCAGTAGGAGCACAGCAGGCAGGAGTTGGAGGCGTCAGGCCACCAGCCCCAGGAGGGAACCAGCAGAGACCACCCCTGGCACCACATGCAGCTTTATTCCAGCAGGCTCAGCAACAGCGAGGCCAAGCACAGGGGCGAGGACAGACATTCACTTTAGCTGTTGAGGAGGAGGCTACAGCAGGCGAGGTCATCGCAGGTACTATTTTAGTAGCTTCATTACTAGCTGTAGCATTATTTGATTCTGGAGCATCGCATTCATTTATAGCAGCTAGCTTTGTAGCCACCCATAGAGTAGCTACCGCACCCCTTCCGAAGATGAAGAGAATTCTTACGGGAGGTAGAATTATTCCGGTTAGTGACGTCTGTAGATCATGTTCTGTAGTCGTTTGTGGCCGAGAAATGCGAGCGCAGTTTCTGATATTTTCTATGCCGGATTATGATGTCGTACTTGGTATGGACTGGTTAAGTCAGTACCATACGACTCTTGATTGCCGACTTGGGCGGGTTATATTTAGACCGCCTGGACATCCGGAATTTGAGTTTTTCCGAGGAGCAGTAGAGCAAGGAGCTCAGCCTACTCTTAGGGTACTATCTCTAGAAGGGGAGACAGGTTACCCAAGAGTCATATCAGAATTTGTGGATGTATTTTCCGATGATCTTCCAGGGTTACCGCCTGATCGGGAAATAGAATTCACAATAGACTTAACTCCAGGAGCAGAGCCAATCACTTCAACAGTTTATCGACTAGCACCCAAGGAGTTAGTGGAGTTGAAAGCACAGGTTGATGATCTTTTGGAGAAGGGTTTCATTCGGCCCAGTGTTTCACCTTGGGGAGCACCCATATTATTTGTGCCAAAGAAGGATGGAACAGTACGATTGTGCATTGATTACAGGGTCCTAAATGCTGTAACCATCAAGAACAGGTATCCCTTGCCACGTATTGATGATCTATTCAATCAATTGAGTGGTGCAAGGGTATTCTCGAAGATCGACCTTAGATCCGGCTATCATCAGATCAAGGTAAGGAAGGAAGACATCCCAAAGACAGCTTTCAGGACAAAGTATGGGCATTATGAGTTCTTGGTGATGCCGTTTGGTTTAACCAACGCGCCAGCAGTATTTATGAGCTTAATGAACAGAGTCTTTCATCAGTTCTTGGATAAATTTGTAGTGGTATTCATTGACGACATTCTCATATATTCCAAGAGCCCTGAAGAGCACGAGGAGCATCTCAGAATCGTGCTGGAGACCTTGAGGCAGGAAAAGTTATATGCCAAACTCAGTAAGTGTGAATTCTGTATGGACAAAGTGCCTTTCTTGGGACACATCATATCAGGAGAAGGACTTTCCGTGGATCCAGAGAAAGTTGCGGCAATAGAGACTTATCCCACACCCACATCAGTTGCAGAGGTGAGAAGTTTTCTCGGACTTGCAGGATATTACCGAAGGTTCGTAGAAAATTTCTCGAGGATTGCGGAACTGATGACGAAGCTTACATGGAAGGACCAGGAGTTTATATGGACAGAAGACTGCCAGAAGGCTTTTGAAGAACTGAAGAGAAGATTAACAACAGCACCTATCTTGACTCTTCCTTCAGGGTCAGGAGGTTTTGTTGTTTACAGTGATGCATCAGGCAGTGGACTAGGATGTGTTATGGTGCAACATGGCAAAGTCATTGCTTATGCGTCAAGACAGTTGAAGGTCCACGAGAAGAACTACCCAACACATGATCTGGAGCTAGCAGCAGTTATATTTGCATTAAAGATCTGGAGGCACTATCTTTATGGAGAAAGGGTAGAAATTTTTACTGATCACAAGAGTCTGAAGTATGTGTATACTCAGAAGGAGCTTAACATGAGACAGAGACGCTGGCTGGAACTGATGGTGGATTTTGACATCGATCTGCCGTATCATCCGGGAAAGGCGAATGTTGTTGCAGACGCACTCAGCAGGAAGCCTATGGCTTATTTCTTGACGATGCAGCCCGAGTTATTGAGAGATTTACAGGAGCTACAGATAGAGGTCGTCTTACCGGGACAGAATGGATTGATGGCTAATCTTGAGATTCAGTCATCACTCGTAGAGAAGATTAAAGAGGCATTGCCCACCGATGCTAGATTCTGAAGACTCAAAGAAAGGATAGAAGCCGGCATGCAGACAGGACTTCGCATCCACAAAGACGGGACATTGAGGTTTGGAAATCGCTTGTATGTTCCAAATGGAAAATTGAGACAAGAGTTAATGACCGAAGCACATAGCTCTATGTACTCTGTTCACCCAGGAGGCACCAAGATGTATCGTGACTTACGACAGCACTTTTGGTGGCATGGGATGAAGAGAGAGATAGCTCGCTTTGTAGCTAAATGTCTTGTATGTCAACAAGTGAAGGCGGAGCACCAGAGGACAGCAGGATTATTGCAACCACTTCCGATTCCAGAGTGGAAGTGGGAGCACATCACTATGGACTTCGTCACGGGTTTTCCCAAGAGTCCAAGTGTGAGAGATGCAGTGTGGGTAATAGTGGACCGACTCACCAAGTCAGCCCATTTTATACCTTTTAGAGTGGGTCAGTCTACAGAAGCTTTAGCTGATTTATATATGAGGCAGATCGTGAGGTTGCACGGCATACCAGTCAGCATTGTATCGGACAGAGATTCGTGCTTCATATCGCACTTTTGGAGGAGCATGCAAGAGAGTCTTGGTACTCGTCTGAAGTTCAGTACATCTTATCACCCGCAGACAGATGGGCAGTCGGAGCGTACTATTCAGACCTTGGAGGACATGTTGAGGGCTTGCATGTTAGACTTTGGAGGATTATGGGAGGACCACCTACATCTTGTAGAGTTTTCTTACAACAATAGCTATCAAGCGAGTATTCAGATGGCTCCGTTTGAAGCATTGTATGGGAAAAAATGTAGGTTTCTTGTGTGTTA
Organism: Iris macrosiphon; assembly: GCA_036927795.1. Classification (NCBI taxonomy): domain Eukaryota; kingdom Viridiplantae; phylum Streptophyta; class Magnoliopsida; order Asparagales; family Iridaceae; genus Iris; species Iris macrosiphon. The sequence goes on from JAYESA010000019.1 coordinate 93,482,179, forward strand.
GAGTGATGTGGGAGAACGTCAGATTTTGGGACCCGAGTTGGTGGTCAACACCGTAAAGACAGTCAAGAAGATTCAGTAACACTTGCGAGCAGCACAAGACAGGCAGAAACAGTGGGCAGACCTTCATCGTCGACCCTTGAAGTTCAAAGAGGGCGATCACGTCTTCTTGAGGATATCACCGACCAAAGGCACCATACGATTCGGAGGGCGCGGCAAGTTGAGTCCAAGGTATATTGGACCATTTGACGTACTCGAGAGAGTTGGAGAGGTAGCATATCGACTTGCGCTACCACCTTCACTGGAGGGAGTACATGATGTATTTCATGTGTCGCAGCTCAGGCGATATGTGGCAGACAGCAGTCATGTCCTCGACCATTCAGAGATCACCATTGGGCCGAGCTTGTCATACCAAGAGCAACCCGTGGGAATCCTTGATCGTCGAGAGAAGGTATTGAGGAACCAGTCTATTCCCTTGGTTCGCGTAGCATGGAGGCATGGCGCGCCAGGAGAATCAACTTGGGAGCGCGAGGATGACATGCGCAAGCATTTTTCGAACCTATTCGCAGACCAAGGTATGAAGTTACATTGTTAATTTATATTTTATACCATCCTTGCATTCTATCGTGGCTTAATTTTAATTTCGAGGACGAAATTTTTACAAGTTGGGTAGAATGTAAAATCCCTTCCTAGAAAATCATATATACCCTTTATTTATTAATTATTAATTAAATTATAGTAATTAGGTCCAAATAGGAGAAATAGATTTTTAATAATTTTTATGTTAGGTGTTCGGGCACTTAGATGACTTGTGGGACCATTAGGAATATTTCGAAATTTATTCCATGTAGGAGATCCCTTGAGCAGTTGCTAGCCTAACGATGTGCAATACCCTATTATATAAATTTTCTTATGTGTGAATATATATATATATATACAAATATATATGTATATATATATATATTTAAAGAAAGGAAAGGAAAAGAAAAGAATTAATTTAATAATACTAATAGTAATAATAATATAATAATAATAGTAATATTACCATTAGCTACTTAGGATTTCTCTTGCTGCAACTTAGCGTGCTTTTCCTACTTATGACCCTTCAGCGAACACATGTAGGAAATCCGCTCTATTCCCTTCAGCGCCTAGGGAGCCGACCCCCCTTTGCCTTCCAACCCGATCCAACTCCATCTCTCTTTTAATATATATATATATATATATATATATATATATATATATATATATATATATATATATATATATAGTTAGCTCTAAAACCCTAACCTAGAAACTCCAGACTTTCTCTTCCCATCTAGAGCCGTCACCGCAGCCAGAGAAGCCTCCCCAAGCCATCCAACCATCCCGTCGACGCCGACATCGAGAACTGCAGTCTCCCACTCGAGGCACCTTCGTTCCGGCGTGATTTTCCGTCGACTCGCTCGACCAAACGTCGTTCCGTTTTCATAGGTATGATCTTCCCTTAACCCTCTCCAATACTTGTTTTATAGTCAACCTCGAATAACGTGAGCCCCTAGGTGAAAAATAGCGTCCAAGTCAGCGCGAGCAGACAGAATTCTGCAATCGCAGAATTCCAGAATGACCACCCATATTACCGAGTTCGTATCTCCCACCACAGAGATCCAAATTCGGTGATTCTTTTTGATACCTGTAGATTACATGACCTAGTCTATTTTTTGTATAATAACTTTGTGCTATTAGTTGCTGTGGACAAAATTGTATTCGTCACAAAGCTGCGCGCACCCACTTTTTCCGGTTTTCTAAAAATTGGAGATCGGAGCATGCCCCGCCAAACGGGACCGCCCCGCCATGTGCCAAGTGTACCGAATGGTGCACGCAGCATAATCGGACACATGAAAATTTGTGGGGACTGATTTGGACGCGTGTGCGTGCCGGAATCAGGCCGTATCCGCGAACACATTCTGTGTCGCCACTTTTGTGGAACTCGTGCGTATTTTGTGCACGCTTGTCAGATTGCGACGAAACTTGCGCCACTGGACTCGTGGTAACACGCTGGTCCTGTGACCCAATTTTCATGCATTTCTGAGACGGTTGACCAGATCGCCAATTGGCGGGCCCCATAGTTGACTTTTGGACCAAATTATGTTCAGCTCATCGGAATCCAAATTGGACATACCGTTGGGATCGTATTGACATTTAGAATTGTTTGACCCATAGTTTATCCCATTTAGAGACTGTTACCCTCGGCACGCTTTTCGGTACAAAGTGGGCCACATGTGGACCCCACTTTGGCCCAAAAATGACCTTTTTGCCCCTGTGTCCAAATTGGACGTAAGGACAGGCAATTCTAGCAGTTTGATACCTTCTGAGACTGTTGGTGATATTTATTACAGCTTTTGGAGTAGCACCTACCGGATCCACTGATACAGGGACAGTTGTTGACATTCAAACATCAGGCAAGTGTACCTTGCCAACTCTGCAGTATTGTTACATATTTTTCTTGCTTCATTATACTACTATGCATGCTTAACCTAGGACCGTGTGACATACTTAGTGTCCGATTATCAGTCGGGTGCCAACATTGTACGCGGTGTTGGGTATTGTCATCTAGAGATGGACATACGTGACATTTTATCTTCTCGTACTTGTCTTACCAAGTACACTTTGACCCAGGACACTCGACACTGTTCATGGAACAGGATCCTCTCGAGATATTCGTGGTGATTCTGTATAGGATATAGGACTTATAGAGATACTATATTCTAGATACATTATGACTTGTGCATTAGTTATGACCCCGCTGACATGGACGTGAGACGTTATGTTCATGATTTGTGTGGTTACATTGGGTGGGGAGAGACACAGACTACAGGCTGATTATATATATACACCCTTACTATTGTGAGGCCCAAGACTCTGAAGCCCGAGCTTGGCCCATTACTCATTATTACTGCTGCTATCGGCTCCCCTACACAGAGCTTGTAGTATGCTTCAGCCTGAGTTCTAGTGCTGCTCTCATCTTGTATATCACTTAGCTGGTTATTCTAGTATTCCCTTATTGTTCCATCTATTGCTGGATAGATTCACAGGCTACAGGTTGATTATGTTATGCCGGCTACTCAGTATCCCGCTGAGCTAGACCACCTCTTGACACCACTACTACCGGCTCCCCTACACAGGGCTTGTAGTTGTTTCAACCTGAGTACTATTGATATTCTCTCTTGCATTTATACAGATGTTACATACTTACCCTGCTTATCTCATTATTTGCTGCACTATTTATATTCTGGCTTGTATTATTTTTTGTACCTTGCTATGTCCTCTGAGGACCTGGATATGGATTTTGTCCCCAGATTTTGCAGACCAGGTTTACCCCGAGGTTTACGGGACCGCAGCAGGAGGAGCCGATCCAGGAGTCGTACCACCATCTGAGGGCGAGGTCTTAGCTGAAGACTTCTCTTGAGCATCCATGTTCATGCTCAGTTTTATTTATTAGTTCAGTCTTTTATTTTCTGGTCTGTGGAACCATTGTACTAGATATTTATCGGGTTGTTCCCGAAGTACTTTGTGAGACTTGCTGATGATTTATATTCCTTATTTATTCTGTGGATCATATTTTATATCTTGTGTGGATGGGATTAGTTGTGCCATGATTGTCGTAGACTTGTTTTACAGCTTAAGTTTGCCCTGATGGATCCATTATATTGGGTTGGTCCATCGATGCGTACTGCTGGCCATTGCCACGTGTCTAGTCCCAAGGTATTTTGGGACTGGGGCGTGACAAGTACTATACTACACCATCCAATATAAACCCTAACAACACATCAAATCCTATTTCTCATGTTCCTATCCCATTCTCATCCACAACACCACATCATGTACCAACATGACTCTAGCTATGCTCACAACCCATATATAAAACTAACCCTAACAACCACAACACATTAATATATATATCAATAGAGAGGGGGGGAAGAGTCGATACCTTGACGAGGCTTGCTGGTCGGAGATGATGGCCGGAATAGGGTGGTGCTCGGTGGCAGGGAATGCCGAGGGTGGTGGTGGTAATAGGAGCTTGTGGTGGTGGTGGAGATGGAAGTGTATTGGTGGTGGTGATAATGGTGGTAGTGTAATCGGACGAAGAGGAGCGGGGAAATCGGCCGGACAGTCGCCGGAGTGCGGGGGTCAGTCGTGGGGTGCACTGCGCCGGTCGGGGGAGAGTCGGGCCGGACGCGGGTGGCTGTCTCGTGGAGTCGGGACCGGAGTAGCACAGGCCGTCGGGGCACTACGCCGGTCGGAGTTAAGTCTGGCCGGACGGGGGTGGCTGTCCCATGGAGTCGGGACCGGAGTAGCACAGGCCGGCTGCGGCGTAGTTGGCCACAGCAGCCCGGTCGGGGAAGTACGGGCCGGCGAGGGAACTCACAGTGGTCGGGTCGGCTGCTGCATAGTTGGGAGCCGTCGCGGGGGTGGACAGGCCGGAGCCGAGTCGGTCGGCCGGCCGGTCGGGTCACTCCTTAGTTAGTAGGAGGGAGAAGAAATAAAGGAAGAAGAAGAAGAATGGAGGAAGGAGAAGCTTTTGTATGAAGAATTTATGGAGGAGTGAGGAGAGAGAAAGAGAGGGGGGGTTTTCCACACCTCGGGATTAGGGCCTGCTTGGGGAGTTGTGAGGGTGAGGTGATGTGATATTTTCTAGGGGAGTGGTGAATGGATGGAGGGTGGGGATTAGCCCATTCAAAATGGAGGGCTTAGATATGTCATGAAGAAAAATAATTTCTTCATGAGGAGTGGAGTGGGGGAACATAATTAACTTCTCCATTTGGTCTTGGCCAATGGGGTGAGGGCACCTATAATTAATAAATTGTAACTTAGCCCCTTAAATTCGGGAAATTGTACGAACACATAAAATAACACAAAAATTATGGAAAAAATTGTGATTGATGATTTGTATGGCGAGCGGGTGTTGGGGGTTTGGCACGGGTTTAATTTAATGGCCAACGGGATTAATTAGAGAATAAATTAGGATTAGGCAAAGTCGGTATCCTTGATTAATATAAAATTACAGTGCCCCGCGCTTTTAAATTAAATAGGGGCACTTGGGATCAAAATTCAGAAATGACAAAAAGGTCAAAAATGGTGGGGGCTTGGAGTCAGTCAAGGACCCTTTAGTTGGTCCGGCTCAATGGGTTAAGTTGGTATCTCAAAATTGAGGGTAACGACACAGGTGTCTGACATGGAATTAAGTATGGATTACGATTTTCAGAAAATTGTGCAATTAATTTAGAACACAACGAAAACTGATTTTAAGTGACGAAAAAGTCCTGTGCCCAATTTGGCGGGTCAAGTCCGAAGTACAATAGTCCGATGGAATTAATGGGCTGATATTAGGCTCCAAATAATTTAGCAATGATAGGGCGCGCCAAGGGTTTTAATTAAATGAATTAAAATACCAGACAAACTTAACTCCACTCTAAACCTCAACATCTGCTGCTAAATCCAAATTTTTTCCAAATCCAACCTAACTATCTATAGAATAAATTGAGGGGGTGTACATTCTTCCCAACTTAGAAAAATTTTGTCCCCGAAATTAAAAGTAAAGCACGATAATATCTAAAAGAATTTTAAAACAACTAGTAATCAAATTTCGTACGTAAATTCGTATCTTGCTCCTCAAATAAGTACGGGAACCGCTGCCGAATGGAATCCTCGCGCTCCCAAGTAGACTCGCCTGGTGAATGGTGCTTCCATGCCACTCTGACAAGTCGAATCGTCTGCCCTCTCAAAGTCTTCTCGCTGTGGTCGAGGATCTCGACTGGCTGCTCTACGTAAGATAGACTGGGCCCGACTGTAATCTCCGAATGATCAAGCACGTGGCTACGGTCTGCGATATATCTCCTCAGCTGTGATACGTGAAATACGTCATGTACTCGCACTAATGATGGAGGTAATGCAAGACGGTAAGACACTTCGCCAACTCGTTCCAAGATGTTAAAAGGTCCGATGTACCTCGGACTCAGCTTGCCTCTGCCTCAGAATCTGATGGTACCGCGGGTGGGCGATATCCTCAAAAATATATGGTCACCTTCCTTGAACTCCAATGGTCTGCAGTGCGCATCTGCCCAGTGTTTTTGTCTATCCTGTGCTGCACGCAGGTGGCTCTGAATCTGCTTGACCTTCTCCACTGTCTGTGTCACCAACTCTGGACCAAGTATCTGACGCTCTCCCACGTCACTCCAACAAACTGGCGACCTACATTTCCCGCCGTACAGTGTCTCATAAGGTGCCATCTGTATGCTAGTATGGTAACTGTTATTGTAGGAGAATTCTACCAAGTGTAGGTGGTCCTTCCAAGATCCTCCAAAATCAATCATGCACGCTCTCAACATATCCTCTAATATCTGTATTGTGCGCTCTGACTGACCATCAGTCTGTGGATGATATGCAGTGCTAAACTTGAGACGAGTTCCTAGGCTCTCCTGCACACTCCACCAAAAATGCGACATGAATCTAGAATCACGATCCGATACGATGCTGACAGGCACTCCATGTAATCGTACTATCTGCCTCATATACATGTCAGCTAAAATCTCTATGGATTGCCCAACTCTGAAGGGCAAGAAATGTGCAGACTTGGTGAGTCTGTCTACGACAACCCAAACTGCATCCTTCCCGCTAGGGCTTTGCGGCAATCCTGTGACGAAGTCCATGGTAATGTGTTTCCACTTCCACTCGGGAATGGGAAGTAGCTGCAATAATCCTGCAGTCCTCTGATGTTCAGCCTTGACTTGCTGACAAACTAAACACTTCGCCACGAATCTTGCAATTTTTTTCTTCATCCCATGCCACCAGAAATGCTGCCTCAAGTCTCGTTACATCTTCGTACCCCCGGGATGAATGGAATAAATCGAGCTATGTGCCTCAGTCATCAACTCTTGACGTAGCTCGCCACTAGGAACGTATAGGCGATCTCCGTACCTCAACGTTCCGTCTTCATGAATCTTGAGTCCCGTCTGCATGCCGGCTTCTGTCCTCTCTCGTAGACGTCAAAATCTCGCATCTGTAGGCAAAGCTGCCTTGATCCTCTCAATCAAAGTAGACTAAACCTCAAGACTGGCCATCTGTCCATCCATGACTGGCATTATAATCTCTATCCCAAGCTCCTGGAGATCCTCTAGCAATTGTCGCTGCATCGTCAAAAAGTATGCCATGGGCTTCCTGCTTAAGGCATTTGCTACGTCATTCGCCTTGCCAGGGTGGTACTGCAACTCAATGTCATAATCTGTCATTAATTCTAGCCAGCGTCTCTGCCTCATGTTGAGCTCCTTCTGCGTGTAGACGTACTTCAGGCTTTTATGATCTGTGTAAATCTTAATACGCTCACCATAAAGGTAATGTCTCCATAGCTTTAGTACAAATATCACTGCAGCTAGCTCCAAGTTGTGCGTCGGATAGTTCTTCTCATGAACTCTCAGCTGTCTCGATGCGTAGGCTATCACCTTGCCGTGTTGCAACAGTACACATCCTAATCCACTCCCTGACGCATCACTATACACTATAAATCCTCCTGATCCCGAAGGTAGTTTAAAATTGGTACTGATGTCAGACGCTTCTTCAGCTCATCGAAAGCCGCCTGACACTCGTCGGTCCAGATAAACTCCTTGCCTTTACGCGTCAGTTGCATCATAGGCAGAGCTATCCTTGAGAAGTTTTTCACGAACCTCCGATAATATCCGGCAAGTCCGAGGAAACTCCTAACCTCCGTAACTGATGTAGGGGTAGGCCAGGTCTCAACTGCAGCTATCTTCTCCGGGTCAACTGATAGTCCATCTTCGGTGATTATGTGTCCCAAAAATGGTACTCTATCCAAGCAGAACGCACATTTGCTGAGTTTGGCGTACAGCCTCTCATGTCTCAGCGTCTCAAATACGATCCTGAGATGCCTCTCATGCTCCTTCTGGCTCTTGGAATAATCAAGATGTTGTCTATAAATACCACCACGAACTTATCCAAGTACTGGTGGAAGATATTGTTCATCAAACACATAAATACTGCTGGAGCATTGGTTAAACCAAACGGCATGACTAAAAACTCATAGTGGCCATACTTCATCCGAAAGGCCGTCTTCTGGATGTCCTCTTTCCGTACCTTACTCTGATGATAACCGAATCTGAGGTCGATCTTCGAGAATACACATTAACCGCTAAGTTGATCAAACAAATCTGTAATGACCCTGATTTTTTTCAAAATTTTAAAACTATTTTACACAATTTTCTGTAATTTTTTGAAATTAAAACTAAGGTATTTTATAATTAAATAATTTTTAAAGGATATTAATTGATATTAAAATATTATGAAAATAATATTTTTGGGTGTGAAATGAAAAACTAGACATAGGATAATTTTTCGTGAATTTATTAGACTCCGAAAACATTTTTAAAGTCCTAAAAACTAAGTAGAAATAAACCGAATTAAACCCTAGAATTAAACCCGGTTTATTTTAAAATAAACCAAACCAACCCAGACCCGGTTCAGTTGAACCGAATCCAACCTTAGTGGGTCGGGTCGGATCTAAACCCGACCCGAAACCCGCCCCATCTCCTAGCGGATCGGGCCGGATTCATATTGAACCCGACCCGGACCCGTTAACCCTAACCAAACCCTAATCCTAATCTGACTTCTATTCTGCGGCGGCGTCCCTATTTAAACCATCGTATCCGCCGGAACCCTAATCGCCCTGCTCCGCCTTCCCTCTCCGCCACTCTTCTCCCCGCAGTTTCCTCCTCCTTTCTCCTCCCCGCAGCGCCCCCACCGTCGACCTCCTAGCCCACTCGACCCCTCTTCGACAACCCCGGCCGAAACCCTAACTTCCCTTCTCCTCCTCCTCCCAGAACCACCTTCCTCCGCCTAGCCGTTGCTCTTCCGCCCAGCGCCCCGCTTCGGTCACCCACAGCCGCCCTAGACCAGGACCTCCCCGAGCCCCTCGTCCTCCTCCTCCATTAAATCCTTCGTCGACCACCGCCCTGAACCCTAACCACCCTCGCCTTCGACCCCGCAGAGCCGCCTACCTCCACCGTCTCCTCATCTCGACCCGCCGCTCGACCCTCTCCCCGCTCCACCGCCATCAGCCCTAGCCCAGCCCAGCACTACCACCATCACCCTCTTCCCTCTCGACCCATCCTCGACCCGCAGCTCTGCCTCGAGCCCTAGCCACCCGACCCCGGCCAGCCCCGACCTCGTCCACCTAGCCGCCTCCGTCGGTGCCGTCCCCTCCGGCGTAGCCCTGAGCCGCCACGGTGAAGCCTCGACGAGCCTCCGCTGAACCCTGACTCCAACACAGGAGCACGCGGACACGGACATAGCAGAATCCGGACACGGCAGTACTGGACACAGCACCTGGACACAGAACCCGGACACGTGAAACCCCGTTTCAATGAGCCCTGTTCAGGTAGTATTTTCTTTCTCCTCGTTGCCCCATTTTTTGTTCCAACTATTGTGTCGCATAGACTGTATAACCCCCTCGATGTCTGTGCAATCCGCTCGGGGCATCGCGTCCTGTGGCAATCTCGAACCGCGATCCAAAAACAGAAAAATCAACGCCCTGTTCACCTCGGAACTGAGTGCGCCCCGCCAAACGGGACTACTTGGTCATGTGCGGTCTTCACCGAAATGTGCGCGCCGTTGATACGGACGTGCGAGATTTCACAGAAGTTGATTTGGATGTGCGTGCACACCGAAATCGACGCGTATCCGCCGACAACGCCCCGTATCCGCCTGTTCTGGAACTCGTCGTAACTTTGTGTACACACGTCGGATCGAAAGGAAACTTGCTCCATCGGACTCGTAGCAATACCCTGGTCCTGTGACCCAAGTTTGGTTCGGTTCTGAGAACTTTGAAAAAATCGCGTATCGTAGGCCCCGCGGCTCCACTTGACGGGCGATTTTGTGATCAGCTCATCGGAATCCAATTCTGGAAGTTCCGTTGGGTTCGTATCATCGTTTCTGACTTGCTGACACTATGTTTGACGAATTTGGAGACCTTTGACCCTGACACATTTTTTGGTACAAAGCGGCCCACATGTGTACCCCGCTTTGACCCGGAACTGTCATTTTTGCCCCTGTGTCCGAATTGGACTTAAGGACAGGCGTTTCTAGATATTTGATATTTTTTGAGACTGTTGGTGATGTTTATTACAGCTTTTGGAGGAGTACCTACAGGATCCACTGATACAGGGACACCTGTTGGTATTCAAACCCCAGGCAAGTGTACCTTGCCATAATTGCAGTATATTGATTCATATTATTCTTTTGTTTTATTCATTGCTGTACATGCTTGACCTAGGACCGTGTGACTTACTTAGCGTTCAATTAATAGTCGGGTGCCAATACCGTACGCGGAGTTGTGTAATGTCACCTAGAGATAGATATCGTGACCCTTTACATTCCCGTACTTGTCTTATCAAGTACATCATAACCCAGGACACTTGACACTATTTATGAGACAGAATCTTCCTGAGAAATTCATGATGATTCTGTATAGGATACAGGTTTATGACATAGACATTATATTCATAGATATTATATGACTTGTTGCATTAGCTATGATCTTGCGTGACATGGACATGAGACATTGTGGATATGAGATATGTGATTACATTGGGTGGGGAGAGACACACAGGCTACAGGCTAATTTCATATAAATACTACAAAGTAAATACATAGTAAAATACACAGTAAACCCTGCTACAGGCTCCCAGATACAGAGCTTGTAGTGGTCTCAGCCTGAGTTCTAGTGTTGCTCTCATCTTGCATTTCACTTAGATGGTTATTTAGTACTACCCTATTTACTTATTTATTTTCTGCATTGCATTATTATGGATTGAGTTATTTTGTATCTTGCTATGTCCTCTGAGGACCTGGATCCGGATTATGTCCCCAGGATTAGCAGACGAGATATATCCCGAGGTTTACGGAGCAGGAGCATTATCAGGAGTAGGCACTGGAGCAGTACCAGATCCAGTAGATGAGTGATCTCTGCGGGTATCTTCTGAGTATAGGCTTTATCCATACATAGTATTTGCTATAGTTATCTTTATTCTTGTATCTTGACAGATGTATCAGACTCATTATCGGGTTATTTCCCGAGTTTATATTTTATTGAGATTGATCTTGCTTTATGATTCTGATATTTGTTGTATTCATATCTGTGGATGAGATTAGTATATTTAGACCATTATTGTTGTACTACAGCTTAAGTGCGCCCCGATGGATCCATTAAATTGGGTTTGTCCATTGGTGTGTGCTGCTGGCCATTGCCACGTGTCTAGTCCCTCGATATTTTGGGACTAGGGCGTGACATAGTTTTTGTGGTGGCCCATGCAGGTCAACGACTAAATTTTTTTAGGTTTTAACTTAGGGACCGAGCAAGCCTGCAATAAGAGTATGATAAGTTTTAAGGATCTCATCCACTTGCTTGAATCATTCTTGACATCTATATCAGATTCGAAATAATTTCTTGACTTGCATCCTGACTTGATTCCTATGCGACTCTTATTGTTTATTTTGGTTGCTACTCTAAAAAAAAAAATTTGTTACTATGTGATTTGTAATTAGAACTTGACAGTTTAAGTTATTATTGTAGATTATGACCTAATAATTATCCCTTAGCTTTAAGTCTCGTAATTAGTACCCCCACCTCGATACAAGTTAGATCCCTTATCCTTGACGGCCAGTAACTCTTCTATCCTCACTATCGACACTTGTTCTATAAGCACTAAGACTAAGGCTTAAGACGGCCATGACCTATGTAATATAGGAGGATACCCTAATAGGTACCAAGACCCTTCTCGTAGACCTTAACAAGAGTTTCCACAGTATCCTTAAGACGATTTCAGTATTAGTTTATTATTTTAAATTGGGTAGTACGCCTCACAATATAGTACCACCTAGCCCTATAGACCCATTGATGAAGTAAACTAGGATGACACAACTTTATACTTGCATAAGAAGATAGTGTTTATTCAGACTATAGAATTTAGAGGTCCTTGCCCCTATTTGGTCGACTAGCGACTTAGACAAGGAGGTTGTATGATGACTGTAGAGATTGTGTAGTCTTTTATTATTATTGCTTATTCTATTTTGTTTCTGTAAACTTGAATTAATTTGTACCTCCTTTCATCATCATCTAGCGTACTTATGTTTTTGTACTACCTCGACTTATGCTGTTGTTACAGCCTAGTTTTGCAAGCTCATTCTTTTATCAAGCTTGTTCACGACATATGTATTATTGGACGCGTACACTAATACATTTCAGAATCAGTGTATTAAGGTCTAGCTAACCTTCGTGCGCTTGATTCGCCCTTCGTAATACTACTTTACGTGGATTAAGATATGTAGTGATTAGTAGACAAATATACTTGCCCTAGACATGTCTGACATATCGTATCGGTTACATAACTGTACTAATACGAGCATGCGAACAAAGGATTACCAAAATATGATTTTAATCCACAACTGCTTTGACAATTTCTATTTGAATTCTTTAAACGTCTTGATCCCGATACTTCTATTCTATTACCTCACCCTTGAACTCTTTATTATTGATCTCTGTCTTTCCTTATTTCGGAAAGACGAAACATCGTGCTTGGTATAAGTTTGATATATAGACAGTACTAGATATATCCCACAGGCCGGTCGCATTGTTGATGACCCTTTTATAAATGATTAAGAGAATATCATAGGTGATATATTTGGTGTTAAAGACTTGAGGATTCAATAACATGATTAAATAATTTGGGGTATAGCTTTCTTAGATGTATAGCCTTAGATGATAGATAGGTAAATTCTAAGTTGGGTAGAGACCGCAATGTTCACTTGAGAGGAATTCTTTAGACTGTAATCAAGTGAGATTTGATAGAGAGACCCCTACCCTATTTTAATTTTGAGGACAAAATTTTTATAAGTTGGGTAGATTGTAATGACCCTGATTTTTTTCAAAATTTTAAAACTATTTTACACAATTTTCTGTAATTTTTTAAAATTAAAACTAAGGTATTTTGTGATTAAATAATTTTTAAAGAATATTAATTGATATTAAAATATTATGAAAATAATATTTTTGGGTGTGAAATAAAAAACTAGACATAGGATAATTTTCTGTGAATTTATTGGACTCCGAAAATATTTTTAAAACCCTAAAAACTAAGTAGAAATAAACTGAATTAAACCCTAGAATTAAACCTGGTTTATTTTGAAATAAACCAAACCAACCCAGACCCGGTTCAGTTGAACCGAATCCAACCTTAGCGGGTCGGGTCGGATCTAAACCCGACCCGAAACCCGAATACCCGAAACCCGCCCCATCTCCTAGCGGATCGGGCCGGATTCATATTGAACCCGACCCGGACCCGTTAACCCTAACCAAACCCTAATCCGACTTCTATTCCGCGCGACGCCCCGATTTAAACCGCCATATCCGCCGGAACCCTAATCTTCCCGCTCCGCCACTCTTCTCCCCGGAGTTCCCTCCTCCTTTCTCCTCCCCGCAGCGCCCCTACCGTCGACCGCCTAGCCCACTCGACCCCGCTTCGACAACCCCGGCCGAAACCCTAACTTCCCTCCTCCTTCTCCTCCCAGAACCAGCTTCCTCCACCTAGCCACTGCTCCTCCGCCCAGCGCCCCGCTCCGGTCACCCATAACCGCCCTAGACCAGGACCTCCCCGAGCCCCTCGTCCTCCTCCTCCATTAAATCCCCCGTCGACCACCGCCCTGAACCCTAACCACCCTCACCTTCGACCCTGCAGAGCCGCCTTCCTCCACCGTCTCCTCATCTCGACCTGCCGCTCGACCCTCTCCCTGCTCCACCGCCATCAGCCCTAGCCCAGCCCAACACCACCACCATCACCCTCTTCCCTCTCGACCCGTCCTCGACCCGCAGCTCCGCCTCGAGACCTAGCCACCCGACCCCGGCCAGCCCCGACATCGTCCACCTAGCCGCCTTCGTCGACGCCGTCCCCTCCGGTGTAGCCCTGAGCCGCCACGGTGAAGACTCGACGAGGCTCCGCTGAACCCTGACTCTGACACAGCAGCACGCGGACACGGACACAGCAGAATCCGGACACGGCAGTACTAGACATAGCACCTGGACACAGAACCCGGACACGTGAAACCCCGTTCCACGGAGCCCTGTTCAGGTAGCATTTTCTCTCTCCTCGTTGCCCCATTTTCCATTTCATCAGTTGTGTCGCATAGACTGCGTAACTCCCTCGATGTCCGTGCAACCCGTTCGATGCGTCGCGTCCTGTGGCGATCGCGAACCACAATCCAAAAACATAAAAATCAACTTGGTCGTGTGCGGTCTTCACCAAAATGTGCCCCGACAAATGGGACAACTTGGTCGCCATGAAAATCAACCCCGGAAAATCAACTTGGTCGCCATGAAAATCAACCAAAAATATGAAAATCAACTTGGTCGCCATGAAAATCAACCCCGAAACTAAGTGTGTCCCGCCAAACGGGACAACTTGGTCACGTGCGGTCTTCACCAAATTGTGCGCACCGTTGATACGGACGTGCGAGATTTCGCAGAAGTTGATTTGGATGTGCGTGCACACCGAAATCAACGCGTATCCTTCGACAACGCCCCATATCCGCCTGTTCTGGAACTCGTTGTAACTTTGTGTACACATGTTAAATCGAAACGAAACTTGTGCCATCGGACTCGTAGCAATACGCTGGTCCTGTGACCCAAGTTTGGTTCGATTCTGAGAATATTGACAAAATTGCATATCGTGGGCCCCGCGGCTCCACTTGATGGGCGATTTTGTGATCGGCTCATCGGAATCCAATTCTGGAAGTTTTGTTGGGTTCGTATCATCGTTCCTGACTTGTTGACACTAAGTTTGATAAATTTTGAGACCTTTGACCCTGACACGTTTTTTGGTGCAAAGCGGCCCACATGTGGACCCCGCTTTGACCCGGAACTGTCATTTTCGCCCCTGTGTCCGAATTAGACTTAAGGATAGGCGTTTCTAGATATTTGATATTTTCTGAGACTGTTGGTGATATTTATTACAGCTTTTGGAGGAGTACCTACAGGATCCACTAATATAGGGGACATCTGTTGGTATTCAAATCCCAGACAAGTGTACCTTGCCATAATTGCAGTATATTGATTCATATTATTCTCTTATTTTATTCATTGTTGTACATGCTTGACCTAGGACCGTGTGACTTACTTAGCATCTGATTAATAGTCGGATGCCAACACCGTACGCGGAGTTGTGTAATGTCACCTAGAGATAGATATCGTGACCCTTTACATTCCCGTACTTGTCTTATCAAGTACATCATAACCCAGGACACTTGACACTATTCGTGAGACAGAATCTTCCTGAGATATTCATGATAATTCTGTATAGGATACAGGTTTATGACATAGACATTATATTCATAGATATTATATGACTTGTTGCATTAGCTATGATCTTGCGTGACATGGACATAAGACATTGTGGACATGAGATGTGTGATTACATTGGGTGGGAAGAGACACACAGGCTACAGGCTAATTTCATATAAGTACTATATAGTAAATATATAGTAAAATACACAGTAAACCCTGCTACAGGCTCCCAGATACAGAGCTAGTAGTGGTCTCAGCCTGAGTTCTACTGCTGCTCTCATCTTGCATTTCACTTAGCTGGTTATTTAGTACTACCCTATTTACTCATTTATTTTCTGCACTGTATTATTATGGCTTGAGTTATTTTGTACCTTGCTATGTCCCCTGAGGACCTGGATCCGGATTATGTCCCCAGGATTAGCAGACGAGATCTATCCCGAGGTTTACGGAGCAGGAGCATTATCAGGAGCAGGCACTGGAGCAGTACCAGATCCAGTAGACAAGTGATCTCTGCGGGTATCTTCTGAGTATAGGCTTTATCCATACACAATATTTGCTGTGGTTATCTTTATTCTTGTATCTTGACAGATGTATCAGACTCATTATCGGGTTATTTTCCGAGTTTATATTTTATTGAGATTGATCTTGCTTTATGATTCTGATATTTGTTGTATTCATATCTGTGGATGAGATTAGTATATTTAGACCATTATTGTTGTACTACAGCTTAAGTGTGCCCCGATGGATCCATTAAATTGGATTTGTCCATCGGTGTGTGTTGCTGGCCATTGCCACGTGTCTAGTCCCTCGATAATTTGGGACTGGGGCGTGACAAAATCATCGATGCGTGGCAATGGATACTTGTTCTTTATCGTTACAGCATTTAGCGTCCTGTAATCGATACACAAGCGTACCATCCCGTCCTTCTTCGGTACAAACAGAATGGGTGCTCCCCATCCCGTATGAAACCCTTATCTAAGAGATCATCTACTTGGACCTTCAGCTCAACCAACTCCTTCGGTGCTAGTCTGTAAACGGGGGAAGTAAATGGCTCGGCTCCTAGAGTCAAATCTATAGTAAACTCAATCTCTCTGTCAGGTGGCAGTCCTGGGAGATCCTCTGGAAACACATCCTCAAACTCTGCTATAAAGTGAGGGTACATCGGTTCACCTTCTTCAATGTGTGTCGCTAGGGTATGTTGGACACCATGCTCTCGAGCTCCTCGAAGAAACTCAAACTCTGGGTGATCTGGGGGTCTAAAGATGACACAACCACGATGGCAATCTATCGTTGCGTGGTATTGGCTCAACCAATCCATGCCTAGGACAATGTCATAGTCCGGCATGGAGAAACCCAAAAATCGGGCACTCATCTCTCGTCCGTAGACAACTACTGAACATGATCTACAAGTGTCGCTAACAGGTACTATTCTACCTCCCGTAAGGATCCTCTTGAACTTCAGAAGGGGTGCGATGGCTATTCTATGGGTAGCCACGAAACTAGCAGCTATAAAAGAGTGTATGGCACCAGAATCAAATAGGACTAATGCTGGTAATGAAGCTACTAAGATAGTACCTGCGATCACTTCTTCGGCTGTCTCTGCCTCCTCTATAATCATAGCGTAGGCCTGTCCCTGTCTCGGTGCCGGTGCCCTCGGCTGATGTCGATCCTGGTGGAATAGACCTGCCTGTGGGACCAAGGGTGGCCTCCTCTAGTTTCCCCCTGGTGCTGGTGGTCGCTGTGCTCCAGCTCATGCGTAAGGTGGCCTCGGTCCAGGAGGCTGCTGATAAGGTCTCGGTGCTGGCAGGGCTGGCTGATGAACCATCTGTCAGGATCTCTCTGTTCAGGGCAATCTCGGATGGCATGCTGGCCCGATCTACATCTCAAACATACGTCCAGTCTTCGTCGACAGTCCCTCATCAAATGTCCTCTCTTGCCGCAGAAATGATATATGGGAATGACAGCTCCCTGCTGTGGTGCTGCTCTCTGCTGCTGCTATTGTACGAGAGGGCGCTTCGCAGGTCCTCCCTGCGGGGCTCGGACTGCTGATGACTACGCATAGGAGTGCTTCTGGCTGGCCTCCATCTTGTTGATGCGGTCCTGGCGTCGTGCTGCAAGTAGTACCTCGGAGTAAGAGGTGGGGGCGGTGGACCCGATAAGCCTCTGGGTCTCAAAACTCAGGCCCTTATAAAACTTCTCGGCCTTCGTTTCCTCAGTGGGGATTAGGTATGGTGCAAATCTGCTCAGGCGGAGAAACTCAGAATTGTATTCCTCTACAGTCATACTTCCCTGCCTGAGGTTCTAAAATCTGTCCCGAAGCTCTGCTCGGGCAGTAGAGGTTATGTACATCTCCTGGAAGAGCCTAGATAACTCTTCCCATGTGTCACGATCTGGTCCCAAACGCTGCTCCTCGGAAAGCCACCAGTGATGCGCGTTGCCGGTGAGCTGCATCCTGACGGCCGTCATATATCGGTGTCGAGGGAGGTCAGTAGCCTCCAGCTGGTGCTGAATGCTGTTGAGCCAAGCGTGGACCTCTGTCGGCTCCTCTGTGCCTGCAAAAGGTTGCGGCATCAAACGATGGAAGTCTATGACAGACCCTCGCGTCGGCTCGTATGCTGGTGGTGACGCCTGCCCCAAGGCCGTCACGATGCTCTCTCTCAGGGTCTCAGCCTGGCGCTGCTGGGCCTGCTGCTGAGCCTGCTGCTGGACCTGCTGCTGGGCCTGCATCATCGCATACATCATCTGGAACATCTGGGTTCCATCCATCGGTTGCCCTGCGCGGAATGGCATAAAGGGCATCTGGGGCGGGAATGGTGGAGGAGGTGGTAGCTGCTGCTCCTCCTGACTCGGGATCCTTCGATCCTTAGGTCCTGCCTGATGTGGAGTCTGGTGCCCGTCTGAAGGCACCTCAGGATATCCTGATGACTGCCCCATGGGAGCTGGAGTCAGCAGAAGGACCTACTCCAGTTTTGGTTCTTCGGATGATCTTGCGTCTCGGGGAACGTCGCCAGGCTGCGCGACACGTCCACTGCGGAGATTCATAACCCTGAAAAGAAGTCATGACTGCGATCAGCGTTTGAGGAAAATAAACAAGATACAATTTTGTAAACGATATCGAGATAGAGGTGTCATGTGAAGGTTTCAAACTTTGCAGATGAGATTTCTAACTCTATTCCTAATTTGCAGGCTCGCTTGGCACAGTCAGGTGACCAAGACAATTTAAATTGGTCCTGCATGGGCCGCCACACAACGCCGGCTTCCTTGAACTTGGATGACTTTGGAAAGATACCCTATTTTGCTTCCCCGCCAAACAGTCCGTGCACTTCTCCAACTTTGTAGACTTTAGCCATGGAATTATCTTCCTGTTCACCAAGTGGCTCATCCCCTTCTCGCTGATATGGCTATGCCACAACTCAGACGATGCATCAGTAGCTACGTTAACCTTCTGTGTCCCCTGTGCGCTCCCTTTCATATAGTAGAGTCCGGACCTCTTGCTTTCTCTAGCAATCACCATCGAACCTCTGGAAAGCTTCCACTGATTGTTCTCGAAGAGACTGAAGAAACCCTCGTCATCCAATCTTCCAACCGATACCAGGTCAAAACGGATATCAGGGACATGACGGACATCTTTGAGAACAAGAACTGCACCTGTCTTTGTTCTCAAATACATATCTCCAATGGCAACCGTCTTTGACATATCTCCATTGCCCATCTTCAACACTCCATATTCTCCTGTTGTATATGTAGAAAATATTGCCCTGTTGTGAGATACGTGCGCTGAAGCATCTGAGTCCACTAGCCAAGTGTTGTCATCGCAGGCGAGGTTCATAACTACCTCATCACCTACAATGATCATGTCGTCTCCATGTGTCGAGGGCGCTGCTGTAGTGTTCTCACTTTGCTTTCCCTTGTCGCCCTTCTTCTCTCTCTTCCAAGCGAAATAGTTTCGCTTGATGTGGCCCTTCTTGCCACAATGGTAACACTCTGAGTCCTCGTACCTACCCTTGGACCTTCTCCTGCTTTTATCTCTGCCACCGCCTGGACCCCTGATTTTATCCCTTTTGCGGCTCTCTGAAACAAGTGCCTCTGAGTGGGATGTGGATGAAGTGCCCTGAGAACGTCTCCGCATCTCTTCATTCAGTACCCCGCTCTTGGAAAAGTCCAGACTAACCACGCCTTCCCGAGTAAAAGCGATCATTGACACTCGTACGGTCTCCCACGAGTCTTGCAATGTACACAACAGCCAAACTCCCTGAACCTCATCGTCGAACTTGACTCCCATCGAGGATAGCTGGTCAACCACGTCCTGGAACTCACTCAAGTGATCCGTAATAGACGTCCCATCATTGTACCGTAAACCCATCATCATCGGAATCTGGAATAATTTATTTACTTCGGTCTTCTTCACATACAAAGATTCCAACTTATCCCACAGTGTCCTCGCGTGCTCAATACTGGCAACGTGGTTGTACACGTTCTCGTCAACGAACTGCTTGATGTACCCACACACTTGTATATGCTCAAAATTTTAGTCCTCTTCGAATTTGTCACTGGACCTCTCGGAAGCAAATACCGGCAGATGCAACTTCTTGACAAATAACATATCCTTCATCTTGCTCCTCCAGTAGTTATAGTTGGTACCGTTCAAGTTTACCATGCGCACCGACTTCGCGTCCATCTCTCCTCCCTAGTTTACCTATCAACTACTGACACCCTTCTGAAATTTCAAAACCTTGCTCTGATACCACTTTGTTGGGAACAAAAGTACGAAAATCGTTCCCCAAACCAGAGAGTACATGCGAGAGAACCAAGAAAAAATGCACAAACCAAAAAAGCCAAAGACAAATCGTAGACACAGAGATTTTTGACGTGGAAAATCCTTGCGAAAAAAACCACGGGACGATCGGAGTCCAACCCTGAAAAGCCTCCACTAATGGAATAAGAAATACACCGACTCCTTACAAACTTCTCACCGTTTCAAACAGATCATCACAACTATTTTGGAACAAAAAATAGATTATAACCACGAAGAAGAAAGACAACGAGAAATACCCCTGGTGGCATTCCGACTCACCAACAGCATGTCATCAACATATATATATATATATATATATATATATATATATATATATATATATGCACATGGGGTTGTGGTGTAGTGGTACACCTTGTGCATGAGGTGGGGGCAGGCAGGGCTCGAGGCCTGGGGCAGCGGGTTCGGCTCTAGCATGGAGGAAGGAGGCGGTGGGTAGATTAGGAAATATATATATATATATATATATACCAATTGGCATTGAATTTGTGTTCCAAAGTGAGGATTTGGCTAATTTTCCTTGAGGGGTACACAAGGGAGAGAGATCATACAAAGTAATAAATCACTACAGAGCTGTGATGATCAATCTGAAAGAACACAAAATTATTACAAGAATACAATCAAGTTGCTTGTGTATACACCAAACAAAGTTATATCTTCATAGTATCAAGGCCATTATAGGCGATATGGTAGAGATTTGCATAGACTACTTCGGTTCACACCTCAACGGTTCTTCGCCAAAGAACCTATGAGACAACTCTTTGTCTCTAGTCATATATGCCACTAGCAGTAAGGCCAGAGAAGAACAAGTGCCTGCCGGATTAGCCATGGTGAGAAAATTGTACAAGGCCCCGAACAGAACCGACTCCAAGCATAGGCGAAGTAGACATGGGCCTTGGGTCCCAAAATTTTATCATGATCCAAGAATTTTATAAAAGTCCCAAAATTTTCACAAAAGCCCCTATTTTCAGGATCTCCTAGGGTTCCATTTTTGCTACAGTTGGTCCAGGCCTGAAGTTTCAGAACCCAAAGGGTTCGGAGGCATTAGTTGGTACTAGCCCAGTGAGCTCCGTATCCAAGTCCAATAAATAAGGTGTTAGTATTGTACATTGTTCGTGGCCGGCCCATGGCGAAAGCGAAGTGTCCAATTTAGAGGTGAGCATTCGGTTTATTCGGTCTGAAATAGTCAAAACCGTAAAAATCAAAATTCTAAAAATCTAAAACCAAAATCGAACCGAAGTTAGCTGAAATCGAACTTAACCGAAGTTAGCTGAAATCGAACAGAACCGAATAACGATTCGGTTTATTCAGTTGGATTATTTCTATTGTTTAATAGGTAGGATCCAAAGTTGAAATCATGGTTAAATGATATTAAAATTTGAATTTTTATACATACATTTTTTGTATTTGCATCCAAAGTTAGGCTAGTTGTATAAATTACCAAAGTTAGACTTTAAAACACATACGTAGAATTGTTGCTTTCAAAATACACACACTTTTAATTGCAACATATGCATATAATCGAGGGTATTTGCATAATTGTATAAGACTTATTCAGTTTTTGGTTTTGGACCGGAACTAAAATCCAAAACCAAATAAGAATAAGAATTTATAGTATTTTCAAAATCAAAACCGAACTGATTTTTTTCCAAACCGAACCGAACCTCTTATTTGGTTCGGTTTGATTTTCGGTTTAAAACCGAATAATGCTCACCCCTAGTCCAATTGCCATCAAAACCGTTTTGGAAAAATATCCAACCTAGCTTTCATTTATTGAGGTGGAGAATATATGTACAATGACAAAGGGTTGCCCTAAACCATAGGACTAACACTCCCCTAAAACTGGTGTATATATACACACACATACACACAAAGCTTGCTACAAAGAAATAAAAAAATGAGAGAGAGAAAGAGGTTATTTGAAGATATCTATAATCTGGTCTTCGGACCGAGTAAATGGTGCGCCTTTGCAGCATCACGACGACATGTCAATCCATCTCAATATGATTGATCATCTCATAGAAAGCTGGGTTGCTAGCTATAAAGATTGCGTCTGGGTCGTCACAGTGCATAGGATGAGGATTGATATATGGACATTAATGTAGTCTAATAGTGTCTTAAGCCACATCATTTTACATATTATATCTAACAGTGTCTTAAGCCATCACAATCGCTCTGTATGTATTCTGTTTTTGCAGTAGATCTAGCCACAAATTTTTTTTTTTATTGCGTTAAATGACGATCGAGATTGTCTCTAACACAGATACAACATCTAGAAGTAAGACACATGTCACTCTTCGACCCAGTATAGTCATCATATGAGTAAGACTCAATCTTGAGATGGCCATGATATTTGTTTTGAAGCGCTTTCTCCGAAGATCCCTTCATATATCTAAAGATTCTAAAGAAGCATTCTAGTGACACTGCTTGGGATTGCTCCATGAACTGACCAATGTAGCCTACTATACAAAAAAGATGTCTGACAAGCCACAATTTGATCAGTTTTCAACAACTCTTCTGAATTTATTATACTTATCCTCAATATTCTTGTTATTTTTGGGCCACATGTTCAAATTGGAGTCAATAGGAATATCTATTATTTTAGAATCGAGTAAACCGGTCTCCTGTAATAGGTTTGTATCATATTTTCGCTGGAAAAGAATTGTCCCTTTGAAACTTCTGGATATCTTAATCCCAAGAAAGTACCTCAGTTCGCGTACCTAGGTCTTTAGTAACAAAATGCTTGTGAAGATGAACGTATCCTCAATGCATGTAAAGTTAGATCTTGATAACAGAATATCATCAACATATACCATAAGAACAAATATCCTAGTCTTGGTGTTTCGGGTAAAGACTGGTCGGTCTGAGTGACTGCGTCTAAATCCAACTATAAAGATCACTTGGCTAAACTTTCCACAATAAGCATGGGGACTATGTTTGAGTCCATAGATGGCTTTCTTGAGTTTACAAACTATATTCTGACCGTGAGCAACAAATCCATACAGACTTCCTCAGTAAGATCACCATATAAGAAGGCGTTCTTCACATATAGCTAAAGTATCGGCCAAACACAGTTGACCGCAAAGAGAGAAGATGATCCAAATAGAGCTAAGTCAAGTAAATGGAGAGAATATCAAAGTAATAAACTCCATAAGTCTAAGTAAAACCCTTGGCACAAGTCTTGCACAATTAATAGTTCCATGAGACAGATACCCGACAAGTAAAAACTCATCGCCAATGTCATCGGTTCTAAAATACTTTGGTACGAATACATGAGATATTCTTCCATTCAAAATTATTATTTAAAATACTTAGTAATGTTATTAAGATTATTATTATCAATCTTAGATTAATACCTTAATTAAGTTGCTAATATTATTAATAACAGTAATTATTGATTACTCCTTATTTCAAATAAATATTAAAAAACTTTTATTTATTTATTAATTGAATTACTTTACTTAAAGATTATTTACTGATTCTAAATTATTTTCAATAATAAACTATTTTTATATTAAACACTATCCCTTAATTAGTTGTTATTAACGGTTTTGTCATAACTGGACCGGACCGACGGTTGGACCGGGTCTAACCGAATTTTGCCAAAGATCGGTCCTATCTGACTTGAACTAGGTTTTTTTAAGAATTGACAATTTTTTTCAGAACCGATGTTTAATCAGCGAACCGGCTGAATCTGTTTACAATTGAACTGATGATTCTGGTTTTAAAAAAAAACTCAAATTTTTTTATCATGTGAGATTTGGACCATTTGGTTCTTGGTTTGTTTTTGAGACCTTATAGTTGTAAAAATAATCCAAACTAAACATAATCAGAACCAAACCAAACCAAACCAAGAAGTAAATGTGAATATTTTACAGGTCTCAAATCATTTGGTTCTCGTAAAGGGCCAATTTGAACCCCCGGGTGAACCCCGATTGAACCACGGTTGAATCCAGTTGAACCCCAGTAAGACATGTACCAAAGATTTTCGGTTCCATCATCG
Organism: Iris macrosiphon; assembly: GCA_036927795.1. Taxonomy (NCBI): domain Eukaryota; kingdom Viridiplantae; phylum Streptophyta; class Magnoliopsida; order Asparagales; family Iridaceae; genus Iris; species Iris macrosiphon. The sequence continues at coordinate 93,506,371 of JAYESA010000019.1, forward strand.
GTCTGATTTTTAAAACATTGGTTATTAAGCTAAATATATACTTATATTCTAACTAAGGGCACATTTGGTTCACGAAATCATAGCCATGGAAAAGGAAACTCATTCCTTTCTTATGTTTGAATACATGGAGGAAATAGGGAGGAAAGAAAAATAATTTCCAAAGGGAAGGAAAATAAGGGGAAAGTGGTTCCTCCAACTCAACCAATGATTCATTTTTCTCTCAATTTTTTTGATATTTTCTGTCACGACCAACGTCCGGTGTGAGGGTATGAGTACGTGGGTACGTCCAGCTTACGCCGCAGCATCGGCGGTAGAACACTGTCTAGGTTAACACTATTATCTAAATCTCACACACAATATATATATATTGTGTGTGAGATTTATATATATATCATTGACATATATATATATATATATATATATATATATATATATATATATATATATATATATATATATATATATATATATATATATATATGTCAATGATATCTTTACTCCAAATGGAGAACAATATGATACTATGATAATGGTAATCAATACTAAATCACAATATAAAACTAAAGGAAGATATGATATGATATGGAATAGAGAAATGAAATACAGAGTCATAATACAATCCAAGACCAAAAATCTAAGCAAAACACAATAGTCTCAAATATAATGCATGCCAAAATATCTACCTGAGACATATACAGTAATAAAGAACTAACTAAGTCTCATAAACAGCTGGCTATATCTCAATATGCTCTACATGTACTATCTCAAGTGGCTCACCATCCTGTGGTCCGTAATAGGTGGGACATCTCTCCTCTAACAAATTATCTAAAAAATATTATCCAGTCAAGATTAGAGCAAAGTACAATCCAATAGCAGTTCCAATTAATTGATAAAGACTATAAAATAGTTGTAATAACTAATACAAGATGAGAAAGGAAAAGAAATGAATCAAATAATAAAATTCAGTCATAGTTAATTTAAGAAGTAAGAAAAGATAAGCATGGTGAATTAAGAAAGTATGGTAAAAAAGACTATAAATAAATGAGAACTAAACTAAGATAGATATAATGTGTGTCCAACAATATAATGTGAAGCCAGTAAGAATGTAACTAAATTAGTGTGTTTTGAAACCGGATTATGTCCCCAGGATTAGCAGACGAGATCTATCCCGAGGTTTACGGAGCAGGAGCATTATCAGGAGCAGGCACTGGAGCAGTACCAGATCCAGTAGACAAGTGATCTCTGTGGGTATCTTCTGAGTATAGGCTTAATCCATACACAATATTTGCTGTGGTTATCTTTATTCTTATATCTTGACAGATGTATCAGACTCATTATCGGGTTATTTTCCGAGTTTATATTTTATTGAGATTGATCTTGCTTTATGATTCTGATATTTGTTGTATTCATATATGTGGATGAGATTAGTATATTTAGACCATTATTGTTGTACTACAGCTTAAGTGCGCCCCAATGGATCCATTAAATTGGGTTTGTCCATCGGTGTGTGTTGCTGGCCATTGTCACGTGTCTAGTCCCTCGATAATTTAGGACTGGGGCGTGACAAAATCATCGATGCGTGGCAATGGATACTTGTTCTTTATCGTTACAGCATTTAGTGTCCTGTAATCGATACACAAGCGTACCGTCCCGTCCTTCTTCGGTACAAACAGAATGGGTGCTCCCCATCCCGTATGAAACCCTTATCTAAGAGATCATCTACTTGGACCTTCAGCTCAACCAACTCCTTCGGTGCTAGTCTGTAAACGGGGGAAGTAACTGGCTCGGCTCCTAGAGTCAACTCTATAGTAAACTCAATCTCTCTGTCAGGTGGCAGTCCTGGGAGATCCTCTGGAAACACATCCTCAAACTCTGCTATAAAGTGAGGGTACATCGGTTCACCTTCTTCAATGTGTGTCGCTAGGATAGGTTGGACACCATGCTCTCGAGCTCCTCGAAGAAACTCAAACTCTGGATGATCTGGGGGTCTAAAGATGACACAACCACGATGGCAATCTATCATTGCGTGGTATTGGCTCAACCAATCCATGCCTAGGACAATGTCATAGTCCGGCATGGAGAAACCCAAAAATCGGGCACTCATCTCTCGCCCATAGACAACTACTGAACATGATCTACAAGTGTCGCTAACAGGTACTATTTCACCTCCCGTAAGGATCCTCTTGAACTTCAGAAGGGGTGCGGTGGCTATTCTATGGGTAGCCACGAAACTAGCAGCTATAAAAGAGTGTATGGCACCAGAATCAAATAGGACTAATGCTGGTAATGAAGCTACTAAGATAGTACCTGCGATCACTTCTCCGGCTGTCTCTGCCTCCTCTATAATCATAGCGTAGGCCTGTCCCTGTCTCGGTGCCGGTGCCCTCGGCTGATGTCGATCCTGGTAGAACAGACCTGCCTGTGGGACCAAGGGTGGCCTCTTCTAGTTTTCCCCTGGTGCTGGTGGTCGCTGTGCTCCAGCTCATGCGTAAGGTGACCTCGGTCCAGGAGGCTGCTGATAAGGTCTCGGCGCTGGCAGGGCTGGCTGATGAACCATCTATACTGGATCTCTCTGTTCAGGGCAATCTCGGATGGCATGCTGGCCCGATCCACATCTCAAACATACGTCCAGTCTCGTCGATAGTCCCTCATCAAATGTCCTCTCTTGCCGCAGAAATGACATATGGGAATGACAGCTCCCTGCTGTGGTGCTGCCCTCTGCTGCTGCTATTGTACGAGAGGGCGCTTCGCAGGTCCTCCCTGCGGGGCTCGGACTGCTGATGACTACGCATAGGAGTGCTTCTGGCTGGCCTCCATTTTGTTGATGCGGTCCTGGCGTCGTGCTGCAAGTAGTACCTCGGAGTAAGAGGTGGGGGCGGTGGACCCGATAAGCCTCTGGGTCTCAAAACTCAGGCCCTTATAAAACTTCTCGGCCTTCATTTCCTCAGTGGGGATTAGGTATGGTGCAAATCTGCTCAGGCAGAGAAACTCAGAATTGTATTCCTCTACAGTCATACTCCCCTGCCTGAGGTTCTAAAATCTGTCCCGAAGCTCTGCTCGGGCAGTAGAGGGTATGTACATCTCCTGGAAGAGCCTAGATAACTCTTCCCATGTATCACGATCTGGTCCCAAACGCTGCTCCTCGGAAAGCCACCAGTGATGCGCGTTGCCGGTGAGCTGCATCCTGACGGCCGTCATACATCGATGTCGAGGGAGGTCAGTAGCCTCCAGCTGGTGCTGAATGCTGTTGAGCCAAGCGTGGACCTCTGTCGGCTCCTCTGTGCCTGCAAAAGGTTGCGGCATCAAACGACGGAAGTCTATGACAGACCCTCGCGTCGGCTCGTATGCTGGTGGTGACGCCTGCCCCAAGGCCGTCACGATGCTCTCTCTCAGGGTCTCAGCCTGGCGCTGCTGGGCCTGCTGCTGAGCCTGCTGCTGGACCTGCTGCTGGGCCTGCATCATCGCATACATCATCTGGAACATCTGGGTTCCATCCATCGATTGCCCTGCGGGGAATGGCATAAAGTGCATCTGGGGCGGGAATGGTGGAGGAGGTGGTAGCTGCTGCTCCGCCTGACTCGGGATCCTTCGATCCTTAGGTCCTGCCTGATGTGGAGTCTGATGCCCGTCTGAAGGCACCTCAGGATATCCTGATGACTGCCCTATGGGAGCTGGAGTCAGCAGAAGGACCTACTCCAGTTTCGGTTCTTCGGATGATCCTGCGTCTCGGGGAACGTCGCCAGGCTGCGCGATACGTCCACTACGGAGATTCATAACCCTGAAAAGAAGTCATGACTGCGATCAGCGTTTGAGGAAAATAAACAAGATGCAATTTGGTAAACGATATCGAGATAGAGGTGTCATGTGAAAGTTTCAAACTTTGCAGATGAGATTTCTAACTCTATTCCTAATTTGCAGGCTCGCTTGGCACAGTCAGGTGACCAAGACAATTTAAATCGGACCTGCCTGGGCCACCACACAACGCTAGCTTCCTTGAACTTGGATGACTTTGGAAATACACCCTATTTTGCTTCCCCGCCAAACAGTCCGTGCACTTCTCCAACTTTGTAGACTTTAGCCATAGAATTATCTTCCTGTTCACCAAGTGGCTCATCCCCTTCTCGCTGATATGGCTATGCCACAACTCAGACGATGCATCAGTAGCTACGCTAACCTTCTGTGTCCCCTGTGCGCTCCCTTTTATATAGTAGAGTCCGGACCTCTTGCTTCCTCTAGCAATCACCATCGAACCTCTGGAAAGCTTCCACTGATTGTTCCCGAAGAGACTGAAGAAACCCTCGTCATCCAACCTTCCAACCGATACCAGGTCGAAACGGATATCAGGGACATGACGGACATCTTTGAGAACAAGAACTGCACCTGTCTTTGTTCTCAAATACATATCTCCAATAGCAACCGTCTTTGACATATCTCCATTGTCCATCTTCAACACTCCATATTCTCCTGTTGTATATGTAGAAAATATTGCCCTGTTGTGAGATACGTGCGCTGAAGCATCTGAGTCCACTAGCCAAGTGTTGTCATCGCAGGCGAGGTTCATAACTACCTCATCACCTACATTGATCACGTCGTCTCCATGTGTCGAGGGCGCTGCTGTAGTGTTCTCACTTTGCTTTTCCTTGTCGCCCTTCTTCTCTCTCTTCCAAGCGAAATAGTTTCGCTTGATGTGGCCCTTCTTGCCACAATGGTAACACTCCGAGTCCTCGTACCTACCCTTGGACCTTCTCCTGCTTTTATCTCTGCCACCGCCTGGACCCCTGATTTTATCCCTTTTGCGGCTCTCTGAAACAAGTGCCTTTGAGTGGGATGTGGATGAAGTGCCCTGAGAACGTCTCCGCATCTCTTCATTCAGTACCCCGCTCTTGGAAAAGTCCAGACTAACCACGCCTTCCCGAGTAGAAGCGATCATTGACACTCGTACGGTCTCCCACGAGTCTTGCAATGTACACAACAGCCAAACTCCCTGAACCTCATCGTCGAACTTGACTCCCATCGAGGATAGCTGGTCAACCACGTCCTGGAACTCACTCAAGTGATCCGTAATAGACGTCCCATCATTGTACCGCAAACCCATCATCATCTGGATCTGGAATAATTTATTTACTTCGGTCTTCTTCACATACAAAGATTCCAACTTATCCCACAGTGTCCTCGCGTGCTCAATACTGGCAACGTGGTTGTACACGTTCTCGTCAACGAACTGCTTGATGTACCCACACACTTGTATATGCTCAAAATTTTAGTCCTCTTCGGATTTGTCACTGGACCTCTCGGAAGCAAATACCGGCAGATGCAACTTCTTGACAAATAACATATCCTTCATCTTGCTCCTCCAGTAGTTATAGTTGGTACCGTTCAAGTTTACCATGCGCACCGACTTCGCGTCCATCTCTTCTCCCTAGTTTACCTATCAACTACTGGCACCCTTCTGAAATTTCAAAACCTTGCTCTGATACCACTTTGTTGGGAACAAAAGTACGAAAACCGTTCCCCTAACCAGAGAGTACATGCGAGAGAACCAAGAAAAAATGCACAAACCAAAAAAGCCAAAGACAAATCGTAGACACAGAGATTTTTGACGTGAAAAATCCTTGCGAAAAAAACCACGGGACGATCGGAGTTCAACCCTGAAAAGCCTCCACTAATGGAATAAGAAATACACCGACTCCTTACAAACTTCTCACCGATCCAAACAGATCATCACAACTATTTTGGAACAAAAAATAGATTATAACCACGAATAAGAAAGACAACGAGAAATACCCCTGGTGGCATTCCGACCCACCAACAGCATGTCATCAACATATATATATATATATATATATATATATATATATATATATATATATATATATATATGCACATGGGGTTGTGGTGTAGTGGTACACCTTGTGCATGAGGTGGGGGCAGGCAGGGCTCGAGGCCTGGGGCAGCGGGTTCGGCTCTAGCACGGAGGAAGGAGGCGGTGGGTAGATTAGGAAATATATATATATATATATATATATATATATATATATTGGCATTGAATTTGTGTTCCAAAGTGAGGATTTGGCTAATTTTCCTTGAGGGGTACACAAGGGAGAGAGATCATACAAAGTAATAAATCACTACAGAGCTGTGATGATCAATCTGAAAGAACACAAAATTATTACAAGAATACAATCAAGTTGCTTGTGTATACACCAAACAAAGTTATATCTTCATAGTATCAAGGCCATTATAGGCGATCTGGTAGAGATTTGCATAGACTACTTCGGTTCTGTGAACAAGAATCATGGACAAGATAACTGCAGTAAGGCCAGAGAAGAACAAGTGCCAGCCGGATTAGCCATGGTGAGAAAATTGTACAAGGCCCCGAACAGAACCGACTCCAAGCATAGGCGAAGTAGACATGGGCCTTGGATCCCAAAATTTTATCATGATCCAAGAATTTTATAGAAGTCCCAAAATTTTCACAAAAGCCCCTATTTTCAGGATCTCCTAGGGTTCCATTTTTGCTACAGTTGGTCCAGGCCTGAAGTTTCAGAACCCAAAGGGTTCGGAGGCATTAGTTGGTACTAGCCCAGTGAGCTCCGTATCCAAGTCCAATGAATAAGGTGTTAGTATTGTACATTGTTCGTGGCCGGCCCATGGCGAAAGCGAAGTGTCCAATTTAGAGGTGAGCATTCGGTTTATTCGGTCTGAAATAGTCAAAACCGTAAAAATCAAAATTCTAAAAATCTAAAACCAAAATCGAACCGAAGTTAGCTGAAATCGAACTTAACCGAAGTTAGCTGAAATCGAACAGAACCGAATAACGATTCGGTTTATTCAGTTGGATTATTTCTATTGTTTAATAGGTAGGATCCAAAGTTGAAATCATGATTAAATGATATTAAAATTTGAATTTTTATACATACGTTTTTTGTATTTGCATCCAAAGTTAGGCTAGTTGTATAAATTACCAAAGTTAGACTTTAAAACACATACGTAAAATTGTTGCTTTCAAAATACACACACTTTTAATTGCAACATATGCATATAATCGAGGGTATTTGCATAATTTTATAAGACTTACTCAGTTTTTGGTTTTGGACCGGAACTAAAATCCAAAACCAAATAAGAATAAGAATTTATAGTATTTTCAATATCAAAACCGAACTGATTTTTTTCCAAACCGAACCGAACCTCTTATTTGGTTTGGTTCGGTTCGGTTCGATTTTCGGTTTAAAACCGAATAATGCTCACCCCTAGTCCAATTGCCATCAAAACCGTTTTGGAAAAATATCCAACCTAGCTTTCATTTATCGAGGTGGAGAATATATATACAATGACAAAAGGTTGCCCTAAACCATAGGACTAACACTCCACCTAAAACTGGTGTATATATACACACACATACACACAAAGCTTGCTACAAAGAAATAAAAAAATGAGAGAGAGAAAGAGGTTATTTGAAGATATCTCTAATCTGGTCTTCGGACCGAGTAAATGGTGCGCCTTTGTAGCATCACGACGATATGTCAATCCATCTCAATATGATTGATCATCTCATAGAAAGCTGGGTTGCTAGCTATAAAGATTGCGTCTTGGTCATCACAGTGCATAGGATGAGGATTGATATATGGACATTAATGTAGTCTAATAGTGTCTTAAGCCACATCATTTTACATATTATATCTAACAGTGTCTTAAGCCATCACAATCGCTCTGTATGTATTCTGTTTTTGCAGTAGATCTAGCCACAAATTATATTTTTTTTATTGCGTTAAATGACGATCGAGAATGTCTCTAACACAGGTACAACATCTAGAAGTAAGACACATGTCACTCTTCGACTCAGTATAGTCATCATATGAGTAAGACTCAATCTTGAGATGGCCATGATATTTGTATATAAGCTCTTTCTCCGAAGATCCCTTCATATATCGAAAGATTCTAAAGAAGCATTCTAGTGACACTGCTTGGGATGCTCCATGAACTGACCAATGTAGCCTACTATACAAAAAAGATGTCTGACAAGCCACAATTTGATCAGTTTTTAACAACTCTTCTGAATTTATTATACTTATCCTCAATATTCTTGTTATTTTTGGGCCACATGTTCAAATTGGAGTCAATAGGAATATCTATTGTTTTAGAATCGAGTAAACCGGTCTCCTGTAATAGGTTTGTATCATATTTTCATTGGAAAAGAATTGTCCCTTCGAAACTTCTGGATATCTTAATCCCAAGAAAGTACCTCAGTTGGCGTACCTAGGTCTTTAGTAACAAAATGCTTTTGAGGATGAACGTATCCTCAATGCATGTAAAGTTATATCTTGATAACAGAATATCATCAACATATACCATAAGAACAAATATCCTAGTCTTGGTGTTTCGGGTAAAGACTGGTCGGTCTGAGTGACTGCGTCTAAATCCAACTATAAAGATCACTTGGCTAAACTTTCCACAATAAGCATGGGGACTATGTTTGAGTCCATAGATGGCTTTCTTGAGTTTACAAACTATATTCTGACCGTGAGCAACAAATCCATACAGACTTCCTCAGTAAGATCACCATATAAGAAGGCGTTCTTCACATATAGCTAAAGTATCGGCCAAACACAGTTGACCGCAAAGAGAGAAGATGATCCAAATAGAGCTAAGTCAAGTAAATGGAGAGAATATCAAAGTAATAAGCTCCATAAGTCTAAGTAAAACCCTTGGCACAAGTCTTGCACAATTAATAGATCCATGAGACAGATACCCGACAAGTAAAAACCCATCGCCAATGTCATCGGTTCTAAAATACTTTTGTACGAATACATGAGATATTCATCCATTCGAACTTATTAATTAAAATCCTTAGTAATGTTATTAAGATTATTATTATCAATCTTAGATTAATACCTTAATTAAGTTGCTAAGATTATTAATAATAGTAATTATTGATTACTCCTTATTTCAAATAAATATTAAAAAAAAATTTATTTATTAATTGAATTACATTACTTAAAGATTATTTACTGACTCTAAATTATTTTCAATAATAAACTATTTTTATATTAAATACTATCCCTTAATTAGTTGTTATTAACGGTTTTGTCAGAACTGGACCGGACCGACGGTTGTATCGGGTCTAACCGAATTTTGCCAAAGATCGGTCCGATCTGACTTGAACTAGGTTTTTTTAAGAATTGAAATTTTTTTTCAGAACCGATGTTTAATCAGCGAACCGGCTGAATCTGTTTACAATTGAACTGATGATTCTGATTTTAAAAAAAAAACTCAAAATTTTTTATCATGTGAGATTTGGACCATTTGGTTCTTGGTTTGTTTTTGAGAGACCTTATAGTTGTAAAAATAATCCAAACCAAACATAATCAGAACCAAACAAAAACAAGAAGTAAATATGAATATTTTACAGGTCTCAAATCATTTGGTTCTCGTAAAGGGCCGATTTGAACCCACGGGTGAACCCCGATTGAACCACGGTTGAATCCAGTTGAACCCCAGTAAGACATGTACCAAAGATTTTTGGTTCCATCATCGGTCTAATTTTTAAAACATTGGTTATTAAGCTAAATATATACTTATATTCTAACTAAGGGCACATTTGGTTCACATAATCATAGCCATGGAAAAGGAAACTCATTCCTTTCTTATGTTTGAATACATGGAGGAAAGAGGGAGCAAAGGAAAATAATTTCCAAAGGGAAGGAAAATAGGAGGGAAGTGGTTCCTCCCACTCAACCAATGATTCACTTTTTCTCTCAATTTTTTTGATATTTTCTGTCACGACCGGTGCCCCGTGTGAGGGTATGAGTACGTGGGTACGTCCAGCTTACGCCGCAGCATCGGCAGTAGAACACTGTCTAGGTTAACAATATTATCTAAATATCTTACACACAATATATATATATATATATATATATATATATATATATATATATATATATATATATATATATATATATATATACATGTCAATGATATCTTTACTCCAAATGGAGAATAATATGATACTATGATAATGGTAATCAATACTAAATCACAATATAAAGCTAAACGAAGATATGACACGATATGGAATAGAGAAATAAAATACAGAGTCATAATACAATCCAAGACCAAAAATCTAAGCATAACACAATAGTCTCAAATGTAATGCATGCCAAAATATCTACCTGAGACATATACAGTAATAAAGAACTAGCTAAGTCTCCTCAACAGCTGGCTATATCTCAATATGCTCTACATGTACTATCTCAACTGGCTCGCCATCCTGTGGCCCGTAATATGTGGGACATCTCTCCTTTAACCAATCATCTAAAAAATGTTATCCAGTCAAGATTGGAGCAAAGTACAATCTAATAGCAGTTCCAATTAATTGATAAAGACTATAAAACAGTTATAATATCTAATACATGATGAGAAAGGAAAAGAAATAAATTAATTAATAAAATTCAGTCATAGTTAATTTAAGAAGTAAGAAAAGATAAGCATGGTGAATCAAGAAAATATGGTAATAAAGACTGTAAATAAATGAGAACTAAACTAAGATAGATATAATGTGTGTCCAATAATATAATGTGAAGCCAGTAAGAATGTAATTAAACTAGTGTGTTTTGAAATACCACTTTCAACATGTAAACGGCTAGGGGTAATACGGCTCATCGTAGGTAAGGTGTGCGACTGCTATCTTTCTAGATTAGACCAGTAGGGGGTGGTTCCAGATTTTAGAAATATTTACATGTCTACTAAGATATTTTTTTTGCCCAACAAGTACAATAAATCCAAGTCCTGACACGTAGATCAAATACGAGGCCAGCCAGACAATGTAAGTGATGCCAGTAGATGAGTCCTGATATGATGTCAGTAAGTGAGTTCTGATGTAGAGGTCAGACAAGTATGACACACGTGTCGCAATAGAGTGAATCTATATAATACTAATTCATGTATCCATAGTGTCGATGAATCAGGTAAAATAATACTATAGACATGGATCATAGAAATTATCAAATAATATAAACTATCAGAGAATGTACTCGCATGTGGTCAAGAGCAATGAATACCAAATTAGTTTGAACTGGAGTCCAAGTGACCAATATATATGAGTTATCAATGTTAATATGTGATATGGAATCATAATTATGGTTAACCAGCTCAAATCTAAGTTTTTAGGTCAAGACTAGGTTATTAGGTCTGAACTAAGTCAATTGCCCAAACCGGGTTCTAAAATACCTATTTAGTTGGTATATGAAGTTATACTAGTTAATACTAGGTATTTTAGGTCATACTAGTTAGTTATGAATATACTAGGTATCATATATCTTATATATAATATCTCTGTATTATGGATTACCTTAATTATTACCTTAGCTATACATATAGTATCTAGACACTTTACTTAATATCTAAATACTAGTATCCTAGTCTTAATAATGCCTTAACCAAAACCCTTACTTTAGTACCCTGACCAATGCTTAAAACTTTAAGACACCACACTCTAGTATCCTAGTGTTGACACTTGTAGCTTGATACCCTCAAGTTTCTCACCCAACTCAAACCTAGAATATTCAAGGATACCTAAATACCTTTACTACATTGACATTAATCACATCTTCCTCTAAATACTACCATAGGTACATACAACCCTCACCTTAACTCTAAATCAGACTCACCTTGCACCTGGGTAATCCTAACACCCACTACTCTACTCTAGTTTCATATTTGCATCTAGTCAAGGTTACTTAACCATTCCCTTGCATCCTTAATATATACCTATACTGATTATCAATCTATACATACTCCCCACTGGACTGAACATTAAACAATATGGATATTCTCTAATCTAACTGATACCTACACTCTGGAACACCTTGGTGCACACAACACACATATACACTAATTACAACCTGTAGATATCTGCTCCTAACCTGGACACTTACTTACTCACTAATTAGTATTAGTTACCCTCTAATATATACTCACTACAAACACTAATCCATCAAGAGACTTGCACACTCACTTGACATATCATGTGCAATCACACTCAATGCACACAGGATCCCCCACTGATACTCACTAGAACACATGAACATACACTATACTATGACCTCTCACACTCACTCATATATACCACCATGTAATCTCACAATCCTCACCCCTAGGTAGTTCTTTGATACATGCACTCAATGTTCCAAAAGTCTATGCCAAAACCAAATCTGCACACAGCCCTACAAGCCTCAATATAGTCCCAAAACTTCCCTCTCTTCCTGCTGCATCTGCATCACACTTCCTACTGAGCGCACTATCCTATAATACCCCTTCACAAGCCTGCAACTGCAGTAACTGGCCTCACCTGAATTGGAACCCCTTTGATCTGCCTATGCTTGACTGTAATCCTGCAAACGAGCACTTATCCGAATTCCTCTCACCGCATCATACACACACAGAGACCCCAACTTAGCTTCTGCACTGAGTTGAATACTCAGTGCACACTATATTTGCAGTTAACTTGTACCCCATTCTACTGGTTGCAATTGCAGTTAGCCTGCACCTCCAACTTCAGGTGTCTCCACAACCCGAGCTTCCTAATGTACTGCCAACACCTAAGCATCTCTCCGGGTCTTGCACCTCACTAAATTCCCCCATACTTGTGCACAAGTCTGTACTGAGAATCCCCCCTACAGCTAACCAAATGGACTTCACTTCCTGCACACCCCTATCCAAAATTGGAAACCCTACTTAATACCTCTTTTCCATATACACTCACAAACTAGACACAGCTCCCTTGCACCACAAATATTTGCACTTAACCCTCACATGTAGGATACAATCTCACATGCATATATCTCAAGTGTATATCCATGCAATACCAATGCACACCCTTACACCTGTAATTGAACCCAACATCACACCCAATCCTCAAACACTAATACAGACAACACAACACTACTCACTAGCAATTAGCAAATTATCAAACACCTAGATCTCGACACTTATGATACTCATGATACGCTTGCGATACGCACTCACAACACCACAATACACTCCCAAGACCCAATGCACACATCTAATATACTATATATATATATATATATATATATATATATATATATATATATATATATATATATATATATATATATAACTTGTATTATAGCTATTTAAATTCAATGGATGAAATTTGGCATGCTAGAGCCCATGACACAAGCAAAGACCTTTCCTACGACACCGTATCACGACGTATCACGATACACACTTCTCGTATCTAATTGTGGACACATATACTCTAGCAAATCATGAATCACACTCTAAAATGACTAAGGAAATATTTTTTCAAACACCTAATGGCCCAAATTTGGATTTTTTTCTAATTTGGCCATAAAAGTCAATGTAACTTTCTCCATAGGCCTCCTATGAACCTACTTATTATTTCTATGGGTAGCCCTTAGCCATTGATAGGTTTCTAATGGTCAAATACATCATTTAAAACTGAAATGATAAGAGGGATAAGAGTTTTACCTATTGGAAGATGGATTCCCAATGTAAAGCACCATGGACACAAATGCAATGAATGTACACCTCCTTCTAGCTAGCCTCCTTCCAAAGCTTTCTCCTTGCTATTCCAAGCTCCTATGCCTCCATGTGGTTGGAATGTGATGAGAATGAGATTGGATTGATATGGAAATGGATTGGGTTGGATGTTTATTTGGGGGAAGTGTAGATGAACTAGTTGGAAAGTGAATAGAGGCTCTTAATGAAATAAATGAAGCCAACCTATATAGTATAAGTGATGGCCACTATTCATAGCGTTAGGGTTAGGATAGGGTCATATGCTATGTCCAAGTTGCCCCTCTTAATTAGTCATAAAGTTTTAATATTAAAAATGGTTTAATTAAAGAAGGTTCCACTAACTAAAAGAAGGGTTTACTAATTATTCTTCTCTAATTAAATGTGGTCAACCATGACTAATTAATTGGTTGCACTAAGTGAGTCATGACAAGTCTAGTTGGGTTCATTTAGGTTCACTAACAATTAGTCTAAAGGTTAACTACTAACCACTAACTATATCAAATATTTATATATAAACAACAATTCTAATTATTTTGAAATAAAAATGTAACAATATTAAATATATATACAAAATAAAAAAAATGTCCCTCTCCAGGAAAACGGTAGTTACATTTCCGACACCAAAAAAAATTTGATAGGAAGAGTACTTTCCCAAAGGAAAGGAAATACCAAGGAATTGATTTCCTTTCCTTTCCTTTCCTTTACTTTTCTTTCGGCGAACCAAACGAGAAAGTATCACTACAAGAAAATTGGATTTATATGACATGTAAAGTTGTCACAAAAGTTGTGAAACTCGTCACAGTACAGCTTTTGTGATGAGTACAGTGATGATGTACTTTCGTTGCATATATCTCCGTAACTAAAAGATAAAGTGACGACTAAAATATGACGTCACAGAAGGTTTTCAACTATGACTAAGCAAAGCTTGTCACTGATAGTATTCTTTCCGTGATAACATACCTCGTCACTATGAATGTTATAAGTGACGTACAATATTGTCACAAATAGTATATTATTGTAAATTAAAATAAAAATATATATTTCCAAAAGAATAACAATAATAAAAATAACAAATATATATTTGAACCCTATGTGATTCGTACACGCAACCTTCTAATCCGGAATCAAACATGCTACCATTACACCAAAACCATTAGTTTGTTAAATAAAAATAAAAATATTTATGAATTCTGCCAGACTATTTGGCGAAATATTTCTTAGAAAATATTTTTTTCAAAATTATTCTTTTCAACCAAATTTCCTAAAATTTATTATTCTATAAAAATAATTATGATTTTTTTAACTTTGTCACATAGAACTTGTTGCTACAGTTCTTTAAAAAAAAGTCACAAAATATACCTTAAGTGACAAGTTTTTTACTTGTCACATAGTATTTGATGTTACAATTCTTTAAGGAAGTCATAGAAAACACCTTAAGTGACAATAATTTTTTTTTTTCACATAATACACCTTAAGTGATAAGTATTTTCATTTGTCACATAGAACTTGTTGTTACAATCTTTAAGAAAGTCACATAATACACTTTAAGTGACAAGTATTTTGACTTGTCACATAGAACTTGTTGTTACAATTCTTTAAGGAAGTCACAGAAAAAACCTTAAGTGACAAAGAATTATATTTGTCACATAATACACCTTAAGTGAAAAATATTTTTACTTGTCACATAGAAATTATTATTACAATTATTTAATAAATCACAAAATACACCTTAAGTGACAAGTATTTTCACTTGTCACATAAAACTTGCCTTTGATTCTCATAAAAAAATAATATTTTATTTAAGTGACAATATTGAGTGATGACCAATAAAAAATAGTCATTGCATGATTTAAATGTGTGATGATATACAACTATTGTCACAAAATTAAATTATAAGTGACAACAAAAAAATACTTGTCACAGAAATATCCCTTTCAGTGACAAGTTTTATACTTGTTTGTGTGTGAGATTGCAATAAAATATTCTAATAATATTGTAGTAGATGCGAGTTTGGGTAGAAACAAGGTCTTCCAAAATAAGATCTCTAAAAGTAGGCAAAAACTCATCAAAGATAGTAAAATTTGTGGGATTGCCATAAAAAATCTTTCTAGCACAAAAATTATAAAACTATTCATTGGAGACATCTAAGGAAAGAAAGAGACTACCATCAAATTCACCCTCATTAGGGTATGGTGGACTAAACATAGAATGAGGTTGGTTATTTGGTAAAAGATTAGAAGAGGAGGCTTCATCTAAGAGGAGGCTTCATCTACCTTTCTCTTTTTCTTACCACCCCTAGAAAATAACTTAGGAGCCATAGAATTAAATTGGAAGAAAAAAGATAGTATACCTCAAAAAAGATGATTAATGTTGAAGATAATCTCCAAATAGAGAGATTATTTGGAAGAAGTAGATCACCAAAATCACCAAGATTTGAGAGAATATAAATTAGGGTTTTGAGTTCTAGGGTTTTGGAAGGAGGAAAAATATGAAGGAGGCGATTTTTTGGGTGGAAATAGCATTCAACGAGGGTTTATAAAGGGGGTCCACAAGATTAGATGGACGAACATATCTGCTTCCCCATTCTGGAACCAAAGGGACCAAGTTCGGCCCGAGTTTGGTCCTAGATTGAGTTCGGCCCGAGTTTGGTCCCAGACCGAGTTTGGCCCAAATTTGGTTTCATATATTCTACGATGGTTTAGCAAGAGAAATAAAAACCCATAATTTAATAAACCGCATTAGTTATTTTTAATTATTTATTTATTTTATTTATAGTAATTATGAGCTAAATAGAGGAAATAGATTTTATTTAATTTTTATTTGAGCTGTTTGTGCATTTAGGGGATTTATGGAGCCATTATAATTTTTTTCTAATTTATTCCATGTAGGAGACCCTTTGGACAGTTGCTAACTTAATGGTATGCACAAATATTTTTTTTTAGAATTTTCTAGGTATGTATATATATATATATATATATATATATATATATATATATATATATATATATATATATATATATATATATATATAGTTTATTAGAATTAGAAGAAAAAAAGAAAAAGGAATAAGAAAAAGAAAAAAAAGGGTTGAATTTCTATTGGATCTAACCCAAAACCCAAACCCTATAACCTACCCGACCCATTTTCCTTAAACTTAAACCAACTAAGAAGGAAAGAAATAAAGAAAGAATGGAAACAGCAGCAGCTGCTGCGTTTTCAAAAATTGCTCACACGTGGTTCCCCCCCCACGGTCTTCTCTCATCCGCCGCCTCACTCTCTCTATATATATTTCACGCGAACCCTTCCCAAACCCTAACTCTACTCCATCTTCTTCTTCCCCTCGAGACTGCCGCGCTGTACCTGACCGCCGCACAGCCGTCTGGGCGCCGGAGCCGCCGCCGCGACCGCTGCGCGCTCGCGAGTGTCGCCGCGCAGGAAACTGCAGCAACATACATGTGTTCCCGCTCTGTTTTCTGAGCCCTCGCTCGACCAAACTCGACCACTTCTTTGCCAGTACGTTCACCACCTATCCCTCTCTAAATACTGTGTATATTTTACTCGTTCAGCGCATAAACTTAGGCAAAAATATCGCCCAAGTTGACAGAAAATGATAACTTTTGGGAACGCAGAAAACTACGGTAAACTACCTATGTTCCCGGACTCGTATCTCCCACCACAGAGATCCGAATTCGGTTTTTCTTTTTTGTACGTGAAGACCACCTAACCTAGTTTATTTTCTGTTAAATAAAATATTTTATTTGTTGCTGTATGTTAAAATAAATTAGGTAGAAAAACCAGAAAACTTACTTTTTTCAAATTCTAAAAATTGTGAAATGGAGCGCACCCCGCCAAACGGGACCGCCCCGTCGTGTACCAAGTGTACCAAAAGGTGTGCGCAGTGTACCCGGACGTGTAGGAATTCTTGAAAACTGATTTGTATGAGTCAGAATCAGCATGTATCCGCAAAAAATTTCCAGTGTCGTGACTTTTACAAAAGTCGTGCGCATTTTGTGCACGCTCGTCAGAATACGACGAAACTTACGCCACTGGACTCGAGGTATCGCGCTGGTCCTGTGACCCAATTTCTATGCAATTTTGAGACAGTTGACCAAGTCGTATATTGGCGGGCCCCACAGTTGACTTTTTGGGCGAAATTGTTTTCGGCTCACCGGAATTCACATTTGGACATACCATTGAGTTCGTACTAACATTTAAAGTTTGTTTGACCTATAACTTATCCCTTTTAGAGACCTTTACCCTTGGCACGCTTTTCGGTGCAAGGTGGCCCACATGTGGACCCTATTTTGGCCCAAAATTACCGTTTTGCCCCTGTGTCCAAATTGGACGAAAGGGTAGTGTTTTCTAGCTATTTTGCTTATTCTGGGAATGTTGGTGATATTTTTTTCAGCATCCGAAGACGTTCATTCTGAGGTCATAGTTTCTGACTTTTGGCGTTTAACATCTTGACGTTATATTTTGTAGCTTTCTTGCCAGACAAGTATACCTTGCCTTGTTATACTGTTTAAATTCTGTATTATTTGTTGCATGTTTATATTATATAACTGTGTGCGTCGGAGGGAGACTCGTGTGCAGTCAACGAAGGCGTTAACGTTAGGACTTGTGTCCGACCTAGAGTCTAGTAGACCCACCTAAAGAGTTGGAGTTATCGGTATGACTCCCCAGGCCTTGACACGTATCATTTCACGTCACAGAGTGTGTTCATGTAGGAATGCGTGCCTCATACTCGACTGGCCATCGGTGTGAGCAACACGTGTAACGGTATTTAGCTTAGTTGTTTATTTCTATAGAGACTTACATTTTAGTACGAGATGTTCTCGTTGTGTTCGCGACTTGTACATTTACATTGGACGGGGAGGACGACTAGTAGGCGTATGGGACACCCACCTCCTTTATGCAGATATCGCGTTCTTTGGAGCGATACGGACGTATATATATTACAGATACCTCATTCTTCGGAATGATGGACGTTACAGATACCACGTTCCCTAGAGTGTTGGACGTTACTTGATGATTTTGCAGATACCACACTCTAGAGAACATTGGACATTATGCCTACGCCTACCCATACGTACCAAGATTGTCCTCAAATTGCATGTCACTTAGATGGTTAGCTCATCCCCTTTATTTTTTCAGTATTTACTTTATGGCTTGCTTCTATGTATCTTGTTATGTCCCTCTGAGGACCTGGTCCCTTTCCAGGTGTAGATGTTCATGAGTATTCGCAGGAGCACAGATCCGGACAGGCTACTTATATTTTGAGGAGGTCTTCTCTTCGAGCCTCATGATTGTCAGATGTTGTACTTATAGGATATTTATCTTGTTTATTTTATATTCTATTTCGGCAGTAGATTTATTTCCATCCGACTGTCATCTTTAGATACTTTATATTGAGATCTAGTTACATGGTTATTGGTTATTCATTTATATTTAATTTCTGTGGATGAGATTTAGATTATATCCTGTGACTTGTGATAGTTTTACCACTTGTGAATCATTGTTCATTATACAGCGTACGCATGTATTATGGTTTCCATATATTGGATTTGCCATATACATGTGGCTGACATACTTACGTGTCCTAGTCCTACGTATTTTGGGACTGGGGCGTGACATATTTTTAGTGGTGGCCCATGCAGGTCAGAGCATATTGTCTCGGTTACATTATTGTACCGAGCAAGCCTGCACCTAGGACTATAGTATAGGATCTCATCCATAATTGACTATGACTTATCTTCCTTCCAGTCTGTTCTATTTAAATAATTGTATCATGCTTGATTCATGTGCTTCCCTAATAATTCCTTGAGTATAGCCCCTGCTAGAATATAGGAATCCCTGTTGATGGGATGATACTTAGGGTAAAATTCCTAATTATAACTAGGGCATTGACACATCGTTAAGTTTTGGATACTTAACGAGCCCTACCCTTCCATTTTGCCTAATGAACCCTAGCATCACTTACCTATAGATTAATTTACCATTATCCCTTGATGTACTTATGTATGACCTGAGAGTAGTATAAACACTACTAGTATTAGTTTAAAATTTGACCCTAGTGCTTGACCCTAGTATTGAGGGACCAAGAGAATCCAATAGAATCCAAGGTTAAACATTAGGACTGAACCTAGCTTTTCATGGTAAGATAGTACTAGAGAGCTACAACTTTAGCACCTTGTCTTATAGTAGCCGAACAATGCCTTAGGAAGCCAAGAAGAATGTATAGAATATTCTTTTAATCATACCTCGAATACAGAGATTAGCATACCACCTTCCCCTTAGAAAAACCATGACATTATCTAGAGTCCCTCTATTTTTAATTTCGTATCTTGTTTCCTTGCAACCTTAACGCTAGCTAGTTGTGCGACGACTAATTATGTTCTTCTATTCTTTATCTTCCAACTCGTGCCACTTGACACCTCTGGTTATAGACCAAGTCATTTTATTCTATGTTAGGATATATAGCTTGCTAGGATTATAATTGTAATCTTGAACTTGGAATTATGTACTTAGTAGTTAGAACTTGATAGTTTGAGTTGTTCCTTTAGATTGTGATCTAATTATTCTTAGTTTTAAATCATGTAACTTGTACCACACCTCGATACGAGTTATATCCCATTTTCCCTTGAAGGCTAGTAACTTTTCCATTTTTTACTATTGACACCTTGTTCTATAATCACTACGACTAAGACTTAAGATGACCATTACCTATATAATGCAATATGAGACCTTCACGAGTACCAAGATCTTTTCCTCGTGTACCCTAATAAGAGTTCTACTTTATTTACCAGGACCAAGTTATTTCGTAAAATCTCCTTTAAGGCAATTGTATTATTAGTTTATTATTTTAAGTTGGGTAGTATGCCTCACAACCTAGTAACACATAGTCTCTTGACTCATTATTGTAGTATAACTGAATGACAATTAACTATATACTAGCACAAGACAATAGTGTTTATTGAGACTGTAGAACTTAGAAGGCCATACCCCTATTTGGTCGACTAGCGACTTAAACAAGGAGTTAGAATAACAACTGTAGAGATTGTAGAGTCTTTATCTTTTTGTGAATTTGAATTATTTTGTAATTTCTCTCATCATAATCTTGCGTACTTATATTTGCTGTACTACCTTGACTTATGCTGCTATTATAGCCTAGTTTTGCATGCTTATTCTTTACCAAGCTTGTTCATGATATATGTATTATTAGAGTACTACACTAATACATTTCAGAATCAGTGTATTACGGTCTGATCAACCATAGTGCACTTGGTTCGCCCTTCGTAAAATTACTTCATGTGGATTGAGATAAATAGTGATTAGTAGACGGATGTACTTGCCCTCTAGATATGTCTGAGCATATCATATCAGTTACATAACTGTACTGATACGAGCATGAATAGGAATTACCAAATTAGGATTTCAATCCACAACTGCCTTGAAAATTCCCATTTGAATTCTTTAAATGCCTTGATCCCCACACTTCTAATCTATTACCTTCCCCTTGAACTCTTGATTATTGTTTTCCGTCTTCCCTTATTTCGGAAAGACGAAACCTCGTGCTTAGTATAAGTACGAAAAGTGTATTGTTTCTATAGCCATTTTTGTTTGTTTCTTGGGATAATTACCAAACTCTATTATTAGATTTGATTTCAGTTTAAAACTATGCTACCTTTAGAATGACCCTTCACTACCTACATATATTTTATTTTATTACCTTCCTGATACATGCATCACTATGGCAGCATAAATGTTTTTGCCTCGTAACTCTGGTCAAGTTCAGAACTCAAGTGTTTCAATGAAGAATGTATTATTTTGCTATCAGGGGTCTAAATAGATTTCACCTGGATGGACAATTGACTGACTCCTAAATGGATAGCAGCACCTATGACTCGATTGACTTGTAAGGATCAAGAATTCATATGGACCGACGAGTGTCAAACCGCTTTTGAGGAGTTGAAGAAGCGACTAACCACCACACCAATATTGACTATTCCATCAGGATCAAGAGGTTATGTGATCTACAGTGACGCATCAGGAAAAAGCTTGGGATGCGTATTGACACAGCATGGCAAGGTGATTGCATATGCATGGGTACTTGTACGTCGAGTGCATGAGAAGAATTATCCAACTCATGACTTGGAACTTGCAGCCGTTGTATTTGCTCTGAAGCTATGGAGACATTACTTATATGGAGAACGAGTGGAGATCTATACAGACCACAAAAGCCTCAAGTACGTCTTCATGCAAAAGGAGTTAAATATGAGGCAACGCCGATGGCTTAAATTGATGAAAGATTATGAGATAGAGCTATATTATCACCTAGGCAAGACTAACGTTATAGCAGACACGTTAAGCCGGAGGCCAGCAGCTTATTTCTTGACAGCACAGAGAAATTTTTTGGAGAACTTGCAAGAGCTTGACATTAAAGTAATTTTACCCAGAGCAGATGGGACATTATAATGTGGTGATCATCTTTATGTTCCAAATAGAGAGATTCGACAGGAGCTGATGACAGAAGCTCATAGTTCGATATATTCTATTCATCCTGGAGGCACCAAGAGGTAGCGTGACATACGACAACACTTTTGGTAGCATGGAATGGAAAGAGAGAGAGAGAGAGAGAGAGAGAGAGAGAGAGAGAGAAAAGCAGAATTATTGCAACCACTTCCGATTCCAGAGTGGAAGTGGGAGCACATCACTATAGACTTCGTCACGGATTTTCCCAAGAGTCCAAGTGAAAGAGATACAGTATGGGTAATAGTGGACTGACTCACCAAGTCAGCACATTTCTTACCTTTTTAGAGTTGGCCAGTCTACATAAGATTTAGCTGACTTAAATATGAGGCAAATCATAAGATTGTATGGCATACCAGTCAGCATTGTATCAGATATAGATTCACGTTACACATCACACTTTTGAAGGAGCATGCAAGAGAGTCTTGGAACTCATCTGAAGTTCAGTACATCTTATCACCTGCAGACAGATGGATAGTCTGAGCGTACTATTCAGACATTGGAGGATATATTGAGGGCTTGTATGTTAGACTTTGGAAGATCATGGGAGGACTACCTACATCTTATGGAGTTTTCTTACAACAATAGTTGTCAAGCAAGTATCCAGATGGCTCCGTTTGAAGCATTGTATGAAAGAAAGTGTAGGTCTCCTGTGTGTTAAAGTGACGTGGGAGAACGTCAGATTCTGGGACCAAAATTGGTGATCAACACCGTAGAGACAGTTAAGAAGATACAAGGACACTTGCGAATAGCATAAGACAGACAGAAGCAATGGGCAGACCGTCATCGTCGTCCCTTGGAGTTCAAAGAAGGTGATCATGTCTTCTTGAGGATATCACCTACCAGAGACACCATTCGATTTGGAGGGCACGGCAAGTTGGGTCCAAGGTATATTTGACCATTTGACGTACTAGAGAGAGTGGGAGAAGTAGCATATCGACGTGCGCTACCACCTTCACCTGAGGGAGTACATGATGTATTCCATGTGTCACAACTCAGGCAAAATGTGGCAGACAACAGTCATAATCTCGACTATTCGGAGATTACCATTGGGCCGAGCTTGTCATACCAAGAGCAACCCGTGGGAATCCTTGATCATCGAGAGAAAGTGTTGAGGAACTAGTCTATTCCCTTGGTTCGCGTGACATGGAAGTATGGCGAGCCAAGAGAATCTACTTGGGAGCGCGAGGACAACATGCACAAGCATATTTTTTCGAACCTATTCGTTGACCAAGGTATGAAATTAATTTGTTAATTTATACCTTATATCATCCTTGACTTTCTACCGTGGCTTAATTTTAATTTCGAGGACAAAATTTTTATAAGTTGGGTAGATTATAAAATCCCTAATTTAATAAACCGTATTAGTTATTTTTAATTAATTATTTATTTTATTTATAGTAATTATGAGCTAAATAGAGGAAATAGATTTTATTTAATTTTTATTTGAGGTGTTTGTGTATTTAGGAGATTTATGGAGCCATTATAAATTTTTTCTAATTTATTCCATGTAGGAGATCCTTTGGACAGTTGCTAGCTTAATGGTATGCACAAATTTTTTTTAGAATTTTTTAGGTATATATATATATATATATATATATATATATATATATATATATATATATATATATATATATATATATATAGTTTATTAGAATTAGAAGAAAAAAAGAAAAAGGAATAAGAAAAAGAAAAAAGAAAAAGAAAATGGGTTGGATTCCTATTGGATCTAACCGAAAACCCAAACCCTATAATCTACCCAACCCATTTCCCTTAAACCAAAACCAACTAAGAAGGAAAGAAAGAAAGAAAGAATGACTGTCGTTTCAAAAATCGCAGCAGCTGCTGCGGTTTCAAAAACCGCTCACACGCGGTCCCCCCCCCCCCCCCGCGGTCTTCTCTTATCCGCCGCCTCACTCTCTCTCTATATATTTCACGCGAACCCTTCCCAAACACTAACTCTACTCCATCTTCTCCTTCCCCTCGAGACCGTCGTGCCGCACCTATCCGCCGTGTAGCCGCCTGGGCGCCGGAGCCGCCGCGCGCTCGCGAGCGTCGCCGCGCAGAAAATTGCACTAACGTACATGTATTTCCGCTCCATTTTTTGTGCCCTCGCTCAACCAAACATGACCCTATCTTCACCGGTACGTTCACCACCTATCCCTTTCTAAATACTGTATATTATTTTATCTCGTTCAGCGCGTAAACCTAGGCAAAAATAGCGCCGAAGTTGACAAAAAATGACAACTTTTGGGAACATAAAAAACTACGGTAAACTACCTATGTTCCCGGACTCGTATCTCCCACCACAGAGATTCGAATTCGGTTTTTCTTTTTTGTACGCGAAGACCACCTAACCTAGTTTATTTTCTATCAAATACAATATTTTATTTCTTGTTGTATGTTAAAATAATTTAGGTAGAAAAACCCAAAAACTTATTTTTTTTCAAATTCTAAAAATTGTGAAACAGAGCAGGCTCCGCCAAACGGGACCGCCCCGTCGTGTACCAAGGTTACCAAAAGATGCGCGCAGTATACCTAGATGTGTGGGAATTAGCGGAAACTGATTTGGACGTGTGTGCACGTCGAAATCAGCATGTATCCGCAAAAAATTCCCAATTTCGTGACTTTTATAAAAGTCGTGCGCATTTTGTGCACGCTCGTCAGAATGCGACGAAACTTGCTCCACTGGACTCGTGGTATCGCGCTGGTACTGTGACCCAATTTTTACGCAATTCTGAGATAGTTGACCAAGTCACCTATTGGCGGACCCCACGGTTAACTTTTTGGGCGAAATTGTGTTCGGCTCACCGAAATCCACATTTGGACATACTGTTGAGTTTGTACTGACATTTAGAGTTTGTTTGACCTATAATTTGTCCCTTTTAGAGACTTTTATCCTTGGCACGCTTTTCGACAAGGTGGCCCATATGTGGACCCTACTTTGGCCCGAAATTATCGTTTTGTCCCTATGTCCAAATTTGACGAAAGGGTAGTATTTTCTAGCTATTTCGCTTATTCTGGGAATGTTGGTGATTTTTTTTCCGTATCCGGAGACATTCATTCTGAGGCCATAGTTTCTGACTTTTGTCGTTTGATATCTGGACGTTATATTTTGCAGCTCTCTTGCCAGGCAAGTATATCTTGCCTTGTTGCACTGTTTAAATTTTGTATTATTGGTTGCATATTTATATTATATAACTGTGCGGGTCCGAGAGAGACTCGGGTGTAGTCAACGAAGGCGTTGACCTTAGGACTTGTGTCCGACCTAGAGTCTAGTAGACCCACCTAAAGTGTTGGAGTTATCGGTATGACTCCCTAGGCCTTGACACGTATCATTTCATATCACAGAGTGAGTTCATGTAGGGACGCGTGCCTCATACTCGACTGGCCATCGGTATGAGCAACACGTGTAACGGTATTTAGCTTAGTTGTATATTTCTATAGAGACTTGCATTTTAGTACGAGATGTTCACGTCGTATTCGCAACTTGTACATTTATATTGGGCGGGAAGGACGACTAGTAGGCGTATAGGACACCCACCTCCTTTATGCAGATACCGCGTTCTTCGGAGCGATACAGACGTATATATATATTGTAGATACTTCATTCTTCGGAATGATGGACGTTACAGATACCACGTTCCCTCGAGTGTTGGACGTTACTTGATGATTTTACAGATACCACACTCTAAAGAATGTTGGACGTTATGCCTACGCCTACCCATACGTACCAAGATTGTCCTCAAATTGTATGTCACTTAGATGGTTAGCTCACCCCCTTTATTTATTCAGTATTTACTTTATGGCTTGCTTCTATGTATCTTGTTATGTCCCTCTGAGGACCTGGTCCCTTTCCAGGTATAGATGTTCATGAGTATTCGCAGGAGCGCAGATCCGGACAGGCTACTTATATTTGGAGGAGGTCTTCTCTTCGAGCCTCGTGATTGTCAGATGTTGTACTTATAGGGTATTTATCTTGTTCATTTTATATTCTATTTCGGCAGTAGATTTGTTTCCATCCGACTGTCATCTTTAGATACTTTATATTGAGATCTAGTTACATGGTTATTGGCTATTCATTTATATTTGATTTCTGTGGATGAGATTTAGATTATACCCTGTGACTTGTGATAGTTTTACCACTTGTGAATCATTGTTCATTATACAGCGTACGCATGTATTATGGTTTCCATATATTGGAGTTGTCATATACATGCGGCTGGCATGCTTACGTGTCCTAGTCCTACCTATTTTGGGACTGGGGCGTGACAATAAACTTTTACGACAAGAAAGAAAATTCCAATGAGGATCTATATTTTGGATAATAGGTTAGAAAAATATGTTAATAAATCTTGACTCAGGAAAGTTTCAATAACTTTGGGTTAGTTGTAGGGGCCGAATCTCAGCTAGAGGTAGACCGGAGGCACCTAAATACCATGTCACTTAAGGCTATTTACACCTTTGTGTCGACAAAAGGGCCATTTTGGCTTGTACCCAAAATGAAATCACTTTAACGAATATAGATTTTTAAGAAATTTCAGCAGCTTACATCCTCATATATATAGCGTCGACATCCAAAATCCCTACTTTTTAACAAATAAAGTTGAAGTGATCCTTGGCTAGGGGTTTTGTAAAAATGTTTATGAGTTAATGTTCAGTGTCAACAAATTCTAAACAAATGTCCCCGTGTATCGATGATCCCTTAGAAAATAATGATGTATTTCTATGTTTTTAGTGCATGAGTGACATACTGGGTTCTTTGTGAGATTAATGGTGCTAGTGTTGTTACAGTAAATGTGAATATTTTTATAGTGTAATAGTCTTCTAGGATTTGTTTCATCCACAAAATTTGTGCACAACAACGTCCTACAGCTATGTACTCAGCTTTAGTAGTTGATAATAAAACATAATTTTGTTTCTTCCAAACCAAGAGACTAATGTTTTACCTAAGATATGACACATGTCGCTGGTACTTTTTCGATCAACTTTGTATCCAGCAAAATCAGCATCCGAGTAACCCATAAGGTCGAGTGATGTAATTTTGGGATACCATAAGCCTACAGTCAAAGTAACTTTATGGTATCGAAAAATATGCTTAACTACACACATGTAATTTCTTAGCGTTAGCCTGATATCTAGCACATAGGCAAACACTAAACATGATATCGGGACGACTAGCAGTTAAATACAATAAGCTACCAATCATAACTCAATACTTACGTCGGTCAACTGGTTTACCACTTTCATCAAGGTCAAGCTTTGTAGAAGTAGCCATTGGAGTGTCGATAGATTTTTGTAGAAGCATAAAAAATATGCTGGATAGCTATACGCAGTATGTTGGTGCTGGGCAGCGTAAAAAGATGACTTCAGAGCCATTGGCGTACAACAGAGCTTTTCCGCTAAAGTACAGCATAAAATATAAGCACAAGGACTATCCGCGTAAATGCAGTATGTCCAGGCTGCTTCAGCGTAAAAAGGGTGCTATATCGTCTTTATGGCGTAAAACTCATCCGCTTTTAATGCAGCATTGAAGTGTACGAGGAATGCTTCGTATTCCTCGAAATGAACCTGTCAAATCATGCAGTAAACCTGACGTCTGACTCCTGACAAAGAGTACTGCATGACTACCCAGACGACGGCTATAATGATGGCACGACACAGCGACCCAGACTGTCGTTTAGTGACATCTCCTTGGCGTAAACTGCTTTTACGCATACAAGGGAATACGCTACCTAGTTTTACACATGCAGATGTGAGCTATTTTACGCTCCACAGAAAACAAACAGGCTGCCACGTCAAAAGCTGCTCTTCGTACAGGGCTTGAGGCACATCTCTGCATTTAATGCGCAGAATGATGGCAGATCCTCGAGATACGTCTCTGCATTTAATGCACGGGATGGGGGCAGATCTCTATATTTAATGCAAGAGACTTGATTAATATCACCAAACTGTCGTTTAGTGACATCTCTTCGACGTAAACTGCTTTTACGCATACAAAGGAATACGCTACCTAGTTTTACACAGGCAGATGTGAGTTTTTTACGCTCCACAGAAGACAAACAGGCTGCCACGTCAAAAGCTGCTCTTCATACAGAGCTCGAGGCACGTCTCTGCATCTAATACGCATAATGATGGCAGATCTTCGAGGCGTGTATCTGTATTTAATGTGCAGGATGATGGCAGATCTCTGCATTTAATGCAAGAGATTTGATTATATCTCCAAAAGTCGTAATTTCGGCCAAGACGTCCACATTATCACTTTTGCACATTACGCCATCAGGCTATACTCGGCTTCTACTCCTGCTCGGCTTTTACGCCTGCTCGACTTCTACGCCTACTCGACTTCTACGCCTACTCAGCTTCTATGCCGGATTGATAACTCTTTGGCTTCTACGCCATAGTGACAATTATTGGCTTCTACGCCAACCTTTTTTACGTGAGGGATAACTACCTATGTGGCTTTTATGCCGTGATCTTCGCAGCAGTTATACGCATTGTCTCTTAATGGGACACGTGTCACACGCTCATTCAAAAGGTCATTTATACGCGGGAAACGGTTATTATAACCATCGTGTAAAAGGGTGTTGTACTTTCTACTACTCGGTTTCTACGCCGACTGGGTAGTTACTGTCACTAAAACTCTATAAATAGAGACCTCTATTGACAGAGGTGAAGGAGAGAGAAAAAAGGTCGAAAAGAGGTCAAACTCAGAGGGTAGAAAAATCCAGAGGAGAGGAAAAAGGTCAAAGACTCCAAGATCAAGAGAGAAGAATCCAGAGCTCAGGCAAAGGGTAGTGATCGACGACTTTGGCATCAAGCATCCACTCTCCTTTGCAACTTTCAAAGCTTTCTTCTGTCTTCTACGGCACTTCTTCATCATCGTGTGGTCCAAGGAAAAAAGTGATCGATTGCAGATCAGACTCCTATAGCAATATTTACCCAGATTAAAAATTGTACTTAACATCCTCGTATAGGATTAATTGTACTTCTTGTTTGTGAACCTAAGAGCGGGTTTCATATAAACCTCGTCTTATTTCTTTCGTTTATTATCAAACACAAGATGGCGACTCTGCTGGGGACATCTTTCTCTTCTGATGAGCAATCAATTGCTCAACACGATGCGGTATCCGTGGGATCCGTGAAGAAGACCATGGTCGTCCAGTTCGACCAGTCTGCCTTTGAAGATATGCTTCGAATAGGGGGTAGCTCTCACTCTCTCTCTGTCCAAGACAACAGGAAGCTGCATAAGGTCTGGATGCCCAAGACATCCCCGATCATTCCTGCCGACTCTCCTATCTCTCCGATCTCTCCGACCAATGAGGTTGTAGCATTGCTCCCTCCTCGCCTTGCACGTAAAACTCAGTCGCCTGTCGCTGACAGGGCAGACAAAACTTCTGGTAATGCCTCTGCGCGTAAAACTCTATCTCCTGTCTGTGACGTGGCAGACAAAATTTCTGATAATGCCTCAGCGCCAAATCAGAAATTCCAAACGCTCTCCGTGCGTAAAAATGCATCTGCCCTCCGCGAAAAAGCAGATGATCCCTGCAATCTACGCAAGGGAAAGCAAGCGGCGGACTGCTCAACTTCTCGGCCTTTAAGCCAGCAAGGGAAGAATCTGCCCGCCCTCCGTATTACGCGAGAAGCTGATGGCCGACTGAGGACCTCCTCGGCTTTACGCCAACTTGAGAAAAGCTCCAAATTATGCCAGGTGAAGCCCCTCAGTGTAAAGAAGGCTCAGTTTGCGGAAAGACACACTCCTCGGGGATTATTCGCTACCCAGATGGCCAACCTGTTGTATACGGGTGGCACAAGAAAAACTATGGTTCCCAACATCCGCATGTCCACTGAGGTGAACAGAAGGAACATGTCACGCCCCAGTCCCAAAATATCGAGGGACTAGACACGTGGCAATGGCCAGCTACGCATTCAAGCAGACTCATGTCCGACTCGAATACGTATAAGATGTCTAATATGAACTCTAGTCCAAGAACCTATGAATATACATATAAATGTCAAGTATCAAGATCTCATCCATAAGAACATTATATGAACTAAATAGCAAACTGGAATAAATGCTGAAAGTAAAGATACTGTCGAATATCCAGCAAGAAATAATACTAAGTCGGGTGGAGACAAATCTACTACCGATAAATAGAAAAGTAGAGACAAGGAAATATAAGTAAAACATGCTAGAAAGTAACTAAGTATAAGCAGGGCCATCAACTGCAATCATACCCTCGTCTGGTGTCGGTCCGTAAAGTTGCGGGTGCTCCTCGTTTGCTAAATCTGGAGAACAAAACCAGGTCCTCAGTGGGACGTAACAAGATACAAAAGAATACGAGCCAAAAGTACAGTAAATGAACAAGCAAGATAGACCAGAAAATAAACACAAGAGGAACAAATAAGACACAAGAAATTACTACATCTAAGATGGTGGCATGCCGATGGTGCTATCAAACATGACTACAAGCAAATTGGGGTAACCGCAACTCAATGGGAGATCACGGTCCTATAGAAAGTAGGCCAATGAGGACTCCCAATCTATAGTATGGCTCTTTCGTAGCCCAATAGGAGCTCACGAATGGGGTAGTCAAATGAACAAGTCTCTATCGCAGCACAATGGGTACTCACAGTCGAGAATGCTCAAGTATAGTCAATGCCTAATAACGATCATCTAGGAACGTAAAGAAACCAATCGAGTCAACTCAAGAAAACGTAGAGTAAACATATACCATCACAATATGTCTATAGAACAAATAGTGATACATGGAAAAGAGCAAATAATGTACATACAAGTAAAACGAGAAAATAAGACTAGAGCAGCAGGAATAAATCAATATGAAAAATGCATCAAGAAACTATATACGATAAGAAAATAATAACTGAAAAGGGAAGCATGCCAATAGTGTGCAAGAGTTGGCAAGGTATCATGCACGACAATGTATAAATATGTCAAGGAAATAAGTAGCCAAACTGCAGGGTTTGGCAAGGTATACTTGCTTGGGGTTTGAATACCAACAATTATCCCTATATCAGTGGATCCTGCAGCTACTCCTCCAAAAGCTGTAATAAACATCACCAACAGTCTCAAAAAATATTAAATATCTAGAAACGCCTATCCTTAAGTCCAATTTAGACAAAAGGGCAAAAATGACACTTCCGGGTCAAACGGGGTCCACATGTGGGCCACTTTGTACCGAAAAGCGTGTCAGGATCAAAGATCTCTAAATTCCTCAAACTTAATGTCAACAAGTCAGGAACGATGATACGAATCCAATGAAACTTCCAAAATTGGATTCCGATGAGCCGATCATAAAATTGCCCGTCAAGTGGAGCCGGGGTGCCCACGACACGCGATTTCGTCAACGTTCTCAGAATCGAACCAAACTTGGGTCACAGGACCAGCATATTGCTATAAGTCCGATGGCACAAGTTTCATCTCGATACGACGTGTGTACACAAAGTTATAGCGTATTCCAGAATGGACGGATACAGGATGTTGTCGGCGGATACGCGTTGATTTCGGTATGCACGCACATCCAAATCAACTTCTGCGAAATCTCATATGTCCGTATCAACGACGCACACGTTTCGATGAAGACCGCGTGAGTCCAAGTCGTCCCGTTTGGTGGGGCGCACACAGTTCCAGGGTGAAACAGGACGTTGATTTTTCTGTTTTTGGATCGCGGTTCGCAATCACCACAGGACGCGACGCACCGAGTGAGTTGTACGGGCATCGAGGGGGTCACACAGTCTACACGTCACAACTAACGGAATCAAAAATGGAGTAACGTGGAGAGAGGAAATGCTACCTGAATAGGGCTCCGTGAATCTGACTTTCACGTGTCCGGGTTGTCTGCTTCGTGTCCTGCGTCAACTGTGTCCGGGCTCAGAGAGCTGTGTCCGGCTCATTGTGTCCTTGCTAGGGCAGTGGGCGGTCGGCCTAGGTCTTCGCGGAGGGTTGACGAGGCGAGCAGGGAGGCACTCGCAGGCGGCAGCGGGGAGGCGCTCGCAGGCGGCAGCGGCGAGGTCGGGTGGCAGCGGCGAGGTCGGGCGGCTGCTGTCGGAGTGGGTCGGGGCTGCGGGGGTGGCTGTGGAGTTCGGGTCAGCGGCGGAGATGGGAGGCGGATGACAGAGAAGGGGGAGTCGAGGGGTGGTCGACCGGCTGAGCGGGGATCGAGCGGCGGCGGAAGGATGGAGGTGGAGTGGGGGTCGATCGGCTGAGCAGGGGAGATCGACGGCGACTGCGGCAGGGTCGGGTGGCACATTGAGGAGGTAGGCGGCTTGGGGGATAAGAGAGGGAGAGGTCTGGCCGCTGGGCGAGGCTTTCGCGAGGTTTATATGCGTGCGCTGCCGGGTCGGAACAGTGTTTTCGACCCGAATAAAATTAGGGTTCGGTGTGGGTTTCGAGTCCGGGTCGGGTTTGACTCGGATCCAACCCGACCCGACCCGCTATGCTGGGTTGGCTTGGTTCGATTCAGTTTGAGTCGGTTTGGTTTGGTTTAATTTGGTTCAAGTGAACCGGGTTCAGGCAGGATTTGTTTTGGTTTAATTCTACAATAGTTTTTAGGGCTTTAAAAATGATTTCGGAGTCCAATAAATTCGCATAAAATTACCCTATGTCCGATTTTCTATTTTACACCATAAAATATTATTTTCATAATATTTTGATATTGATTAACAGTAATTAAAAATTATTTAAATACCAATTACCTAGGTTTTAATTTCAGAAAAATCTCAGAAAATTTCTAAAAATTGTGAAAGATCCAAATTAAAAATACCTTAAAAATTAGGAGATTTATAATCTACCCCCTTAAGAGGATTGCGTCCTCACAATCAAAGAATAATCGGTCAACAGAAATAACACGGTTGCAAATATTGTTCGAAGCACATCATTATCAAAACGAATCAAGGTTGAGTGTCTAAGCAAAATAAATAGGAAAAATTATTTTCCTA
Source organism: Iris macrosiphon (assembly GCA_036927795.1). NCBI lineage: Eukaryota > Viridiplantae > Streptophyta > Magnoliopsida > Asparagales > Iridaceae > Iris > Iris macrosiphon. The sequence goes on from JAYESA010000019.1 coordinate 93,539,422, forward strand.
AGCATTAAAAGTTATGCAATCTCCCGTATGAAGGAGATCTAGAGGACTACTGTTTTAGAAAAACTAGGTTATTTAATTATTAGCAAGTTCCAAAAATTACTAGGTTAAGGCTAGGTCACGAATCAACATGCACGAACTAAAGCAATACTAGAAACAGAAAACTATAAAAACTTACGCGCATTAGCTACTCCATGAATCTGCGCGACCTCTAAAGTCATTGCAAAAACTTGTCCGCGTCCTTGAGGTGGTGCCCTCTGCTGTTGCTGGGCCTGCTAGAAGAGTGTTGCTCAAGGTGCCAAGTGTGGCCTTGGTTGATACCCTCCTGGTGCTGGTAGAGCTTGTTGGTTAACCGTTGGTGCTCTTTTTCGACGCTCAGGGCATTCCCTCAATAAATGCTGACTAGATCCGCAAGCTAAACATAATCTTCTTTTGCGTCTGCAATCGTCCTCAATATGGCCTCGCCTGCGACAATATGGACAGATAGGTAGTGCCTGTGGAGATACTTCTGGTGGCTGGTGTGTGAGGTCTCTTTGCAACTTCTTCTAGTGGTGCTCCGACTGGTGCTGATGTGGACGATCGCTTCAGACTGGTCTCTCTTCTGGTGACGCGCTCCATGCGTCGGGCTGCAACAAGGACATCCGGGTAAGATGTAGGTGCATCGGTAATAGAGACCGTCGGTTGCTGTCGAGTTGGTAGATTCGCCTGCTCCAGTACAAGTGCTAGGCTGCGACCCAAAGTCTTTTATTGAATCTGCTGTTGAGCTTGCATCATTGCGTAGATCATTTGAAACATCTGTTGTCCATCCATAACTTGCCCTTGTAGGAATACGGCCATTGGTGGTGTGAACCGCGGTGGAGGTAGAATGTCGTCTTGCCGATCTCTTGGGGTATCTTGACTGTTTTGTTGTTCTAGTTGATCTCCACCAACTGGTGTCACTTCATCGTCATAGGTGACATCTGCAACTTGTGGTGTTCCTGTGGGAGTCTTGTCGCGTGCTTGTGAATCCATTGCTCTGTATCAAAATAAACTATAAGAGACGCACAAGAATCAAGGCAAGATGCAAGTTAAGAATTAAATTTGAATCCGATATAGATATTAAGAACGTTTCAAGCAAGTGGATGAGATCAAAAAACTTATCCTATTCTTATTGCAGGCTTGCTCGGTCCCTAAGTTAAAATCGAACAATTTAGTCGTTGACCTGCAAGGGCCACCACAAAAACCATATCACGCCCCAGTCCCAAAATACCGACGGACTAGACACGTGACAATAGCCAGCTACGCATTCAAGCAGACTCATGTCCGACTCGAATACGTATAAGCTGTCTAATGTGAACTCTAGTCCAAGAACCTATGAATATAAATATAAATGTTAAGTATCTACATCTCATCCATAAGAACAGTATATGAACTAAATAGCAAACTGGAATAAATGCTGAAAGTAAAGATATTGTCGAATATCCAGCAAGAAATAATACTAAGTCGGGTGGAGACAAATCCACTACCGATAAATGGAAAAGTAGAGACAAGGAAATATAAGTAAAACATGCTAGAAAGTAACTAAGTATAAGCAGGGCCATCAACTGCAATCGTACCCTCGTCTGGTGTCGGTCCGTAAAGTTACGGGTGCTCCTCGTCTGCTAAATCTGGAGAACAAAACCAGGTCCTCAGTGGGACGTAACAAGATACAAAAGAATACGAGCCAAAAGTACAGTAAATGAACATACAAGATAGACCAGAAAATAAACACAAGAGGAACAAATAAGACACAAGAAATCACTATATCTAAGATGGTGGCGTGCCGATGGTGTTATCAAACATGACTACAAGCAAATTGGGGTAACCGTAACTCAATGGGAGATCACGGTCCTATAGAAAGTAGGCCAATAGGGACTCCCAATCTATAGTATGGCTCTTTCGCAGCCCAATGGGAGCTCACGAATGGGGTAGTCAAATGAACAAGTCTCTATCGCAACACAATGGGTACTCACAGTCGAGAATGCTCAAGTATAGTCAATGCCTAATAATGATCATCTAGGATCATAAAAAAACCAATCGAGTCAACTCAAGGAAGCGTAGAGTAAACATATACCATCACAATATGTCTATGGAACAAATAGTGATCCATGGAAAAGAGCAAATAATGTATATGCACGTAAAACGAGAAAATAAGACTAGAGCAGCAAGAATAAATCAATACAAAAAACGCATCAAGAAACTATATGCGACAAGAAAATAACAACTAAAAAGGGAAGCATGAAAATATTGTGCAAGAGTTGGCAAGGTATCTTGCACGACAATGTATAAATATGTCAAGGAAATAAGTAGCAAAACTGCAGGGTTTGGCAAGGTATACTTGCTTGGGGTTTGAATACCAACAGTTGTCCCTGTATCAGTGGATCCTGCAGGTACTCCTCCAAAAGCTGTAATAAACATCACCAACAGTCTTAGAAAATATCAAATAGCTAGAAACGCCTGTCCTTAAGTCCAATTTGGACACAAGGGCAAAAATGACACTACCGGGTAAAAGCGGGGTCCACATGTGGGCCACTTTGTACCGAAAAGCGTGTCAGGGTCAAAGGTCTCCAAATTTCTTAAACTTAGTGTCAACAAGTCAGGAACGATGATACAAACCCAACAGAACTTCCAGAATTGGATTCTGATGAGCCGATCACCAAATCGCCCGTCAAGTGGAGCTGGGGGCCCACGATACGCGATTTCGTCAACGTTCTCAGAATCGAACCAAACTTGGGTCACAGGACCATCGTATTGCTACGAGTCCGATGGCGCAAGTTTCGTCTCGATCCAACGTGTGTACACAAAGTTACAGCATGTTCTAAAATAGACGGATATGGGACGTTGTCAACGGATACGTATTTATTCCGGTGTGCACGCACATCCAAATCAACTTCTGTGAAATCCCACACGTCCGTATCAACAACGTGCACGTTTCGGTGAAGACCGCGTGCGACCAAGTCATCCCGTTTGGCGGGGCGCACTCAGTTCCGGGGTGAAACAGGGCGTTGATTTTCCTGTTTTTGGATCGCGGTTCACGATCACCACAGGATGCGACGCACCGAGCGAGTCACAACTGACGGAATCAAAAATGGGGTAACAATGAGAGAGAAAATGCTACCTGAACAGGGCTCCGTGAATCTAACTTTCACGTGTCCGGGTCGTCTGCTTCGTGTCCTGCGTCAACTGTGTCCGGGCTCAGAGAGCTGTGTCCGGCCCACTGTGTCCTTGCTAGGGCAGCGGGCGGCCAACCTAGGGCTTCATGGAGGGTTGACGAGGCGAGCGGGGAGGCGTTCGCAGGCGGCAGGGCGAGGTCGGGTGGCAGCGGCGAGGTCGGGCGGCTGCTGTCGGAGTGGGTCGGGGCTACGGGGGTGGCTGTGGAGTTCGAGTCAGCGGCGGAGATGGGAGGCGGATTACGGAGAAGGGGGAGTCGAGGGGTGGTCGACCGGCTGAGCGGGGATCGAGCGGCGGCGGAAGGATGGAGGTGGAGTGGGGGTCGATCGGCTGAGCAGGGGAGATCGACGGCGACTGCGGCGGGGTCGGGTGGCACAAGGAGGAGGTAGGCGTCTGGGAGGATGAGAGAGGGAGAGGTCTGGCGGTGGGGCAAGGCTTCCGCTGGGTTTATATGCGCGCGCTGCCGGGTCGGAACAGTATTTCCGACCCGAATAGAATTAGGGTTCGGTGTGAGTTTCGGGTCCGGGTCGGGTTTGACTCGGATCCGACCCGACCCAACCCGCTATGATGGGTTAGCTTGGTTCAGTTCAGTTTGAGTCGGTTTGGTTTGGTTTAAGTTGGTTCAAGTGAACCGAGTTCAGGCAGGGTTTGTTTTGGTTTAATTCTACATTAGTTTTTAGGGCTTTAAAAATGATTCCGGAGTCCAATAAATTCGCAAAAAATTACCTTATGTCCGATTTTCCATTTTACACAATAAAATATTATTTCCATAATATTTTAATATTGATTAACAGTAATTAAAAATTATTTAATAACCAATTACCTAGGTTTTAATTACAAAAAAATTCCAGAAAATTCCAGAAAAATTGTGAAAGATCCAAATTAAAAATACCTGAAAAATCAGGAGGTTTACAGAATAAGCCATCTTCTTCTTCTGTAACTCCTCCTGACCTGCTTGAGTATCTGATCCAGAAACGCAAGGATAAGGGATCTTTCAGCATGTCTATTACGCCTCCTAGCGAGCACTATTGTAATAGTCATAGGATTGTAGTTAATTATTACTGTTCTGAAGCAAAATGGTCAGTTTTTGACCGGTTGAGCTACTCTCCATCTCTCCAGGAGGAAGAGCCCACACATGCATCGGTGAACATGGATTCACACATACCTAGAGGAAGATCGCACTCAAGACGTCATCCCTCTAGAACTCCGAGCCGAAGGAGATTCAACAAGCTCCTTAGGAACACTGAAGCTGGGGTGTTCCGAAACACCCGTTCGAGGTCACGACAGCCGGCTTCGTACTTTTCTGATTTCGATGCTGGAGGTCGCTAGTCTCCCGAATCAGATGCTGAAAGTATAGAGTCAACTTCTACAGAGACCAATACTGCTCCTTCAATGATACCCAGGGAGATGGGAGTTTATGCCATTGGAGATAAACGCGAGGAACTTCGCCATCGGGGAGCGCTGAGCAACGCATTACTGTACTGGAGACATCTCTGAAAGAGATGCAATCCATGATGGAGAACATGCACCACATGATGCTGACTCAACACACAGCTGCTATGGCTCAAGCATCAGACCCTCCAACTCAGATACGTGTGGGGGTGGACTTACTACCATCCAACGCAATCCAAGAGCCTGCTCTAGATCAGGAGTCAGCAGTTCCTCCGCTTCCTCACTCGGAGAATGTATTACCTGCCGTTGGAATCACGATACAACCGATTCCTCACCACTCCGTGGTCCCGCTACCAGCTAAAAATCTGATGCAGGCAGTACGAGAGTTGAAAGCCCAATTTGATGCCTTGAAGCACAAAGATCAGCTCAAGAAATTGGGAATCAACCAGCCTTACCCAGCTATCTGGGAAGAGGCCCCTTTCCCTCCTAAATACAAACCACAGACTATGGCTTTGTTCGAGGGAAAAATATCACCGAGTCAGTACGTGAACTACTTCAGTATGATGACGGTGTTACTACAGGGGAATGACGCCCTCCTCACTCGGGTGTTCAAGGGCTGTCTCTCGGGAGTGGCTTATCAGTGGTACCGTAGCTTAGCGGACAACTGCATTACTTCCTTTGAAGATTTCAAAGCTTTATTCTTCGCACGATTCTATGAGAGAGGGATGGACATGTCTATGTCCTCTCTCATCGAAGTGAAGCAGAAGGAAAAAGAGGACGTTCGCACCTTCATCGAATATTATCGTCAAGCCACTTTGCAAATGCCTTCCGGAGTTCCAGACTCGGCATTGGTGGACATTTACAGGAAGAACCTTCTTTCCGTTATCTCGGTGTTCACAGGACCATATCAGTTCCATGATTAGCCCTCGTTCATCATCTCAGCGGTAGCCGCCGAGGACAACAGTCGAAAGGTGCGTGATAATGGCATCATGATCTCTGCCTCCGATAGAGGCAAGAGGTCATCCCCCAACAACGACCATCCTCGTGGTTCCAAAGAAAAAGAAGCTCTGGAAATCAATACGTCCAGGCAAAAGACTGCGGCAACCACACAGACGAAACCTGGGACTTCCAGGCCCATTAAAGTATACTCTTTCGACGACGATGATATTCCGAGCATATTCGAGTGTCTCGTCAAAAGTGGCAAGATTACCCTTCCCGAGGGGAAGCGGCCTAATGAAGTCGGCAATACTAATAACCCCAAGTACTGCATCTTCCATAGATACATACACCATCCTACAAAAGAGTGTTATGTACTGAAAAGGAAGATCCAAGAGCTGATCGATGCTAAGGCCATCACTCTATACAACAGCGAAAAGACGGTCACGACCAACATGATCTCTCTGTAATTTGGCAATCTGCCTCCCCGAGAAGTCCTGGACGGTGTTACACCTATTTCCCGGATAACGATGAATATCGTTAATCTTCCTCCAGCTAGGGGTCAAAATCATGACCTACTACCCCTAACTACCCAGCGGGACGAGATCATATAGGTTCATCCAAATCTGGTGTCAGAGATCGAGAAAGAGACTCAAGCTGCTAAGGCTAAGTCTAAGAAGAACTCGAAGCGTAAACCATGTTACACGGTTACGGTACTCTCGGCATCAGAAGACGAGGTCTTGGCTACTGGAACCCGTTCAGGGAAAGCTTACCTCAAGGACTATGGAGCAAGTCAGGAAGATGCACCGGCAGACGCTTCAGCTACGAAGCCTTCAGAACCAGAACCCGCCATACCAGAGGCCGGTCCTTCGAGACCAACTTCGGCGGACAAAGAGAAATAAAAAGAAGTGCGTTTCGATAAACCTGTGAAAAACATTCAAAAAAAAAAGGTTTAGAGAAGCCATACAACTTCGACATCCTGGCCCAACTGGCTAATACACCAGCCAGGTTGTCCATCTTCGAACTACTCAGGCTCTCTCAAGACACTCGTCAAGCCCTAAGTGAAGCATTAATGCAGGCGGATACATACTTGACCCAGCTCAAGTCCCCTGACGAAGAACCCATGGCATGTCCTCAATGCCACAGTGTGATGGAGGTAGTCCCGAATATTACTTTCACTCAAGATGACATGCTGTTAAAACATAACAGGTATGACAGACCCTTCTATTACACCGGGTACGTCGGTTCCATGGAGGTCGACCAGATTCATATAGATCCGGGATCATCGATCATCATCATTCCTCATAGTCTGCTCAGACCGCTGAGGATTCCTACCAGCGAATTGGCTTACACCACCACTACAATCGTGGGTTTCAACGCCAGAAAAAGTAAGCCAATGGGAAAACTTCACCTGAGGATCCAGATTGGCGACCTCAGATTAGTGGCTACGTGTTACGTAATTGATTCAGAGGTATCCTACAACATTCTGCTGGGTAGACCTTGGATCCACGACCACAACATCGTTCCTTCAACTCTACATCAATGCTTTAAATATATATATGCCCAAGGAACAGTACAAACGAAGTTTGCTGACCTGGGCCCGTTTAAAGGAGTAGAATCCTACTACTCTGATGCCATGTTATACTCTCAAAACTACATGGAAGAGGTGTTAGGCGAAGCAGAGAAGGAATCCCACCGGGAGGAAGAAGAACCCTCTGCCGAGCAACCTCTGTCAATCAAGGTGAAAGGGCAAACTACTCGTCCAAAAGCCATGGAGCCTATGGCTATCCACCTGAACAAAACCAGGTCAGGAAAAGGAGGTGATCCTCTAGTGATCACTTTGAACCAGAAGCCTCCACCCTTGGTCATCAACCTTCGGTGCAACAGGCAGCCGATTGATGTAAATGCAACCAGGAACGCAATTTTGGATGATAATAAAGGTCCTCTTTGCCAGTATATTGACGCTCAAATTTCAAATCAGGAATCCTCTTCCCATGACGATATAGAACCTAACAAAAATTCTTGGAAGCTATAGATTCCTATCATCCGTATGTGCGGAAAGTAGCGTCATCATCTAATGTCATCACGACATATGGACCATATGAGGATTCTATCTTCATTGTCCCGCCTGCCTGCAGCAGTCAGCGTTCAATAGTCTTCGGCCACTTGCGTAATGAACCGACTGTACAAGAAGATTCTTTCGATGACGATGCTGGTAAAATACAAGTTCACAGATACAGCCCGCAAGCTTTGAAGATCATGCAAAGTATGGATTATGACTTGAAGCTGGAACCAGGTCTCAACTACGGAAAAGGCAGACGAATGCCGCTGCACGGCGATCCCTACTGTCAACGAACTCGTTTCGGGTTAGGGTATACCACCTCCCTTGCAACTTCTGAGTCAAACGAGGATATCTTTTTCTCTTCTCAAAATGACTCGTCGCCCCTGACTCATCTCATGCTCTCGAACGAACGTTATCAGTAAATACGGTAGTGGCAGATTCCTTTGAAGCAGACGAACAATAATCTAAACTGTTTGAGAATGACGCTTAGGCTAAACAAATGGATACACAATGGGAATTCCGCTTCGAGCAGAGAGAACCTCCCACTGAAGATAAAGTTATCCAGATTGGCGTTGGGGATGAACTTTCGCCAAAGCCGATATTTATCAGTAACAATCTTTCCGAAGAAGAAAGGGAAGAAGTTATCCAGCTGATAAAAGAATATATCGACGTCTTTGCGTAAAATTATGAGGACATGTCAGGTCTTGATCCAAAGGTGGCTACTCATAAACTCAATATATTGCCCGATTCGAAGCCTGTGAAGCAGCACCAACGCCGGTTCCGCCCAGATATGATGGACGCCATTGAAGCTAAAATCAAGAAGTTAATAGCCTGCGGTTTTATTCGGGAAGAACAACATTCCGACTGGGTCGCCAATGTTGTCTCGGTCATGAAGAAAAATAGGAAAGTACGTGTCTGCATCGATTACCGAGATCTGAATGCAGCCTGACCCAAGGATGAGTTTCCTCTTCCCATTACATACGTTATGATTGACAATACATGCGGCTTCGAACATATGTCTTTCATGGACGAATTTTCAGGATACAACCAAATTAAGATGCATCCTAAAGACGAGAAGCATACTGCCTTCTGGACAACATTGGGGGTATATTGCTATACGGTCATGCCCTTCGGATTGAAGAATGTCGGGGCTATGTACCAACGGGCTATGAGTAACATATTCCATGAGCATTTATGCAAAATAGTAGAATATTACGTGGACGATATAGCTGTCAAAAGCCGCCTCAAGGATAATCACATCCAAGACTTGAAGACAGTATTCGAGTTAATGCGCCAATATCAACTCAAAATGAATCCTACAAAGTCCTTTCTGGGGGTATCTAGTGGCAAATTTCTGGAATTTGTTATTACCGCTAAAGGCATTCAAGTGGACCCTGATAAAGTCAAGGCCATCTTAGAAATGCGACCACCCCGTAACCTGAGAGAACTCAGGGGATTTCAAGGTCGTTTGGCTTACATCCGGAGATTCATATCCAACCTCTCTGGGAGATGTCAGCCTTTTTCTCGTCTCATGAAGAAAGGTGTATCCTTCGTATGGGACGAAGCCTGTCAGTAAGCGTTTAATTTTATCAAACGCTACCTCACTAATCCGCCAGTTCTGGTGCCTCCCGTCATAGGAAGACCATTCTTGATATATGTTCGAGTGATGGATCATTCTCTGGGAGCTCTTCTCGTACAGAAGAACGAGGTGGGTCATGAACAGGCTATCTACTATCTGAGCAGGATGATGATCGGAGCTGAACACCGGTACAGTCCAGTGGAAAAAGAATGCTTGGCTCTGATGTTTGCTATTCAGAAAATGCGACACTATGTCACAGGCCAGACTATTCACATCATCTCCAGGATTAATCCTCTTCGGGTACTGATGAATAAGCCAAGTGTTCTTAATTCCCGACTCGCGACTTGGGCGATATTATTAACACCGTATGACATAGTGTACGTCCCTCAGAAGTCCATCAAAGGCCAAGCATTGGCTAATTTTCTAGCTGCTCATCCGATCTCGGAGGCCTCCAAACTATATGAGGACATTCCCGACGAAGTTGCAGAATGTAATTCCGTAATGGAAAGTGATGCATGGCAACTATTCTTCGATGGTGCCTCCAGGACTGGTCCTAGGGGAAACGTGGTTTCAGGAGTAGAAATTATCCTGGTTACTCCTGATAAACTTGTCATCTATCGAGCATATTCTCTTAGCGAGCCCTGTTCCAATAATGTGGCAGAGTATAACGCTCTACTAATCAGGTTCCAAGTCGCCAAAGAATTGGGCATCGAATCTCTGGAAGCTTTCGGTGATTCTCTGCTGATCGTCAATCAAGTCAGAGGAATATATGAAGTCCGGAATCCAGACCTCATCCCCTATCACTGAGCAACGATCGAGATAGCCATGACATTCAAAGGGTTCTTCCTAGAGCATGTACCTCGATCTCAAAATCTGGAAGCTGATGCCCTAGCCAGTCTAGCTGCAGATTTAGCTACTCCTATAAGAAGGCAGAATTCGGTGATCCTTCTTAACAGAGATTTGTTCTGTGTGAAAAATAACTTTCACATAGAACGCAGCTACGTTGTGAACACCGATCCTCCCAAGAGAGACCGGAGAAGTCCCTTTATAGATTTCGTGGCATACAGAATCTTGCCGGAGGACCCTAAAGAAGCAGTATCCGTCAAAAGACGATCATTATGCTTCTATTTCGATGCGTCTTCACAGTGTCTATATCGTCGGACCTACGATGGACTGCTATTGAGATGTCTCTCCGATGATGAGGCACATCGGATTATCCGTGAAGCTCACGACGGTATATGCAGAGCGCATCAACCTAGTCCTAAGCTACAGGATCGTATCAGGAGAATGGACTATTACTGGCCTACTATGATCACAGATGCAATAAGGTATGCAAAACAATACAAAGCCTGTCAGGTTCATGCAGACTTTATACATCAACCTTCTGAACATCTACATCCTATGGTTGCATCATGGCCTTTTGAAGCATGGGGTATGGATATCATTGGTCCTATTCACCCGTCTTCTTCCAGAGGTCACCGGTTCATACTGGCCATCACGGATTATTTCTCCAAATGGGCAGAGGCGATCCCTCTTGCTGAGGTGAAGGCATCTAATATGATCAGCTTCATCAAGCATCATGTTATTTATCGCTTTGGGATACCCCGAAGGATAATTCATGACAATGGGCCTCAATTCATCAGCCACGCATTTCATCGATTTTGCGATAAAAATCGGATACAAAATGTGGCCTCTACGGCATATAATCCTGCTGCTAATGGTTTGGCGGAAGCTTTCAACAAAACCATTATCAAACTCTTGAAGAAGTTCGTCTCTTCGAACAAGAGAGATTGGAATGAAAAGCTGGGAGAATGTCTCTGGGCATACCGCACAATGGTACGAGCACCTACAGGTTGTACCCCATTCTTATTAGTTTACGGGAGTGAAGCAGTTCTCCCCATCGAGGTCCAAATTTCGTTACTCAGGTTAGCGGTAGCTAATGAGCTGACTCAAGAAAAAATGACCTGTTAAGGCTTCAAGAGCTAGAAGGATTAGACGAAAAATGCCTCCAAGCTCAACAACGCATCGCGTTCTACCAGGCATGCATTTCCAAAGCTTTTAATCAAAAAGTAAAGGAAAGAGTGTTCAAAGTTGGCGAGCTAGTTTTAGCTGTGAGAAGGCCGATGATTCTTACTCACAGGAGTAAGGGTAAATTACAGTCCAAATGGGAAGGCCCTTATGTCATCGAGACGATATTCTCAAACGGCGCTTACAGGTTAGCCAAGCCTAATGGAGACTTGCTGATGGCTCCTATCAATGGCAAATTCCTGAAAAGGTACTACGCTTAACGTTCTTTGCTTAAATGGAGTATGGTGAAGATCTCATTCTGACAATACTACTTCTAAAATGAACTAGTTGGATCGTATTCTAGCATGTCCATATAACCTCTGAATAGATATGTTTAACTAATTTGGAACTTTAAGACCTATCACGTCCATATTACCTCTGATAGTGTTTTGTGTACAAACTTTAGTCGAAGCATATTCTATCACGTCCATATAACCTTTGAATAGATATATCCTGCTGAAGCTTACCGAGAGTATATCACGTCCATACTACCTCTGATATCACTTTCACCCAAACCTGTCATTTATATTCCAAAATGATGGGTCCACAAAGTCAGATAAAAACCTCTTCACTATTCCCAAAAAGAGCAAAAGTACATTTTAAAAGCAAAAAGTACATCATTTGGGGGGAGCAGTTAGATCGTGAATCTGTTGCGCCAGAGTAGCCAATCTCTCATCCCTGGAGTTCAAGACATCAGCGCGGGCCCGCTCCAACCTCGCCGCATCATTGTTCAAAGCAGATAGCTCAGACCGAGTACGTACAAAATCTGCGTGAATGACACCCACATGTGTCAGATTCTGCTGAGCAGTCTCCCGTCGATCCTTCAGCACATCTCGGGTGGCCGACAAAGTGAGAGCCTTCGCCTCTGATTGAGCGAGCTCATCTCTCAGTCTGCGGGACCTCGCTGTCTCTTCCTCGTATTTGACTTCTCACTGAGTCAGCTGAGGAATGACATACTCCAATTCGACACGCTCATGGTCCATCTCCTGTCGCTGAGCCTCGACGGATTTATTCAGAGATTCCAGTTGCCCAGCAAGCTCTGCAGTCAGGGAGTCATACCTAGCCTGGACCAGGTCGTCAATGCTGCCTCAAGATAGCTGCAGATATTCGTTAATGGGTGGCTCCAAACCATTAACTATCTCCTCCAGTGTGTCAGCTACCCCATTGTCGTTGAAGTCTCTGATCGGCACTATCGCGAACTGATTGGACCTCCTCAGAGCCTCAAAGCTTAGATTCTTCTCCAACACCATTGATATTAACGTTTTTAAAGTGGTGTAGAAGATACCAGTATACTGCTCGGTCAGCAGGGCTAGATCTGAATGGACGCTGGGAGTGGCTGCAATATTAGCGAACCTCCCTCCAGGAATGATCGCAGACGATGTTGCCACAGCCGTCGCCTCAACGGAAGGAGCGACGAAAGAAGATGCGCCAGCAACGGACGAAGTGACCGGCGTACTCAAAGGAGGCAATGTCGTAATGACAGGCTCATCCTCTTCTTGAGACATCAGAACCACTTCGGGCGAGCAGGCACCCAAAAATACTTCCTCTTCGAAGTCGGGCACCTTTATCTCATCGTCGGAAGCTGAAACAGAGCCAAAAGGCGCGTCAACACTGCCCTCCCCGAAGATGTCTTCCCCTAAAAAGAAGACAAAAGGAAGTTAATATCAAAATGATTTTAACTTTTCTAAATAGAGGCATAAAGACGATATTTACCCATGGCTGATAGTATATATGTCGCGTCTGCGGCCAGTACAGCTAAATCATTTCTTAATGATACTAAGCGAGCTGTCATACCTGGAGAACGGGTGTGCTAACTGACATCGGCAAGTATTCTTCCGAATCTTCACCCAGATCCAATTGAGGTTTACCAGGTGGAATCTCGCTGGGTGCACCTACAGACACGGCAGGGGTTTCTCCCGATGCTGATCTGGATAAAGATATCCTTATTCGGCTCGGCCACGGAGGTAATCTCGTACCACTACCTGAAGCGGTAGCAGCGACAGCAGCCTCAAGTAGGAATTCTCCGGCACCGCCAGCCAGAACTGTAGAGGTTCCCTCTCTAAAAGGCGAGAAACCTCCAATCAAAGAATCATCCCCGACAGGGGAAGCAGCAGGTTCACTTCTAGGAGCCTCATGGCCGAGAATCCTGAGAGGACGACTAACCACCTTTTTCTTCTTCTTGTGAGGCGAAGTCTGAACAGGAGCCCTTCGCTTACCAGAGATGACCAAAGCCACTGCAGGCGGAGGTATTTCACCCCTCGGTACCGCCAATAGAGGCTCATCTGGATTGATAAAATCTTCACCCTCGTCAGAGGAGACCGAGGGGATTTCGTCTCTTCCCGCGGACTTGGAGGAGGGCATCCTAAAACTTCCATGCATATCAAAATCGCGATTGAAGGTGTTGGTTGTCACTTAGAACTGGGCATACGAGTGGAGGATGCGCAGCTCCGTGGAAAGTGAAGTGACGGGAACGGTAAAAATTGCTTTAGTGCAACCCATGATGAAGTATCGCCATCCTCTCGCTCCATCAATGAGTCCATCCCTGGACCTGAAGCTGGTGACGGCATTGACCACATGCAATTGGTCATACCCAAACTGCCTGGCAAACCGACTAGACAGGTAGGGCTCCAAGAAGCAATGGTCTTCACTTCTGTATAGTAAATGGGAAGGTCTAATGTAGACCAACCAATTAAAAGCCTCAGAAGAAAGAACGGTCTTTCCGTCGCCTATATCCTAAAGTCTGATCCCCTGTTGATTGAGATGTACAGAGGGGACAGTGCAGAAAAGCTTCCAGCGGTGACTAAAATTTAGCGCCCACCGACAGTCTAAAACTGTGGTCATGTTCCAGGAGGAATTCTTGTAATTCAGCAAGAAATTATCCTCCGAACTACTGCCAGAGCCGGGAGACATCACCCTGGGGTTATGGAGAATTAACCATCCCATCAAATACAGGTATGGTAATTCTACCCCGGGAAAGCTATCACGCCGAGTTTCATCGGCAAACAGCCCGTCAGTAATGGCCCTCAGGCTAGCTTGTATGCGGCACACCATGGCAGGGAGCAAGCCCAGTCTTGCCCCGAACACCAGATGCACTGCAGGCCATAGCATATTGCGGTGAATGCGGTCCACAGATGCAATACCGGGTACTACCAGTCGGCGCAGCCATATAGAGAGGAAGCCAGCCAGTTGAGCTTCCTTGGACAGAGGCCTGCGATAATGCCTCAAATAACTGTAGGCCTTAGTGCCTACGGGATATTTCCCTATCCCTTCGTCGAGAATCTGATCTGGAGCCTCAGCGTCCTCCATAAGATCGTCGACTACCTGAGCACTAAGCACGCTCAGAAAGCTCAGAGGCTGATCCTTGCTATCCAAGACTTTCTATGGCCTAGCAGCCCTGGCCCGGTGAAAGAAGAGGTAGGACGCCCATTTGTTGGTATGAGCCAAATCAGAAGGCTCACCATAAAAGGTGGTGCACGCCAGGTAGTGACACATCAGCTCTTGGTATACTGCCACTACCCGAGGGTCTGAATTACCCAGCTCCCGGTTTGTGGGAACATACTCTTCATAAGGATTATGCCCCATCGACAGTCTCAAAATCTCTGCCATCTCATGGAGGGCCAATCCCAACTCCCCCAGTGGAGTGGCGAAAGTCCCGGTGAGCGAGATATATCGCTCCATCAAAGCCAGAAACAGGTTGGGGTTAAGAGGTAACCCAACACTGGTAGCACTCACAGCTGCGTACAGACCAATGCTCTCCAGCTCTGTCTAAAAATGCTTCAGGGCCCAGTCAGCTAAACGAGCCCATCGAAGATTTGTTGGGGTGATCCACCCATTGCACCGAGGATTAACCTTGGGGTATACTCCTCCATGCCCCATGAAATCATTGTAGAAAGTCGGTAATTGGACCGGCTGGACCAGCAAACTGTCTTCACTCGGGATACTGCCTGGATACAATCCCCTAAACAGCATCACAGAGCCGGAAGGGCGGCTGACAAATGACCCTATGCCAGATCCTTTCTGGTAAAAGATCTTCCCCGGTCGGCCGTGAAGATCGGGAATCAGCGTCCACGACAACCTCCTGGGATGTGTAGCATGGAAGAATGCCGAGATGGGATAGTCTTTCAGCATCTTGGGCAGATACATGACCAAGCCACCGGCAGGAAAAACCCAGAGTTCTTTCTTGGGCTTCGTCTGGGACTGCATGTCAATCATGTCCCCGAAGAGAAAAGCCGGCTTTATATATTGGGCCCCGTCTATGTACGCCAGGGGCTCTCCGTTGAGCATATTCAACAGCGTTCGCTCGCCTTGAGCCGATATCAGGATTCCCCTTCCTTCAGGATACTGGGGTCCGGAGATAGGAAATGTCACGTGGGAAAATCCTTCAGGTAGTTGGAATGCAGCATCCCGGCAGCAGAACCCATCACCTCAGCCAGCGGAGATGCATGCAAGTTAACTGCAAGTGCAAGAAAAATACGTCAGTTTCTATGCTAGACATTACAACCTTGCAGCATATGCCAAAAGTCAACAGTCTGTGCTTTATGCCAAGAGTGTAAAAACTTGATCATTTACGCTGGAATCTATTTCCTAAGCGTAAAATTCAAGGTTGGCAGTATACAGTCTGTGTTTTACGCCAGACTATCAAAGTTGAGTTATTACATCGAAATTTCCATCCAGAAGCGTAACACTCAAATTTTATAGTATACGCCAAGTTTTGACAGTCTGTGCTTCTACGCCAGACTGCAAAAATATAGAGTTTTAATGCTGACACATTAGAAATGTGAGCGTAAAAGATTAAACATCTCTGTGCATCATCTTCCTCGAAGAGGCTATCAGCACAGAAGATGACCTAGCGCGTTCACGTACAACGTGTGCAAAGGATTTTTTGTCGTTCTTTTCGTCCCAAAAGCTTTACCTTTAACTCCGGGTGCGCTGCTCGTCGGCGGGACACTTCGTTCAGAATGAAGCTCGCCTTGCCCGACAGAAGTCGCTCTCGCTTGGGCAGAAAAGCGAGAAGAAGAGTCAACCTTCTTTCCCTTAGAGGAGGGGATCTGTTTCAGGGCCATTGCTGAAAACTCTGAATGCTCGAGAGGAAACGAAGAAGAGAACTCGAAGAGTCGAAGGCTTTCTTTTGCAAAAAACAGATGAAAATTTTTTCTCTGAAAGCCTTGGGGTATATATAGAGTTCGGATGGACTCCTCGAATCCCGAACCAAATCCGATAATTAATATTCGGTTATGATTGGGTACTACGTCAGCCTATTACTCAGAAAAGGCGGACAGTCAGCAAATTCGAAAAGTTTTCGCACAAAGCAGATTCGTGGTTTTACGCCAAGGAGCTTTCTACGCTCGGCAGCTACAGATCTACGATTTTACGCTCAGAGACTATAAGTCTATGGTTTTACGCCCGGATACTTTTTTGCTCGGTAGCTTTTACGCTTGAGAGGCTACAAACCTACGACTTCACGCTCACAAGCTATAAATCTATGATTTCACGTTCGGTGGCTTTTACGCTCAGAGGCAGCAGATCTACAACTTCACGCTCAGAAGATTTCCTTTTCAGAGGCTACAAATCTACCGTTTCTACGCCCGGATGCTCTCATGCTCAGCAGCTTTTACGCTCGAGAGGCTACGAACTTATGATTTTATGCTCATCTACATTACAGATCTATGACTTTCCGTATTTCTGAGAATACGCAGGCCAGAATATGCGTATATCTGAACAATTCTCAAGGCGGTCAATTGCAAGGGTTCACGCAGAAGATACTCCTTCTTGGCCCCAAAATATCCCAAGTACCCAAAGCATACAGAGTTCAACATTGAAAATTACTCTTCTCCTTAGGTCGATTGTAAGTTCATCCAGAATCCAGTCTGAATGTTTCCTCTACAGTTCAAGATGGTGACTCAGTTTGACAGCCATTTTTTGCCCTACTTTAAGGTATTTTCAAGAAATCATTCTTGAAGATGATAGTCTGAACGAAAATTCTTCTTATCAGAAGTAACAGTTCAGAATTCTACGCAGCTCCCCATTCCTAACAGCAGGACAATTCGAATACTCGACTTAATGCTAAGCGGCTTTCTGCGCATCTTTAGTTATGCGTAAAAGACAGGACGGGACCTAATACTCTTTCTATTAGAGTCGGCATAAAGTTACCAGACGTATCGAAGCTACACATATTCAGACTTCACAACAAAGTATATGGCAAGATAATCATATGCACGGAAGAAAGACGATTTTATTAAATCATGATTATATATGAGGGAAATTTGGTCTACAGAGGTTTTTTCTTCATTTTCATGATTACATATGAGAGAAATCTCGTCTACAGGATTTTTTCATCGTCATCGGAAGGCCACCCCCAGAATATGTTCTGCCAGGTTCTCGTATCGGTGAAGATCTTCTTCCGTTTTCTTCAGCAGTTAGTCGGTTTCCACGATCAATTAACAAGAAAATGATTAATGGCAGAAGGATACAAAACTGGGCCTTCCTGAAGTATTCAGATCCCATCCTCCATACGCCATGACAGATTGAGTTGAGGTATTTAACCCAACTCAATACTCGAGGACAGAGCTAGTTTCTGCTCTGGTCCACGAAAGTATTAGTAGAAGATACAGCTTGCAAGCTGTGTGGTCTAACATGACCCTTTCTCTCTCCTGGATGAACCGCCATATGAAGTTGCTGATTATCCCGAGCAAAGGAAGCTATGATATCCTTCCATGATCCATCGTTGCAGAGGATATTTGCTCGAAGATGCCTTCTTTTTTGGCTCCTTACATGCTGGAAGAACATGGCCTTCTCCTTCCTCAAGTCGACCCGACGAACTTTGGCGATCATCTCTGTGTAGTGAAGGAAATATGGAAAGAACAGGTTAACTCCCCAGCCTTTATATAGGCAAGAGAGAATACACCGAATCCTAAAAAATCCCCGAGAATCCGCCAAGAAATTAGCCTTGAAGAATGAGTCAGACTTGACCGTTTCATGCTTCATTCAAAGCGTTTCAAATTACGAGAAATTTGAAAACTTTGAAGGGGGTCTTGTAGAAGCATGAAAAATATGCTGGATAGCTATACGCAGCATGTTATTGCTGGGCAGCATAAAAAGATGACTTCAGAGCCATCGACGTACAACAGAGCTTTTTCGCTAAAGTACAGCGTAAAATATAATCTCAAGGACTATCCGCGTAAATGCAGTATGTCCAGGCTGCTTCAGCATAAAAAGGGTGCTATATCGCCTTTATGGCGTAAAACTCATCCGCTTTTAATGCAGCATTAAAGTGTACGAGGAATGCTTCGTATTCCTCCAAATGAACCTGTCAAATCATACAGTGAACCTAACGTCTGACTCCTGACAAAGAGTACTGCACGACTACCCAGACGACGGCTATAATGATGGCACGGCACAGCGACCCAGACTGTCGTTTAGTGATATCTCCTTGGCATAAACTGCTTTTATGCATACAAGGAAATATGCTGCCTAGTTTTACACAGGCAGATGTGAGCTGTTTTACGCTCCACAGAAGACAAACAGGCTGCCACGTCAAAAGTTGCTCTTTGTACAGGGCTCGAGGCATGCCTCTGCATTTAATGCGCAGAATGATGGCAGATCCTCGAGACACGTCTCTGTATTTAATGCGCGGGATGGGGGCAGATCTCTACATTTAATGCAAGAGATTTGATTAATATCACTGAACTGTCATTTAGTGACATCTCCTCAGCGTAAACTGCTTTTACGCATACAAAGGAATACACTGCCTAGTTTTACACAGGCAGATGTGAGTTGTTTACGCTCCACAGAAGACAAACAAGCTGCCACGTCAAAAGCTATTCTTCGTACAGAGCTCGAGGCACGTCTCTGCATTTAATGCGCATAATGATGGCAGATCTTGGAGGCGCGTATCTGCATTTAATGCGCAGGATGATGGCAGATCTCTGCATTTAATGCAAGAGATTTGATTATATCTCCAAAACCTGTAATTTCGGCCAAGACGTCCACATCATCACTTTTGCACATTATGCCATCAGGCTATACTCGGCTTCTACGCCTGCTCGGCTTCTACGCCTGCTCGACTTCTACGCCTACCTGACTTCTATGCCCACTTGGCTTCTACGCCTACTCAGCTTCTATGCCGGATTGATAACTCTTTGGCTTCTACGCCATGGTGACAGTTATTGGCTTCTACGCCAACCTTTTTTATGCGAGGGATAACTACCTACGTGGCTTTTATGCCGTGATCTTCGCAGCAGTTATACGTATTGTCTCTTAATGGGACACGCGTCACACACTCATTCAAAATGTCATTTATACGCAGGCAACGGTTATTGTAACCATCATGTAAAAGGGTGATGTACTTTCCACTACTCGGTTTTTACGCCGACTGGGTGGTCACTGTCACTAAAACTCTATAAATAGAGACCTCTATTGACAGAGGTGAAGGAGAGAGAAAAAAAGTCGAAAAGAGGTCAAACTCAGAGGGTAGAAAAATCCAGAGGAGAGGAAAAAGGTCAAAGACTCCAAGATCAAGAGAGAAGAATCCAGAGCTCAGGCAAAGGGTAGTGATCGACGACTTTGGCATTGAGCATCCACTCTCCTTTGCAACCTTTGAAGCTTTCTTCTGTCTTCTACGGCACTTCTTCATCATCGTGTGGTCCAAGGGACAAAGTGATCGACTGCAGATTAGACTCCTATATCAATATTTACCCAGATTAAAAATTGTACTTAACATCCTCGTATAGGATTAATTGTACTTCTTGTTTGTGAACCTAAGAGCGGGTTTCGTATAAACCTTGTCTTATTTCTTTCGTTTATTATCAAACAATTTTGTATTATCGAGATCAAATTTCTTCAGCAAGTCCTTTGTGTACTTAGCTTGGTTAATGAAGATTTCTTGTGAACTCTGCTTAATTTGCAATCCAAGAAAGAAGTTGAGTTCTCCCATCATGCTCATTTCGAATTCATGCTACATACACTTAGATTTTTTTACATAATATCTCATTAGTAGACCCAAATATGATATCATCAACATTAATTTTCAGTAATAAAAGAGTGTCATCATATGCTTTTATAAATAATGTTGTGTCAACTTTCCCTTTCAAAAAACTATTTTCAAGTAGGAAGGAACTGAGGCGATCATACCAAGCACGCGGAGCTTGTTTGAGTCTATGCATAGCCTTATGTAACTTAAAAACGTGGCTAGGAAGTTTAAAATCTTTAAAACAAGAGGGTTGTTCGACAAAAACTTCTTCTTTTATAAAACTATTTAAGAAAGCACTTTTAACATACTTTTAAAATAATTTAAAATTATAAAAATTTACAAATGTACAAAGCATGTGAATGGACTCAAGTCGCGTAATAGAAGCATAAGTCTCGTCATAGTCAATGCCCTCTTCTTGATTATAGCCTTGAGCAATGCGACGTGCTTTGTTACGTGTAACTTGTCCATCCTCATTGAGTTTATTTCGGAATATCCACTTGGTGCCAATCACAGAGTAATTATTAGGTCTAGGAACAAGTTCCCACACTTGATTTCTCTCAAATTGGTTCAATTTTTCTTGTATTACCGAAATCCAAAACTCATCAATAAATGCTTCAACAATATTCTTAGGTTCTATTTGCGAAATGAAAGCTATATTAGCAATGATATCTTTAGTTACAGATCGAGTGCTTACTCCCTTTGATATATCACCTGTAACCAAGTTTTCTGGATGATCATCCATGAATCGCATCCTCTTGGGTAAATTCTTCAGATATCTTGTGTTAGTTGCTATAACTTCAAGGGTTTTAGTGGATGTTGTTTCGATATTTTCATCATCACTATCACTAGGCATCTGACTGTTAAGATCATCAAAAGTAACATTAATAGATTCCTCAACAGTTAATGAGATTTTATTCAAAACATGAAAACCTTTACTTATGGAAGCATAGCCAAGAAAAATATCTTCATCCGCTTTAGAATCAAACTTACCTAAATTATCCTTCGTATTTAAAATAAAATATCTACATCCAAAAACTTTAAAATATAAAATTTTAGGAGTTCTACCAAACCAAAGCTCATAGGGTGTCTTCTTCGAGATAGGTCGAATTAGAACCCTATTCGAAATGTGGCATGCTGTATTTACAGCTTCTGCCAAAAAATATTTCAGAAGACTAAACTAATTTAGCATGACTCTGGCCATATCACCAAGAATTCTATTCTTCCGCTCCACAAAATTTTTTGAGGAGTTTTAGGATAAGAAATTTTATGAGAAAAACTATTGGAATAACAAAAACTTTTAAAATTAGCATTTTTGAATTTGCCACTATGATAACTTTGGATTTGAATAATCATGAAGCCTTTTTTGTTTTGTATCTTTTTGCAAAATATTACAAATTCAGAAAATGTCTTATTTTTATTTGCAAAAAAATAAACCCAAATTTATCTAGAAAAAATATCAACAATTACATATGCATAAATCTTTTCGCCAAGACTGACGACACTGCTAGGTCTAAATAAATGCATATGTAAAAGCTGAAGGGGTCTAGAGGTACTTACATCATTTATTGACTTAAAGAAGGATTTTGTTGCTTTGTTCTTTTCACAATCAACACAGAGCATATCCTTCTTAAATGTTATTTTTGTAAGTCTCTTACTAGTTTCTTCGAAGATAATCTTGCAATTGTATCAATATTAACATGTCCTAGACGCATGTGCCATAGCCAACTCTCATCTTTGTTAGCATATAGGCATCTTCCTACATTGTTAATATCCTCCGCAAGATAGAAAACATAGATATTATCTTTCTTAATTCCTTCAAAAAAATATTACCAGATGTTCTCTCACAAATAGAGCATTTATTTTTCACAAAATTAATACCATAATCATTGTCAACAAGGTGACTGATGCAGAGAAGGTTATGTTTTAATTCAGTGACTAAACATTCATATTTTTTACTAGAAAAGAAGGAATACCAATAGTACCATTATCTATTATATACCCTTTGAGATTATTTTCGAAGGAGACATATCATTCTTTCATCATCGATAGTGTTGTAAATAATATAGCATCACCAGTCATATGTCTCGAGCAACCACTATCAAGAATCCATTTGCTTTTAGTATGCGAGGGTTGGTCCACCTACAACACAAGTTGAAGATGTGACCTTTGGTACCCCACTTCTTTGGGGGTCTTGAATTGTTAGCTTTTTGTACGCATGCATAGATGTTCATATCTACTAATCTTCTAACTTTGCACTGTCGTCAAATGTGTCCTCGTTAAGCTAAATAATGACATATAGAAAATTTGTTAATGCTAGGCTTAGCAGTGTAAGTAGTAATATGTGAATGGGTTGCTGTGTCTTTCATGGATATTTGTAGAAGAAAGCGTGATTATGTATAGTATGTGTTCTGCTTGTTTTCTTGGGCATTGTCTTATGAGTGTTCATGTGATGTTTTGCGTGATAGGTATTAGATTGAGTCATATGTTGCATTACCTATTTTTTTAATCTAATCTCTAACTTTTTAGAGGTATCATATACTTCTTGATATCTAGCTGTGAGTGCTTATATTCTTTGTGCAGCTAGGTTGTGCTTCTTCTTTTCTGTTTCATACAACACATTGAGTTTTGTATTTTTTTTTGTCATATTTTCAACATTTTCTAAGGCATCATGCAGACTCAATTTTAATGCAGACGTATCTTCCGTGTCGCTAGTGGAAGGAGCCTATTTTATCTCATTTAATAAAGAGAAAAATCTATCATTCTCAAGCTTGAACATCTTTATTTCTTTTATAGCATTCTTGTATTTCTCTAGTACTTTCTTATGATCTTCAAGAAGACAATTGAAAGCATCAGAGAGTTCATCAAAAGTAAAATCTTCATATAAGGGGTTAGTATATACCTACCATTAAGCAAAGATTTGCAACGTTCGGAGAGTTTTCTTTTTCTTCGGAGCTGCTGGCTTCACTCTCATGCCATATGCTTGTGTTTGCATATTTGTGTAAAGATGGTCTTTTGCTTGGACGTTCATAACGATTCCCCCACTTGGCTGATGGACAGTCCTTATTTATGTGACTTGTTTTCTTGCAGCCATAGCACACTGGATCTTCATCGTTGTTGTCTTGAGAGTCCTTTTTTTATTTGACTTTTTAAACCTTAAAAAATTTATAAAGTTTCTGACCATTAGAGCTTGTTTCTCACCTTCTAAATTATCATCTTTAGACTCATCATTGGAGACTTTCTTGTGGTGTGCTTTAAAAGCTATGGTCTTTTCCTTTGGTGCTAATTCTTCGAGATCATTGAGGTGGTCCAGCTAATGTGTCATCAACTTATCCATGAGTGTTTTCAGCGTCATTGTAGTGAGGTCATTTCCTTCAATGATTATTGTTGCCTTTGGATTCCAGTTCTTCGGGAGTTCCCTAAGCACCTTTAATATATTTTCATGATTATTGTAATCCTTGCCAAGAGAAGAAAGAGGATTAACAATATCAAGGAAATGTAAGAACATTTGTGTGATAGTTTTATTGGATTTTATCTTAAAAGCCTCATACTCTTGTGTCAATCTACTAATTTTGGACTCCTTCACTTGTAAGGTAGCTTTGTAAGTTACCTCGAGAAGTTTCCAAACTTTATTAGATCTGGCACAAGTGGATACTATATTGAATTTAGTCTTGTCTACAGCCCAAAATAGGACATTAATGGCTCTAGCATCAAGACTAGCTTATTTCTTTTCCAGATCCGTGTATTTATCATGAGGCTTTTCAACTAAGTTACCATCTACAAAAATTCTGGGTGGCTTTTTGTTGCCATCTATAACAATTGACCATAGGTCAAAATCTAGTGACGATGTAAAAACTCATCTGTCTTTTCAGTATGTATAGTTGGTTCCATCAAATAGAGGTAGCTCATTTGTGGATTGGCCTTCACCAGTGAAGATAGATTTCACATTTGCCATGTGTTCTACTCTTAGATTATAAAGCCTATATATAGATTTTACAGTTGATATGTATTCTACTCATAGATTGCAAAGCCTATATAAGAGAACCTGCTCTGATAACAATTGAAGGACCTAAAGGCAACTCTAGAGGGAGGGGGGTGAATAGAGTATGTAACAATATATACCAATTAAAAATGAAGGCAAATAACCAAATTGCAATATTGTAACACAATATCAAGAAAATGCATAAGTAAGTAGAGTTTAGAGAACAAACGCAAACGCCGAAAATTTTATCCTGGTTTTCCTCGTGGAGGACTAGTCCAGGCCTGAGTACTCTTGCTCGGTGTTAATCCACTATTTGGGGTGTCTGTAGTGATCCTAGTTGCATATTGGAGATGGTGATCTTGATATTTTACTGTGGCCTCGTAAGTGACCCTAGTGGTTAGGCAGACTGTCATGCCCCAGTCCCAAAATTCCAAGGGACTAGCCATGTGGCAATGGCCAGCAGCACAACTCCAATGGACAAACTCAATTTAATGGACCCATTAGAGTACACTTAAGCTGTAATAAATATAAATACATGTTTACACCATCTATCACAGTATAATTCTAGTCTCATCCCCAGAAAGTAAACACAATTCAATATGATAGACAGTCAAGATAATAGATACAAAGAACATAGTCTATCATAAAGTTCATATAAGTAGTGTCTCGGGGAACAACCCGTCACAATAAGAAAAGAGAATAACACCAATACATATGTCCATAAGTTCAAGTCCAAGTATGAAATAACACTAAGCATAAATAACTGAGTAAGTAACTGAGTACTCAGGAGAAATCCTCTGGCACAACCTCGTCCTCTGGTGCCAATACTGCTCAAACATCAGCTCATGTCCCGTGTACCTTGGGGTAATCCTTCTCTGATGTACCTGGGGACATAATCCAGATCCAGGTCCTCAGGGGACATAGCAAGGTACAAGAAACACTCAAGCCAAATAAAATACAGTAAATAAAAATAGATCCTCAGGGCAAACTATGTAAGCAATTAAGTAAAATACAAATGAGAGCATCACTAGTACTCAGGGTATGATCATTACAGGCTCTGTGTCGTGTAGCCCATAACAGCAAGTAGTATCTCGTTGGGCCAGTAAATGTGCCAAGTTCGGGTACATAGACTAAAGCACCTCCAGTAATATAGTATATATATATAATCATCCTGTAGCATGTGTGTCTCTCCCCACCCAATATAATCTCAGGTCTCATGTCCACAATGTCTCATGTCCATAACACACAAGATCATGACCTCTAGCTAGTATAACGAGTCATAATGATATCTCTATATACATGTCTCATATCACGAATCATGTAAGACTATATAAAATCACCATGAATAATCTTAAGAAAGATTATGTCATATGAAATAGTTTCAAGTGTCCTACGGTATGGTGTACTTGGTAAAGCAATCACGAAAGATATGATCGTGGAATCAATCTCTAAGTGACGTTACTCGACTTCGCATACGGCATCGACACCCAAATCTTGTTCGAATGCTAAGAAACATCTCACGGTCCTAGGTTGAACAGGTATATGTAGTGCCCCGCTCCGCGTCGGCACTATATACAAGTGGGATCGACTTGCTTGCTCGAACGGAAGTCTTCTCGGAGAGTTCCCGACCTATTAATCAAGGTGAGTGGGCAGAACTGCATTCTCTGATTCTTGCACGACTTAATAATGAATCTGAGTTTTTGAATGCTTATTTGCTTAAGAAGAATATTTTCGTAAGAGAATGATAGAACCGACTCAGTATGCTAATAAGAGAACTCACATAGCTTGTCATCGAAACGAATCTGCTGCCTAACTAAGAGAATATGAATACTTGTCAGAATAAGATAGAACCATTGCTATGCTAAAGAGAATAAGAAATGTAGTATGCTTAGAAACACCGACACAGCTATCAAACGAACCTTTGCCATGCTAAGAAGATAAGTAAACGAAATGCCTGAAATATGTTCCCTGAATATGCTAAGAAAGAAAGAGATAGTTTTTGCATGTTAAATAAGAATCAATCGTGCTTGTCAAAAAAAATATGTTTTGCTTGTCTGTTTTGCTATATCGAACTGCTGCTTTTGATTCGTATATGCATAGACTAATAGTGCACCCTGATGTTCTGTGCCTTCGGGTTCCAGGGGGGTGTGCTATTAGATATGTGAAAAGATGTGTTTGCTTGAATAAGAAGAAGAGTATAGTCTAATAGTCCGCCCTGATGTTCCGTGCCTTCGGGTTCCAGGGGGGTGTGGCTATTAGATTGTTATGTGCTTGTGAATGTGAATGTGTTTGTTACATTGGTCTCGGACAACTTGTGCACAAGGTAATAGTCTCTCGGTCGATTCCTGGGGCACTGGGAATCGGTCGGTCCGGAAGGGATTGTAGAGCACCCTGATGTTCCGTTCCGAAAGGATCTAGGGGGGGTGTTGTTGTCCATCAATGAGTTTCTCAGGACCGTCATATAGATAGGGCGCATGCTAGGTTTACCTTCTTTCATACCTATCATTATGACACCAGAAGAAGATTGATTCATAAGTTTGTCCATATAAGCATATTATGACTAACTTGTGTGTCTGCTGCAGGGATAACCGTTCGGCCATGGGGTAAGAATATGAGTTTATGCATAAGCCTGCTTGCTCATTAAGATGTGCATCATAGTGTTTATCTGATAGTGTTGCATGCATTTGCATCGGTCGGACAATGGCTATTAGTGCAGAGCTGAACCTTGGTTACGGCTGCTTCGGCAGTAATGTGCAGCCATGAGTCACAGCTGCTAATAGCATCAGGTAAAGGAGTCATTGGTTAGCTGGATTACCGCTACCGATCCTGAGTTTCTCGGGGACCGACCTCTGATTGATAGTTAAACTTGTATGCTTGATACGTTGCCTCGATTCGATATGATCCGTATGCTAGTTAAGCTTTGCCCCTAAGAGTTAGACTTGTGTTGCACAATACATGCCGCGCACTACACGATAGAGCACTGTCCCAATTCGTATGCTTATAGTTTCGATATGCAAACTGTTTTCAAGTTATGTTTTCAAAGATATAATCTGACTATAGTTCTGAACTGCATGAAATGAACTTAGGTAAAACTAGTAAGATCACTAGTAATGCAATGTTTTGCCACATGATTACTTAGTGTGGGTTTCAGGGGGTGTAGCTTCTGTTCAGTTGTTTTATCTCACCAGTACTTGCATAAAGTGCTGACCCACCAACAGTCTGCTTGTTTTCAGGTGCCCGTTCGTGCGAGGAAGCGATAGCCGTACCTCATCCCAAGGAACCGAAAATCTGGAGTCGATGCCTGGAGCCGCATCGAGTTGTGCCTGCTTTGAGTTGCTTTGTATAAAGGGACATAATGTATGGAACGGTATCATTATAATCAAGAGAAGAGTGCTTGAGCGAATTGTAACCTCGGCCATGTGCCGCTTGTATGTATATCAATAAAAGAGCCTATTTTCATACGCCACTGTGTTCTTCACTTTTCTGCAATGTTATGTGCCGCTGCTTCAGATATTAAATAGCTTACTTGCCCTTGTTTCAAGCTTTGGCCTTGTGCAAGCGCACTTTAGGCTTGCACGGCATCACGCCCGAGCGAGGACGGTCGGTTCCGTAGGGACCAAAGCGAGGACGAACGGCCCTACGGGACCGGGGCGTGACACATCTCAAGAGTATATATATAGAAAAATTATAAGAAGATAATATAACATAATGTACTGCAAGTTTGGCAAGGTACACTTGCCTGGGCTCTAAACTCCATCAACTGCTCCTGTAAAAGTGAAATCTGCAAGTACGCCTCCGGATGCTGAAACAAACATCATCATTATTTTCAGAATACATGAAATAATTAGGATTGACTATCCATAAGTCCAATTTGGACACAGGGACAGAATTAAAAGTTTTGGGTCAAAGCGGGATCCACATGTGACCCACTTCACACCAAAAAATATGTCAGAGATAAAGTTATATAAATTTAACAAACTTAGTGTCTACTAGTCCAGAACGATGGCACGAACTCAATGGTGTGTCCAAAATTAGATTTCGATGAGCCGATCACGAAATAGCCCATCAAGTGGAAGCATGGGGCCCACAAAATGGTGTTTCGTCAATGTTCTCAGCATCGAACAAAACTTGGGTCACAGGACTAGCGTAACGCTATGAATCTGATGGCATAAGTTTCGTTACGAAACGACAAGCACACACGAAATTATGACAAGTGTTAAAATAGGCCGATACGATATTTTTTGACGAATACGCATTGATTCCGGTGTGCACACACATCCAAATCAAGTTCCACGAAAACCTACACATCCGCGTTGACGATACGCGCCTTTCGATGAAATTTTTACTCGACGAAGTTGTCTCGTTTGGCGGGATGTATCCCATTTTGAAAAAATTTAGGTTTACGAAATTAAGTTTTTGACAGATTTCAGCATTAAAAAAATCACAGAATAAATCGAATTTAGAGAAAGTATTTAAAGGGATTAAAACTAGGTTATATTGTCTAGAAGTCTGCTCAAGTAGAATTTTAGCATCGCGTGCCGTTATGGAGATCACGGAAACTTAAATAAGTGTACCTGGAACAGTTTCTATTCCTAAAACTAAGTCAATTTTTTCTGTTTTGTGTCTCGATTTACGATCGACAGGACACGATAAACTAAACTATCTAAACAACATTTATGGGGGATATGTGGTCTTCATATAGGATTTGACGGTTCGTTATTTGGTTAACTATGTAGGGAGAAACGGAGATGGAAAAAAGGGTACCTCGCGTGTTCTGCTGCTCGTAATTTCGGGGCGGTCTTCTTGTGGCAGCTTGCGGCGGCGATTAACGACGATCGACGATGGTGGAGGTGCTCACCTGGAGGTAGGGAAAGGGTGGCTGGTGGTCGTAATCTGATGGTGATTAAATAAGTTGAAGGGGGGTTTTAGGATAGGAACGGAGGGGTCGGGGGTTACTTTATTCAAACTAAGTGGTCGGGGGGGTTATTGTAGCTGAAGGGGTGTGGGTCTGGGTTTTGATTTTGAGTTTTGGGTTTTTTTTTGGGTTTTGGGTTTTGTTTTGGGTTTGATTTATTATTATTATTCTTTTATATTATCCCATATATATATATATAGCCATTTATAAATAGGATTGTACCTCAAATAATTTTCTAAAAAATCTACAATACTTTAATAATAGTTGTACACCCAAAAATATATTTTCTGTATAATATTTATAGTTAATAAATATAGATAAATATCTATCCATAAATTTTATATTTTTCTAATTAGCTAAAAATAATAAAAATTCTCCCTTAATCTCAATAATTATATAATACCAATAATAAAATTTAAAATAAAAAAATTAGGGGTTTACAATCTACCCAACTTAAAAGAATTGTGTCTTCGCAATTAATAATTAAACTACTAAAGAATTTATATGGTAATCTATGGATAGTTCTTAGGTCATACCTGCATCTTCGAGTAAGTGAGGATACCACTGGCGTATGACATCCTCGCTTCCAAGTGGATTCGCCTGGGGAGTGATATTTACAAGCTACCTGAACCAATCTGATCGTCTGATCCCATAATATCTTCTCACTAATGTCAAGTATCCCAACTGGCTGCTCCTCATACCTCAAGCTTGGTCCAACTAAAATATCAGAATGATCGACTACGTGACTTGGGTCAGTCACGTACCTCCTCAGCTGTGAGACATGTAATACATCATGCACTCCTTCTAGAGATAGGGGTAATGCTAGAAGTTACGCTACATCACCAATACGCTCCAAAATATCAAATGGTCCAATGTCTCTCGGGCTCAGCTTGCCTCTGCTCCCGAATCGAATAGTACCTCGAGTAGGTGTGTCACGTCCCAGTCCCAAAATATGTAGGACTAGGAATACGTAATCATGCTAGCCGTATGCATATGGCAACTCCAATATTTAGAAACCATAACACATACATACGCTGTATTATGAACAATAATTCACAAGTGGTATATAATTATCATAAGTTACAGGGCATAACTAAATCTCATCCACAGAAAACATAAAGAAATAAATAATCCAATATGTCAATAACCCAAATATGAACTAGTCGAGAAAAACTAATAGTTGGATGGAGACAAATCTACTACCAACTAGAAAATAAAAGAAACAAAATAAGTAAATCTAATGAATAATGAGGCTCGAAGAGAAGACCACCTCGAAAGATAATGAAGTAGCAAGTCCTGATCCGCGCTCCTGCGAATAATCATGATCGTCTACACCTGGAAAGGGACCAGGTCCTCATAGGGACGTAACAAGATACATAGAAGCATGCCAATAAATACTGAAAATAAATATCCAATGGGTCGCCTAACCGTCTATGTGAATGCACTTTGAGAACAACTTTCCAATACGTGGACTATCTGGATAAAATAGGATTGGCATGATTCTCTCGAAGATTCAGGGGCCTAAAAAGTATGTCATCTTTTGAACGCCAGAGGCCGCCTGATAATAATAATATATATAGTGGTCATCATGACCGCGCATCTCCGACGGAACGTACGGGTTACAAAAGGAAAGTGCAAAGGAGCCCAAACGCCTTACTTGTTGTCCTCCCCACCCCATGCTCTATGCATGTCACATCCATGACACGATGATACCTCTAAATAACTTTCAAGTCTTCTAGCATGCAATTTCTATCAGCAGTTATACCTATCCGTCGTACGTCCTATATGTACCAGTGGCCAGCCGAGTACGCAAGTCTGTGTCCTACATGAGACTCACACTCATGTAACAACAGTGTCATGGCTAATAAAACATAAGAATACCTCATGATAATGGGGCAATCTCATAATACTAGGTCAGGATGCATATATATAATAAATATAGAATACGACGCCACCGTCGTTGCACCCAAGTTATTCTTGGACACGCAGTTTATATAGTAGTTAAAATATATGAACTAGATGATAGAAATAAAATACATGCACCATATAGAATATAATTCACAGTACAATGGCAAGGTATACTTGCCTGCTCTGAAAAAGGATGAAGTCGCAACTCAAGGCGTCGTCCAATCTACCCGTCACATAAATTAAACTAGTTAGGTTACAAAAGTGGGTGAATAGGTTCCTCCATTTTAATCTATTTTAATTCTGAATAAAATAACCTAATATAGTATTTTTATCTTATTATAATCTGATTTTATTGTTAAACCCTAATTTTGGTCCAAAGAAAGTCAACTTTACGGATTTGTGATCCGTGGCACGCAAATCGAGGCAATCCATTGACCAAAAAATCGATCAACTCAAATCCTAGATTTGTGTGTAAAATCCTATAGATTTTAGCACTATATGAATGCTAGAATCGACGGTTTCATAAAATCACAAGTCGGTAAAGAGTTATGGCCACAAAGGATGCACAGATGACAATTTTCGGTAGTTTTCTATTTACTTCTATGTTGCACGAATTTTAAAGTAGATTAAACTTCATATTAAATTTTGGAAACATAATTTTATGAAAGTTTATCATGTCAGCTTTTCGAAACTTCAAACGGCTCATAATTTTGATTTCGGGATCTCCCAAAATCTCAAAAACACGAAAATACGTCTGATTTTGGACAGCTGGCACTTTTAGAATTTTCTAGAAAAATAGGTTCTAAAATTATTAAAATAATTTATATATTTAGAAAACTAACCTTGAATGAGGCTGGATTTATGACAAATTTAGACTATTTTTGGACCAAAAAAGAGAAGTTTGGGGAAGAAAATATGAAAGATGAGTTTATTCCAGGTATTTATAATGGTGAAGACTATTTAATTGAATACGACTAGGATTATCTAATTTGGATATGATTATGATCAGTTTAAATAAGAATATGATATGCATGAAGTTATTTTCCTAGTAGGCTCAGGATTTAAATTAATTTAAAATAGAGTTTGAGTTTATCTTACTAATTTATAATCTTAAATAAAATTAAAGATAATACAAATTATTTATATATAATCTTATTAATATCTATTAACACTAAATTAGCATCTATCTGATATTAAGACTTTATATATCCAAATAATTCCTCAATAATTCCAAAAATCCAATAATTACTTAAAATTCTAAATAAATTACAAAAAAAAAATATTTAAATATTTTAAATCTAAAATAAATGTTTGGTAGTAATAACATTCAAGTATGGTCTCATAGTAAATCATGGAAGTCCTAGAAATTTATGTTTTCTACGTTTTAATTACCAAAAATTCTAAAAAAATCTCCAAAAATCTAAAATAGTCTAAAAATGATTCTAAATAAATATTTATATAAGTAAATATATCAAGAAATTTATTTTCTAATTAACTAAGAGAAAAATCTAAAGAAATTCAACATCTATAATAAATATAATAATATAAAATATACACAAAATACATATTTTGGGTGAGGGGATTTACAATCTATCCAACTTACAAGAATTTTGTCCTCAAAATTAAAAATAAGGAATGATTTGTTAAATCCTTCACATTTGTATCTAAGGCAAGTCAACCGCAATTTTTTTTAAAAATTTAAATGACAAAATCTATTCAAATCCATCACAATTTCTAAATTAAAATAACCACTGTTTAAATCAAAATTTAACCTATCATAGTCTCTTCTCAATTTTTAAATAATCAACATCCAAATTTAATTCAAATCTATATTTTGTCATCAAGATTAAAATAACCCACATCAAAATTTATATCACGATCTCCAATTATCATAATCTCCTCTAGATTTTAAATAATAAACAATTCTAATCAAATCTTATTCCTATTTTTAACTTATGAATTTTTGTACTCCTCAAATTTTAAATTCAATTTCTATCCTAAACATTTTAAATAGGTGATCCAACAATCAAATTTTAACTTTTAATTCAAATCATCAAATTGTAAAAAATTTAATCTAAGTCACGAATTATTCAAGTCTAGAATTCTATATTAATCCTTAAAATTTTAATAGATGATTCAACCTTCAATATTCAAAATTTAAATCATGTGCTCAAAGTATAAGTATTTGGTCCGCAATATCAAGATTTCAAAATTTATTAAATCCTCATCGTCTTAATCATTCTTCTAAAGATTTGTAAAATTAAAATGACTTAAATCTCTTAATCTAATCTTACTTGATCACAATCTAAAAAATTTACCTCAAGTTGACAATGCAACTTCTACCCAACTTAGAATTTATCCATCTATCACATAAGGCTATATATTTAAAAAAAATTCCTCAAATTATTTAATCGTGTTATTCAGTCCTCAAAAATTTTAACACCAAATATATCACATATGATGTGCCCTTAATTACGAAAGATAGTCACCAAGTAATATGATTGGCCTATGGGGTATATCTAGTACTCTTCGTGTATCAAACTTATACCAAGCACGAGCGTTCATCTTTCCGAAATAGGGGAAGACGGAGAACAATAATAAAGAATTCAAGGAGGAGGTGATAGAATACAAGTACGAGGTTCAAGGCGTTTAAAGAATTCAAAAGGGAGTTGTCAAGGCAGTCGTAGATTGAAATCCTATTTTGATAAATTTTTATTCGCATGTTCATATCAAAACAGTTATGTACCTGATATGATATGCTCTGGCCTGTCTAGAGGGCAAGTATATTCGTCTAACAAGCTGAGTCATCTATATCTCAATCCACGTAGAGTAGTTATGCGAAGAGCGAACCAAGCGTACTAAGGTTAGCTAGACCATAATACACTGATTCTGATTTAGACAATGTATTAGTGTGGCCCCCCAATAATACATATGTCATGAACAAGTTCAATAAAGAATAAGCTTATAAAACTAGGTTGTAACAGCAGCATAAGTCGAGGTAGTCCAGAAAATATAAGTACGCGGGATTATGATGAAGAAAGGTACAAAATTCAAGTTTACGAAGAAGATGAGACATGTCCGATGTTGTGCCTCTACAGTTGCCATACTAACTCCTTGTCTAAGTCTTTAGTCGACCAAATGGAGGTACGGGCCTCTTAGTTCTTCAGTCTGAATAAACACTATAACCACTATCTTCTTATGGAAGCCTATAGTTGGTTTCATTCAATTATACTTCATTAATGGGTCAAAAGGACTATGTGATACTAGGTTATGAGGCATACTACCCAACTTACAAGATTAAACTAATACTATAACTGCCTTATGGTGATAAAGTAGAAACTCTTGTTAAGGTATACGAGGGAAAGATCTTGGTACTTATTAGGGCATCTTATTGCATTATATAGGTAATGGTCATCTTAAGTCTCAATCATAGTGCTTATAGAACAAAGTGTTAATATTAAGAATGGAAATGTTACTGGCTCTCAAGTGAGAGAGGATATAACCTATATTGAGATATGTTAATAAATGTTATATGATTTGGAACTAGAGATAATTACAAAGTCATATTCTAAACTAAATAAACAACCCAACCTGCCAAGTTCTAACTACTAAACACAAAAATTTAAGATTAACAAATTATAATCCTACCAAACTATGCATCATAACATAAAAGAAATTACTTGGTCTACAATCAGAAGGGTTAGGTGGCACGAATTAAAAGATGAAGAAAAAAATTTCGTCGCACAAATAGCGAGCATTAAGGTTTCAGAGGAACAAAATATGAAATTAAATAGGGTGACTCTGAATAATATCATGGTTTCTTAAGGAAAGGTGGTATGCTAATCTCTGTGTTCAAGGTATGATCAAGGGAAAATATTCGATTTATTCCTCTTGGCTTCCTAAGGTACTGTTCTGCTAATATCAAGACAAGAATCTAAATTTATTGTTCTAATATTATCCCACTATAAAATTTAGGTTTAGTTCTAATATTCAACCTTGGATTCTATTGGCTCCTCAATACTAGGGTCAATCAATATGGTCAAATTTTCAACTAACCCTAGTAGTGTCTATACTACTCTCAAGTCCTTCATAAATATATCAAGGGATAATGGTCAATTATCCTACAGGTAAGGGATGCTAGGGTTCATTAGGTATTCTAAACTTAGTGATGTGTCAATATTCTAGTTGTATTCTTAGTAGAAATGTTAACATAATTATCATCCTAACAACAAGGATTTCTATATTCTAGCAGAAGACTATACTCAAGGAACTATTAGGAAAGTACATGAATCAAGCAGGATGCAATTATTTAAATAGAACGGATTGGAAGGAAGGTGAGTCATAGTTAAATGTGGATGAGATCTTATACTCTAATCCTATTTGCAGGCTTGCTCGGTACAGTAACATAACCAAGACAATATACTCTCGACCTGCATGGGCCACCACTAAAATATGTCACGCCCTAGTCCCAAAATACGTAGAACTAGGAATAAGTAATCATGTCAGCCGTATGTATATGGCAACTCTAATATATGGAAACCATAACACATATGTACGCTGTATTATGAACAATAATTCACAAGTGGTATATAATTATCACAAGTCACAGGACATAACTAAATCTCATCCACAGAAAACATAAAGAAATAAATAATCTAATATGTCAATAACCCAAATATGAACTAGTCGAGAAGAACTAATAGTTGGATGAAGACAAATCCACTACCAACTAGAATATAAAAGAAATAAAATAAGTACATCTAATGAATAATGAGGCTCTAAGAGAAGACCTCCTCGAAAGATAATGATGTAGCAAGTCCTGATCCGCGCTCTTGCGAATAATCATGATCGTCTACACCTAGAAAGGGACCAGATCCTCAGAGGGACGTAACAAGATACATAGAAGCATGCCAATAAATACTGAAAATAAATATCCAATGGGTCGCCTAACCGTCTATGTGAATGCACTTTAAGAACAACTTTCTAACACGTGGGCTATCTGGCTAAAATAGGATTGGCATAATTCTCTCGGAGATTCAGGGGCCTAAAAAGTATGTCGTTTTTTGAACGCCAGAGGCTGCCTGATAATAATAATATATATAGTGGTCATCATGATCGCGCATCTCCGGCGGAGCGTACGAGTTACACAAGAAAAGTGTAAAGGAGCCCAAACGCCTTACTTGTTGTCCTCGCCACCCTATGCTCTAAGCATGTCACATCCATGACACGATGATACCTCTAAATAACTGCCAAGTCTTCTAGCATGCAATTTCTATCAGCAGTTATCCCTGTCCGTCGCACGTCCTATACGTACCAGTGGCCAGCCCAGTATGCAAGTCCGTGTCCTACATGAGACTCACACTCGTGTAACAATAGTGCCAAAGCCAATGAAACATAAGAATACCTCATGATAATAGGGCGGTCTCATAATACTAGGTTAACATGCATATATATAATAAAAATAGAATACGACGCCACCGTCGTTGCACCCAAGTTATTCTTGGACGCGCAGTTTATATAGTAGTTAAAATATATGAACTAAATATCAGAAATAAAATATATGCACCATATGGAATATAATTCACAGTACAATGGCAAGGTATACTTGCCTTCTATGAAAAAGGATGAAGTCGCAACTCAAGGCGTCGTCCGATCTACCCGTCACATAAATTAAACAAGTTATGTTACAAAAGTGGGTGAATAGGTTCCTCCATTTTAATCAATTTTAATTTTGAATAAATTAACCTAAAATAGTATTTTTATCTTATTATAATCTGATTTTATTGTTAAATCCTAATTTTGGTCC
Source organism: Iris macrosiphon (assembly GCA_036927795.1). Taxonomy (NCBI): domain Eukaryota; kingdom Viridiplantae; phylum Streptophyta; class Magnoliopsida; order Asparagales; family Iridaceae; genus Iris; species Iris macrosiphon. The sequence continues at coordinate 93,576,220 of JAYESA010000019.1, forward strand.
AAAAAAGTCAACTTTACGGATTTGTGATCCATGGCACGCAAATCGAGGCAATCCATTGATCAAAAAGTCAACCAATTCAAATCCTAGATTTGTGTATAAAATCCTATATATTTTAGCACTATATGAATGCCATAATCGACGGTTTCATAAAATCACAAGTCGGTAAAGGGTTATGGCCACAAGCGTGCACAGATGATATTTTTTAATAGTTTTCTATTTACGTCTATGTTGCACAAATTTTAAAGTAGATTAAATTTCATGTTAAATTCTGGAAATATAATTTTATGGAATTTCATCATGTCAGCTTTTCGAAACTTCAAACGGCTCATAATTTTGAGTTCGAGATCTCCCAAAATCTTAAAAACACGAAAATATGTCTGATTTCGGACAGCTGGCACTTTTAGAATATTCTAGAAAAATATGTTCTAAAATTATTAAAATAATTTATATTTAGAAAAATAACCTTGATATGGTTCTAACAAAAAAAACTGGAGCGCGTTTGGAGTCCGGAGCTATGAGATATCATCTTTTTAAGTCGTGATAACTACTAGAAAATGAGCCTGAATTTATGACGAATTTAGACTATTTTTGGACGAAAAAAAGAGGAGTTTGGGAAAAAAATATGAAAGATGAGTTTATTCCATAAGTCTAATAGGTATTTATAATGGTGAAGACTATTTAATTGAATACGACTAGGATTGGCTAATTTGGATATGATTAGGATCAGTTTAAATAAGGATAGGATATGCATGAAGTTGTTTTCCTAGTAGGCTCAGGATTTGAATTAATTTAAAATAGAGTTTAATTTTATCTTAATAATTTATAATATTAAATAGAATTAAAGATAATACAAATAATTTATATATAATCTTATTAATATCTATTAACACTATATTAGCATCTATCTGATATTAAGACTTTATATATCCAAATAAATCCTCAATAATTCCAAAAATCCAATAATTTCTTAAAATTCTAAATAAGTTACAAAAAAATATATTTAAATATTTTAACTCTAAAATAAATATTTGGTAGTAACAACATTCTAGTATGGTCTCATAGTAAATCATGAAAGTCCTAAAATTTTACGTTTCCTAGGTTTTAATTACCAAAAATTCTAAAAAAATCTCCAAAAATCTAAACTAGCCTAAAAATGATTCTAAATAAATATTTATATAAGTAAATATATCAAAAAAATTATTTTCTAATTAACTAAGAGAATAATCTAAAGAAATTCAACATCTATAATAAATATAATAATATAAAATATACACAAAATACCTATTTTGGGGGAGGGGATTTACAAGGTGATATCCTCAAGAACACATGTTCACCTTCCTTGAACTCCAAAGGTCGGTGGTGTGTGTCATCCCAGTGCTTTTGTCTGACCTGAGCTGCACGAAGATGACTCTGAATTTGCTTCACCTTCTCAACTGTCTGCATCACTAACTCCGGACCGAGTATTTGACGTTCGCCAACGTCACTCCAACATATCGATGACCTGTACTTCCTGCTGTACAGTGGCTCAAAAGGTGCCATCTGGATGCTTGCCTGGTAGTTGTTATTTTAAGAGAACTCCACCAAGTACAAATAGTCTTCCCAAGATCCTCCGAAGTCTAACATACACGACCTTAGCATATCCTCTAGGATCTGAATCATGTGCTCCGACTGACCGTCTGTCTGTGGATGGTAAGCAGTGCTGAACATGAGTCGGATGCCAAGACTCTCCTGCATGCTTCGCCAAAAATGGGATGTGAATCTTGAGTCACGATCAGACATAATACTAACCGGTATTCCATGTAACCTTATGATCTATCGTATATACATGTCAGCTAGAATCTCTGTGGGCTGTCCAACTCTGAACGACAAAAAATATGCTAATTTAGTGAGTCAATCCATAATAACCCAAACTGTATCCTTTCCACTGGGGCTTCTTGGAAATCATGTAATAAAATTCATAGTAATATGTTTCCACTTTCATTCGGGTATGGGAAGCGGTTGTAACATACTAGCGATTCTCTGATGCTTGGCCTTAACCTGCTGACAGACCAAATATTTTACCATAAACCATGTAATCTCTTTCTTCATCCCATGCCACCAATAGTATTGCCTCAAATCTCGGTACATCTTTGTACCTCCCAGATGAATAGAGTACATGGAGCTATGTGCTTCAGACATCAACTCATGTCTCAACTCCCTATTCGGAACATATAGGTGATTTTTGCACCTTAACGTCCCGTCCTCTTGGATTCAAAGTCCCGTCTGCATGTCGGCTTCCGTCTTCTCTTTAAGTCTCTGGAATCTGGCATCTGTAGGCAATGCCGCCTTAATCCTCTCCATTAGTGATGACTTAATCTCAAAATTAGCCAACTGCCCATTCTACCTTGACAAAATAACCTTATTCCGAGCTCTTGTAGGTCCTCTAATAGCTGGAGCTGCATCGTCAAGAAATAAGCTGTGGGCTTTCTGCTGAGAGCATCTGCTATGACATTTGCCTTACCCGGATGGTACTAAAAATTTATATCAAAATCCACCATCAATTCTGACCAACGCCTCTGTCTCATGTTGAGCTCTTTCTGAGTATAGATATACTTCATACTCTTGTGATCAGTAAAAATTTTCATCCTCTCTCCGTAAAGATAGTGCCTCTAAATCTTTAATGCAAATATTATCGCAGCTAGCTCGAGATCATGCGTCGGATAGTTCTTCTCATGAACCTTCAGCTGCCTCAATACATAAACAATAACTTTGCCATGTTGCATCAAAACACATCCTAGTCCATTGCCTGGCGCATCACTATAAACTATGAATTCTTCCGATCCTGAAGGAAGAGTCAAGACCGGTGCTGTCGTTAATCGTCTCTTCAACTCCTCAAAGGTCTTCTGGCAATCTTTTTTCCATGTAAACTCCTGGTCCTTACGCGTCAACCCCATCATAGGCTCTGCAATCCTTGAGTAGTTTTCCATGAACCTCCGATAATATCCAGCAAGTCTGAGAAAACTTTTCACTTTCGCAACTGATGTAGGTGTGGGCCAAGTCTTTATTGCAGCAACTTTCTCCGGATCAACTGAAAGTCCTTCTCCCGAGATGATATGTCCCAAAAAAGGTACACTATCCAGAAAAAACTCACATTTGCTGAGTTTGGCATACCTCTCCTGCATCAACGTCTCCAGCACGATTCTGAGATGCTCATGCTCTTCGTGGCTCTTAGAATATACCAAGATGTCATCAATAAATACAACCATAAACTTGTCCAAGTACTGATGGAAGACTCTGTTCATCAAACTCATGAACACAGCTGGCGCATTGGTTAAACCAAATGGCATAACTAAGAACTCGTAGTGCCCGTACTTAGTCCTGAAGGATGTCTTCGGTATATCCTCTTTTCGTACTCTAATCTGATGATAATTGGATCTGAGATCAATCTTTGAGAATACACGAGCAGTACTTAATTGATCAAACAGATTGTCAATGCGTGGCAAGAGATACTGATTCTTGATGGTTATAACGTTCAGTACCAAGTAGTCAATACACAGTCGTACCGTCCTATCCTTCTTCGGCACAAATAGTATAGGTGCTCCCCATGGTGAAATACTGGGCCGAATAAAACCCTTCTCCATAAGATCATCAACTTGCTTCTTCAATTCCACCAATTCCTTATGTGCTAGCCGGTACACTGATAAAGTGATAGCCTCTGCTCCTGGAGTCAAGTCTATTATGAATTTTATTTTTTGATCAGGTGGAAAGCCTGGAAGATCATCGAAAAATACATCCACAAACTCTAATACAACCTTTGGTTACTCGGGCTTCCCTTCTGTAGAGAGTGCCTTAAGTATAGGTTGAATAGCTTGCTCTTTGGCTCCCCAGAGAAACTCAAATTCTGGATGTCCAGGTGGTCTAAATATAACCTGTCTACGCCGGTAATCTAGAATCGCATGGTATTGACTCATCCAGTTCATACCAAGTACAATATCACAATCCGACATAGAAGAGATCAAGAATTGAGCTCGCATCTCTCTTCCACAGACTACTACCGAACAAGATCTACAAATGTCACTAACTGGGATAATTTTGCTTCCCGTAAGAATTCTCATATTCTTCGGAAGGGGTGCGGTAGCTACTCTATGTGTGGCTATGAAGCTAGCAACTATGAATGAATGCGATGCTCCAGAATCGAATAAAGCTACATTAGGTAATGAACCTACTAATATAGTACCTGCGATGACCTCTCCTGCAGTAGATTTCTCTTCAATAGCCATGGCAAATGCCTGCCCTTGCCCCTGAGCTGGTCCTCTCTGCTGCCGAGCCTGCTGGAATAGTGCTGCCTATTGTGCCAAAGGTGGCCTCGGCTGATACCCTTCTGGAGCTGGTGGTCTGACTCCTCCAACTCCCGTCTGTGGTGCTCCCAGTGCTGGATAAGCTGGCCTAGGTGGCTACTGGCTAGTCTCGATGCTAGTAAAGCTTGTCAGTTTACCATCGGTGCTCCCTCTCGACGCTTAGGGAAGTCCCTGGCTGAATGTTGGTTGGATCCGCAAATCAGGCATAGTCCTAACTTGCGTCTGTACTTGCTTGCGTAATGACATTGCTTGCCATAATATTGACATTTAGGTAGTGTCTGCGGAGTTGCTCTGGGTGGCTGGTGAATGTGAGGTCTCTTTGGAGCTCCTTCCTGTGGTGCTCTGGCTGGTGCTAATGTGAACGGCCGTTTTTGGCTGGACTCTCTCCTGGTGACGTGCTCCATGCGTCGGGCTACGACAAGGACGTCCGTGAATAAAGTAGGTACAACAGAACCGATTAATCTTTGTAGCTCAAAGCTAAGTCCGTCAAAGAACTTCTCCGCCTTCTCCTCTTCTGTCGGAATCAGAGTAGGGGCGAAGCGACTCAAATGGATGAACTCTGCATTGTACTCTTCTACCGTCATGTTGCCTTCAGTGAGGCGGTTAAACTTATCCCTAAGTTTCGCTCTGGCAATTGCTAGAATGTACATCTTCTAGAAAAGTCTAGAGAACTCTACCCAATTGACTCAGTATGAACCTAGCCAACACTCCTCGGATAGCAACCAATAATGCACATTGCCTGTTAACTGCATCTTGATAGCAATCATCCAACGCTCTATAGGAAGCTCAGTTGCTTCCAATTGAAGTTGAGTGTTTGTGAGCCACTCATGAACTTCAGTAGGCTCCTCCTTGCCTGAAAAGGTACGTGGCTTCAACTGACGGAAATCTGAGATGGATCCTGTCGATGGTTGTCTGGCTGGTGGGGTCGAATGCTCCAGTGCTGTCACTAGGCTGTTCCTCAAGTTCTCATCCTAGCGTTAATGGGCCTCTTGATGAACCTGCTGTTGTGCTTACATCATTGCATAGAATATTTGGAATATCTACTGTCCGTCCATAGGCTGTCCTGGTGGGAAAATGGGAATTAGTGGAGTAAACTGCGGCGGTGGTAGAATATCGTCTCGCTAGAACCTCGAGGTGTGCTGATCTGCTTGATTGCTTTGTTGAGTGGAGGGATCTTCACTTAGTAGCGTCACCCCTTCGTCGTAGATGACCACAGCACCTTGTGGTGTTCTCGTGGGAGTCTCATCGTTGGCTCGTGGATCTATTACTCTGCACATAAAGTAAACTATGAGAGTCGCACAGAGGAATCAAGGCAAGATGCAACTCAAGAAATTATTTTAAAGTCGATATGAAGGTCAAGAGCAGGTCAACAAGTGAATGAGATCCTATAATTTATTCTATCCTAATTTGCATGCTTGCTTGGTTCCTTAGTTGAACCAAAGCAATATATTTATAGACCTGCATTGGCCACCACAAAAACCATGTCACGTCTCAGTCCCAAAATTCCAAGGGACTAGCTACGTGGTAATGACTAGCAGCACAACTCCAATGGGCAAACCCAATTTAATGGACCCGTTAGAGTACACTTAAGCTATAATAAATATAAATACTAGTCTACACCATCTATCATAGTATAATTCTAGTCTCATCCACAGAAAGTAAACACAATTCAATATGATAGACCAGTCAAGATAATAGATAAAAAGAACATAGTCCATCATCAAGTCCACATAAGTAGTGTCTCGGGAAACAATCTATCGCAATAAGTATCACGCCCCAGTCCCAAAAATACATAGGACTAGGACACGTAAGCATGCCAGCCGCATGGATATGGCAATTCTAATGTATGGAAACCAAATCCACACGTACGCTGTAATATGAATATCAAATCCACAAGTGGTATAAAATATATGTCACAAGTCACAGGGTATAATCTAAATCTCATCCACCAAAATCATATAGAAATAAATGACCAGTATCTATGAAACTAGATCTCAATAAGGAGTATCTAAGGATGATAGTTGGATGGAGACAAATCCACTACCAACTCGAATATAAGAGCAAATACAATATGAGTACAACACCACAACACAATATAAGAATACTAGCTATCCATCACAGCTCGAAGAGAAGACATCATCGGATCACATGTAACCATCCAAATCTGCGCTCCTGTAAATACTCAAGAAAAGATACACCTGGCAGCAGACCAGGTCCTCAGAGGGACGTAACAAGATACAGAAAATACGAGCCAATTTGAATACAGTAAACATGCATAATGTTTGAAAATAGATAAGTACGTTGTACAGGACAATCTATATGAATACAAATGAGGACAACTTTTTGACGTATAGGCAAGGGTAGGCTACTCGATCTAATCCTCACAACCTCACGCTCGTCAGTGGACATCATCAGCCGACATACCTCTGGGGTAGCGACCCTCGGACTCCATCAATCGACATACCTCGGGGGTAGCGACCATCGGATACGACCACCATAGTGCATGCTAGTTACTATGGTTTACCAGAGTGGTTAAAAGCCCATACGCCTAATGATTGTCCTCGATGATACTAAGTGCCATGTGTGTGTCAACATATCTAATACATAGTAATGACTGGAAGAAAACTACACATGCAAGAAATATACCGAAATGCAATAAATATACAAAAATATACTAAGCATGCAAAATACTGTAAGCAATTTGGCAAGGTATCTTGCCTGGGGTCCTGCTACTGGTATGAATCAGAGTCCAAGTCACAGTCCAAATAGCCTATGTATTACAAATTTATCACGTCAAAAGATAATTTATTTTAATTTATTTAATTCTGGAATAATTACTCTAAAATCTTATTTTAATCTTATTATTCTGATTTTTATGTTAATTCTTAAATTTTGTCCAAAGAAATTGAATTTTATCAACTCGAGACTCATGGCACGCAAATCGAGGCGATCTGTTGACCAAAAAGTCAACCGACACAAACTCAACTTTTATGCATTATTTCCTGTAGATTTCAGCGTCAAAAATATGCTGGAATTTACAGCTCGTCCGAATTCAAATTTGTTTGGGAATTATGGCACATACAAATTTTGTATTGTGCACCGATGGTTAAATTCTAACCTAGAAGTTCGACAGAATTAACAGTATGTAAATACTTTGAAATAAATTCTGGAAAAATATATGTCGATGATCTCGACATTAGCTTTCCGAAACTTTAAACGGTTCGTGATTCTGATTCCTGGTTCTCCCGGAATCGCGAAAACATCGAAACACGTCTATTTTCGGACATGCTGTGCTCTACGAATTTTCCAGAATTTAATACTAATAATTTAGAAAAATAATTTATATAATCAGAAAGCTAACCTCATTATCGTTCTAACAAAAAAAAAACTGGAGCACGTTTGGAGTCCGAAGCTAGGAGATATCATCTTTTTAATTCGTCATAACTAGTAGAAAATGAGGCTGAATTTATGACGAATTTTGACTATTTTTGGACGAAAAAGAGAGGAATTTGGGGAAGAAAAATATGAAGGATGAGGTATTTATAATGGTGGACACTACTTAATTAAATACGACTATGATTGGTTAATTTGGATAGGATTATGATGAATTTAAATAAGGATAGGATATGCATGAAGTTGATTTCCTAATAGGTTCGGGATTTGAATTAATTTAAAATAGAGTTTGAATTTATCTCAATAATTTATAATCTTAAATATAATTAAAAATAATACAAATAATTTATAAAATCTTATTAATATCTATTAACACTAAATTAGCATCTATCTAATATTAAGACTATATATATCCAAATAAATCCTAAATAATTTCGAAAATCTAAATAAATTTCTTAAAATTCTAAATAAATTACAGAAAAATATAATTAAATATTTTGAACTAAAATAAATATTTGGTAGGAACGACATGCAAGTATGGTCGTATAATAAATCATAGAAGTCCTAGAAATTTATGTTTTCTAAGTTTTAATTACCAAATATTCTAGAAAAATCTCCAAAAATCTAAAATAACCTAAAATAATTCTAAATGAATATTTATATAAGTAAATATACTAAAAAAATTATTTTCTAATTAACTAAGAGAATACTTTAAATAAATTCAACATCTATAATAAATATAATAATATAAAATATACACAAATACCTATTTTGGGTGAGGGAGTTTACAATCTACCCAACTTAAAACAATTTCGTCCTCGAAATTAAAATAAGACATAATTTATTAAATCCTTCATATTCGTAGATAAGGTACATCAATCGCAATCTCTTCCAAAAATTTAAATAACAAAATCTATTCAAATCTATCGCGATCACTTCAAAATTAAGATAACCACTGTTTAAATCAAAATTCAACCTGTCGTAATCTCTTCTCGATTTTTTTTTTCAACATTCAAATCTAACTCAAGTCTATATGACATCCCACATCAAAATTTATATCACCATTTCCAACTATCATAATCTCCTCTAGACCTTGAACAATAAACAATTCTAATCAAATCTTATTCCTATTCTCAAATTAAGAATTTTGTACTCTTCAAATATTTAAACTCAATTTACATCCTCAATATTTCAAATAGGTGACCCAACAATCAAAATTAAACTTTTAATTCAAATCATCAAATTATAAAATTTAAATCTAATTCACCAGTTGTTCAAGTCTAAAATTCTATATTTATCCTAAAAATTTAAATCGATGATTCATCCTTCAATATTCAAAATTTAACTCATGTGCTCAAAGTATAAATATTGGGTCTTCAATATCAAGATTTTTAAAATTCATTAAATCCTCATTATCTTAATCCTTCTTTTAAAATTCTCCACATTTAAAAGGACTTAATCTCTCAATCTAATCCTACTTGATCACAATCTAAAAGAATTCTCCTCAAGTTTAATAATGCAATTTCTACCCAACTTAAAATTTATCCATCTATCACATAAGGCTCTTACACTTAAGAAAAATATTCCTCAATTTATTTTTTCATGTCATTCAATCCTCAAAACTTTAACACCAACTATATCATATGTGATATGCCCTTAATCAATTATGAAAGATAGTCATCAAATAATGTGATTGGCCTATGGGGTATATCTTGTACTATCCGTGTATCATTTATATCCAAGCACGAGATTTTGTCTTTCCGAAACAAGGAAAGACGGAAAGCAACGGAAAAGAGTTCAAGGAGGGGTAATAGAATGGAAGTATGGGAATTAAAGCGTTTAAAGAATTCAAATGGGAATTGTCAAGACAGTTGTGGATTGAAATCTTAATTTGGTAATTTTCTATTCGCATGCTCACATCGGTGCAGTTATGTACTTGATATGATATACTTTGTCGTATCTAGAGGGTAAGTATATTTGTCTATTGGTCCACTATACATCTCAATCCACGTAAAATACTATTGCGAAGGGCGAATCAAGCGCATTATGGCTAGCTAGACCATAATACACTAATTATGATTAGACAATTTGTATTAGTGTGGTTGATCAGGCCCCAATAACACATATGTCATGAACAAGCTCGATATAAGATTAAGCTTGCAAAAAAAACTAGGCTATAATAGCAGCATAATTCAAGGTAGCACAGAAAATATAACGCTGGATTATGATGTGAGAAGTTACAAAATAATTCAAGTTCGCAAAAGCAAAAATAACATAAGCAATAATAATAAAAGACTCTACAATCTCTACAGTTATCATACAACCTCCTTATCTAAGTCGCTAGTCGACCAAATAGGGCAAGGACCTCTAAATTCTATGGTCTGAATAAATACTGTCATCTTTTGCTAGCATGCGATAAATATCATTCGGTTATACTTCAATTAATAGGTCAAAAGACTATGTGATACTAGGTGTCAAACATTATGGTAAAACTTCTAACTAACTCTAGTAGTGTCTATACTACTCTCAAGTCTTCTTAATACATCAAGGGGTAATGGTATAACAATCTAAAGATAAGGAATTCTAGGTTCACTAGATATTCTAAACTTAGTGGTGTGTCTATATTCTCGTTGTATTCTTAATAGGTGTGCTACTCTAATTATCATCCTAATAACAGGGGTTCCTATATTCTAGCAGAAGACTATACTCAAGGAACTATTAGGGAAGCACATGAATCAAGCAGGATACAATTGTTCAAAATAGAACAGATAGGAGGAGATGAATCACAGTCAATTGTGGATGAGATCCTATACTCTAGTCCTAGGTGCAGGCTTGTTCGGTACAGTAACGTAACCGAGACAATATGCTCTCGACCTGCATGGGCCACCACAAAAACATGTCACACCCCAGTCCCATAAATACGTAGGACTAGGACACGTAAGCATGCCAGCCACATGGATATGGCAACTCTAATGTATGAAAACCAAATCCACACGTACGCTGTAATATGAATATCAAATCCACAAGTGGTATAAAACATATGTCACAAGTCACAGGGTATAATCTAAATCTCATCCACCAAAATCATATAGAAATAAATGACCAGTATCTATGAAACTAGATCTCAATAAGGAGTATCTAAGGATGATAGTTGGATGGAGACAAATCCACTACCAACTCGAATATAAGAGCAAATACAATATGAGTACAACACCACAACACAATATAAGAATACCAGATATCCATCACAGCTCGAAGAGAAGACATCCTCGGATCACATGTAACCATCCAAATCTGTGCTCCTGCAAATACTCAAGAAAAGATACACCTGGCAGCAGACCAGGTCCTCAGAGGGACGTAACAAGATACAGAAAATACGAGCCAATTTGAATATAGTAAACATGCATAATGTTTGAAAATAGATAAGTACGCTGTACAGGACAATCTATATGAATACAAATGAGGACAACTTTTTGACGTATAGGCAAGAGTAGGCTACTCGATCTAATCCTCACAACCTCACGCTCGTCAGTGGACATCATCAGCCGACATACCTCTGGGGTAGCGACCCTCGGACTCCATCAATCGACATACCTCGGGGGTAGCGACCATCGGACACGACCACCATAGTGCGTGCTAGTTACTATGGTTTACCAGAGTGGTTAAAAGCCCATACGCCTAATGATTGTCCTCGATGATACTAAGTGCCATGTGTGTGTCAACATATCTAATACATAGTAATGACTGGAAGAAAACTACACATGCAAGAAATATACCGAAATGCAATAAATATACAAAAATATACTAAGCATGCAAAATACTGTAAGCAATTTGGCAAGGTATCTTGCCTGGGGTCCTGCTGCTGGTATGAATCAGAGTCCAAGTCACAGTCCAAATAGCCTATGTATTACAAATTTATCACGTCAAAATATAATTTATTTTAATTTATTTAATTCTGGAATAATTACTCTAAAATCCTATTTTAATCTTATTATTCTGATTTTTATGTTAATTCTTAAATTTTGTCCAAAGAAATTGAATTTTATCAACTCGATACTCATGTCACGCAAATCGAGGCGATCTGTTGACCAAAAAGTCAACCGACACAAACTCAACTTTCATGCATTATTTCCTGTAGATTTCAGCGTCAAAAATATGCTGGAATTTACAGCTCGTACGAATTCAAATTCGTTTGGGAATTATGGCACATACAAATTTTGTATTGTGCACCGATGGTTAAATTCTAACCTAGAAGTTCTACAGAATTAACAGTATGTAAATACTTTAAAATAAATTCTGGAAAAATATATGTCGATGATCTCGACATTATCTTTCCGAAACTTTAAACGGTTCGTGATTCTGATTTCTGGTTCTCCCGGAATCGCGAAAACATCGAAACACGTCTATTTTCTGACATACTGTGCTCTACGAATTTTTTAGAATTTAATACTAATAATTTAGAAAAACAATTTATATAATCAGAAAGCTAACCTCATTATCGTTCTAACAAAAAAAAACTTGAGCATGTTTGGAGTCCGGAGCTAGGAGATATCATCTTTTTAATTCGTCATAACTAGTAGAAAATGAGGCTGAATTTATGACGAATTTTGACTATTTTTGGACGAAAAAGAGAGGAATTTGGGGAAGAAAAATATGAAGGATGAGGTATTTATAATGGTGGACACTACTTAATTAAATACGACTAGGATTGGTTAATTTGGATAGGATTATGATAAATTTAAATAAGGATAGGATATGCATGAAGTTGATTTCCTAATAGGTTCGGGATTTGAATTAATTTAAAATAGAGTTTGAATTTATCTCAATAATTTATAATCTTAAATATAATTAAAGATAATACAAATAATTTATAAAATCTTATTAATATCTATTAACACTAAATTAGCATATACCTAATATTAAGACTATATATATCCAAATAAATCCTAAATAATTTTGAAAATCTAAATAAATTTCTTAAAATTCTAAATAAATTACAAAAAAATATAATTAAATATTTTGAACTAAAATAAATATTTGGTAGGAACGACATGCAAGTATGGTCGTATAGTAAATCATAGAAGTCCTAGAAATTTATGTTTTCTAAGTTTTAATTACCAAAAATTCTAGAAAAATCTCCAAAAATCTAAAATAACCTAAAATAATTCTAAATGAATATTTATATAAGTAAATATACTAAAAAAAATTATTTTCTAATTAACTAAGAGAATACTTTAAATAAATTCAACATCTATAATAAATATAATAATATAAAATATACACAAATACCTATTTTGGGTGAGGGAGTTTACAATAAGAAAAGAGAATAACACCAATACATATGTCCATAAGTTCAAGTCCAAGTATGAAATAACACTAAGCATAAATAACTGAGTAAGTAACTAAGTACTCAGGAGAAATTCTCTGGCACAACCTCGTTCTCTGGTGCCAATACTGCTCCAGTATCAGCTCATGTCCCGTATACCTCGGGGTAATCCTCCTTTGTTGTACCTGAGGACATAATTCGGATCCAGGTCCTCAGGGGACATAGCAAGGTACAAGAAACTCTCAAGCCAAATAAAATGCTGTAAATAAAAATAGATCCTCTAGGCAAACTATGTAACCAGCTAAATAAAATATAAATGAGAGCATCACTAGTACTCAGGCTGAGACCACTACAGGCTCTGTGTTTGGGAGCCCATAGCAGCAAGTAGTATCTCGTAGGGCCAGTAAATATGCCAAGATCTGGTACAGAGACTAAAGCACCTCTAATAATATAATATATATATAATCAGCCCGTAGCATTTGTGTCTCTCTCCACCCAATGTAACTCATGTCTCATGTTCACAATGTCTCATGTCTATAACGCGCAAGATCATGACCTCTAGCTAGTACAACGAGTCATAATGATATCTCTACATATAAGTCTCATATCACAAATCCTGTAAGCCTATACAGAATCACCATGAATAATCTCAAGAAAGATTTTGTCACATAAAATAGTGTCAAGTGTCATACGGTATGGCGTACTTGGTAAAGCAAGAAAGAAAGATAGGATTGTGGAATCAACTCTCTAAGTGACGTTACTCGACTCCACGTACGACGTCGACACCCGAATCTTGTTCGGACGCTAAGAAACATCTCACAGTCCTAGGTTGAACAGGTACATCTCAAGAGTATATATATAGAAAAAATACAAGCAGATAATATAACATGATCTACTGCAAGTTTGGCAAGGTACACTTGCTTGGGCTCTGAACTCCATCAACTGCTCCTATAAAAGTAGAATCTGCAAGTACGTCTCCGGATATTAAAATAAACATAACAATTATTTTTATAATACATAAAATATCTAGGATTGACTACCCATAATTCTAATTTGGACACAGGGGCATAATTGACAGTTTTTGGTCAAAACGGGGTCCACATGTGACCCACTTCGCACCAAAAAATATGTCTGTCACTACCACATTTCTAAAGCAGGGTCTTTTTGGTCATTTACCATATTTATCTTATTGTGTTAATAATTGCATGATATGTAATACATATTATACTGTATTTATTAATAACATGGCTTAGTGATCTAAACTTGATATGACCATGGACCTTGTATTAAACTAGACATTTAACCCACTAGACAAATCCCTATGCTATTAATTAGATTCTAGTTAGATCCCTCACTTAAGATTAAACCCCTTAATTAAATGCCTCTGCATGACAAGCCATGGAGGGCAAAAGAGACATTATGCATTACCAAACCCTAACCCTACTCAATGGCCGACCTATATATCTAGAGGGAGCCTCCCTCAAAGCCACTCATCACTCATGAAGAAACCCTAGAAATAGCCCCCAAGAAAATTCTTTCTTCCCTCCACAAATTTCATATTTCTAAGCATCAAATCCATCATTCTTCCCCATCAAGAAAGACCTAGAAGCTTGGGCACAAGGAGTCTTGGAGAAGAAGAAGCTACATTGTAAATCCATCTCCCAATATGTGACAATCTGGAAACACCCTTTTAATTCTGTTTTAATCATTTTTTTTTTGGCCATAGGAGCCCACCCATTGATTTATGGATGATTATTAAGGGATAACATGAGTCTCTATTGGTGTCTTGATGATTCTCCATGGTATCATATTTGAATTTGGGGGTTTTGATTTTTAGGATATATCATTTTCCTAATTTTGTAACCCTAATCATGTATATATGTATATATGTATATTTATATTGTATACGTATATGGTTTATTTGTATTTAAGGATTTATGCATGAGGATTCATAGTGTATCAAGAGTATCCCGTATTTTGCACACTAGGTGCTTGATAAAATGATTAATAGGAAGTATGCCTATCTATATGATCTAATTTATGTGTTTTGGGTATGTATATATATATATATATATATATATATATATATATATATATATATATATATATATATATATATATATATATATATATTTGAATGTGTGTATATATGTACGTATATGTATTGGATATATATACCTAAATATATATATGTGTATGTATGGCATGGGACTGTGTGGGAGTCAGGTTTTCTCATGTCACTGTGCAGTCGTGACACTGTGGTGTGTATCAATTTTGATACATGGAGGGATGTGTTTATGAGGGGTACCTGTGCATTGAACTTTCAGTTCAAACATTCAGTTCAATAAGTGAGCAGTGAGGCCCATACTGTGGTTCAGTGTATCAGCATTTGGGAGATGTGAGGATCGGGTTCACAGTAGTGTGTCGGGTGAGTTACTGATACCATGGTGTATCAGTCAAGTAGTGTATCAGTGAGAGAGTATTGTGTGTAAGAGAGTTCCTGATACCTTAGTGTATCAGTGATATGAGTGTAGTGAGTAGCACTCGAGTGCAGCAAGTTGGGGGTAAGATAGTGAGGTTAGAGTAGGTAGCTATAGCAGTAGCTTGCTGTGACAGCAAGTTTTGTGTATCAGCGAGTTAGCTGATGTATTTATGTGTGTGTGTTGACGTGGTTGTGCATGAGATACTAGAGTGTGTGTGTGTGTACCTATAATGGGGAGAAGGATGAGCAGTTTCATGAAGGGGATGCACAGCAAGGTAGCCAACTGCAGGGAGCACAGTGCTCATGCACTGCACTGAGGCTTGGGCCAACTGCACATTATGTGTAGCCCAGTTTCAGCAGGGCTCGGTGTCCAGCAGGGAGAGCTATGGCATTGCAGAGCAGGGGCTAGTGCAATAGTCAGTTCAGCAGCAAGTGCATAGATGTACTGAGCAATCCAGTGTGCAACAGCAAGGAGGATAGCAGAATAGTATCGTACAGTCCAGTATCGATTTCTGTATCAGTTTGCAGCCAGGTATCGAGTTTTGTATCGGTGAGTGAGTGTGTATGTGTGTGCCATGTATATGTGAGCTTAGTGTATCAGTGAGTGTAGTATAGTGGTATTAGTGTTAGGTATGTGTTTCAGTCGAGTGAGTGTATGTGTATGCTAATAGGTGTAGTAAGAGGCAATCAAAGAATAATGAATCATAGTGTCATGTTTGGGGTGTCAGAATCTTTAGTTCATATTTAGGTATTAGTTGATACATTGCAAAGTGAATATATTACAGCTGGATCAGTAAGGGAATATCAATATGGAAGGTGGGGGAAACACTGATATTGGATATCAGTCGAGTACCTTTGTAGATGCTTTAGTCTGTGCAGCACAGTATATTCCAGGCAGGATCAATTTGGACTGAACATGAAGTGGGCAGCAAGGGGAGATGCAGTGGGGTTGATGTGCATGACTGCAATAGCAATTAGTGTAGATTCATCTACATGCAAATGCCAATGAGTTCAATTATACTCTTGGTTATTTTTTGGTTAACATGAGGTGTGATGTGAGTTGTTATGGATGTGTAGGTGTGGTGTAGCAATAATTGGTAATAAGTGTGACAAAGGATGAAGGTTAATGTTGTCATACTAGTGTAATGATGGGTGGATATGTTACCATATACCAGAGAGGGCATTAGTGTTAGAATAGGAGTATGGTATCTTAGAGTACCAAGTATAGTACAAGTGTAAGTTAAAGTAGTGATAGGATATAGTTAAGGTACTATGTAATACAGGTATACATATAAGTTAGATAATTATATATATATATATATATATATATATATATATATATATATATATATATATATATATATATATATATATATATATATATATATATATTATTTGATATATAAAACATATCATATTAGCTAGTAAACCCTAGTATACTTATATCCTTAGTAATTGGCCCAGTATGAGACCAAGTGACTTAGAAATGACCCAAATATTCAACCTAGAGTAATTTATACATGTTTATGACTCCAACACACACATTGACATTTATATTTCATATTTAGGTCTTTGTGACTCCATTTTTGACATCGATCCTCACACTTTGCTCAGGACGACATGCGAGTATATTCTCTGATAGTTTTCATTATATTGATTATTTCTATGATTTTAGTTATAGAGTATGCTTGATTCTGAGACTGTGGATACACGAGCTAGTATCATAGATACCTGTCATGAAGAGTCATGATTGGAATCTATCGTGCTAGCTGAGGACGGGGAAATATTAGCAGATTATGTGATCATATCCCACTTTACATGCATCATAGCTCACCCCACATATCACGTTGGGTGTTGCCTGACCATTTACATGCCTCATAGCCTGTTATATATGATTATCCTGACTATTGATCGCATCATAGCTAACCAGATGGTTAGCCTGACCTCACATGTATCATAGACAATCATATATAACAAGCATGATCTCGTCCCAAGCCGATCACATAGCAAACTGATATTTCACAGCACTTAGCTAGAATTCCTATTTCTTTATTCTAGTTCACTCATTTCTAGCATTCACATATATTTGTTCATTGCTAGTTAGTACTATTGCTGATTACATGTCTCTCCCGTATTTTTTATTTTTCTAGTATTTCTTTATCATGTAGTTCCTTACACTGTCTTATAGTTTTGTCAATATAAATGAAACTGCTGTTTAGTTCTTATGCTTCGCTCCAATCCTGACTGGATAATATTTTTCAGAGTACTTTGAGGACTTCTCTCATACTCACTATGGCCCAGGAGTAGAAGGAGACTACGTACCGGAGATCCTAGATGAGTCACTCTCCTTAGAGGAGACACCACCTGTAGTCGTTTAGACAGCTTCTTGGTCTAGATATCTCTGTATTTATTTGTTCTAAACTTGAGACTTGGATTGTATTATTGTTGAGACTATTTATATTGTGTTAGCTAGACTCTAGATCATTGTTGTATTTGAGTTGTTGTGCTTGACTGATGTCGGTACTTCCTTATCTTTATATCTTATCGTGCCATTATTTTTCTATAGTTATTGTGATTGAGTATATTTTGAATTATTGATCAATGCATTATTTATTGTCCTCCTTATGGAGTTAAGATCATTAACAGGTTATCTTGTGAGTTATGTTTAGTAGTATTGAGACCTAGACAATATTCTACCGTCGATGCTGCGACGTAAGCTGGATATACCCACGGCTAGTGCCCAAATTTTGGGTGCGGGTCATGACATATTTTATTGGTGGCCCATGCAGGTCTGGATTCGCAATTAGAGCAATGTCGTAGTAGTGATCACTTAGAGTATTGCTACGAGCCTGCTTTAGGAAATAGGATTTAGGCTGAGAGTTTGCTCAATCACAACTAGGAAATTTTTTATCTTTATAATGCTCTTTCTGAATAATTGCTTCCTTTAAAATTTTACTGTCTTTCCTTGTTGATATCGTATCTATTGCCTTAATTGATTATTTTTGGTCTGTCTTCAGGATGCCGTCGAAGACTAGGTCATTAAGGTTGGGACCCACAACTTCAGAGAGGTCTGCCATCTCTCAACCTAACGGACAGACAGCTGGAGTTTCTCCTACCTCTCCTGTTCATGTGGGAGTATCTACAATTTTGGGGGTCCTCCTCCCCCACCTGTCCAGAGGGTTTTCCCGGCTGTGACAGAGCACCTTCCATCACTACCGACTCCATTTCTCGGGTGTATGCCCGTTGAATGGGCACAGATGTTCGTGCAGATCCAGGGCATGGTAGATGCTCAGAGGACGTCAGCAGAGGCTCAGCGAGTTCAGGCCGAGGCTCAGAGGGTACAGGCATAGGTACACCAGGCTCAAACGAATCTGATAAGAGAGAACATGGAGAATGCTCATCAGGTGGCTCTCCAGGCTGTGGACAGAGTCGCACAACAGCAGCAGCACCCTAGCCAGCAGCACCAAAGGCCAGGTACTATAGTGGACTTCAAGAGGATGATGCCTCGGGAGTTCAAGGGCATCGAGGGGATACTCTACGCTGAAGACTGGCTGGAGGATATAGAGAGGAACTTGCCTTTGGCACAGATTTTGGAGATTCTACAGATCGAGGTTGCCGGCAGTCAGATGTTCGACATCGCGCTGACATGGTATCGTACGGAGCCGAGACTCACTGTTGGAGGACTTACTTGGGAGACTTTTAAGGATCTTTTCAAGGAGAAGTTCTTCCCCGACGTAGCCCTGGGAGCCTTGGAGAGTCAGTTCCATAACTTGGTCCAAGAAAGCATGTCAGTCGACGAGTACGTCGAGAAGTTTTGCTGTTTGAGTCATTTTGCGCCGTCGATGATTCGGGACCCAGGAGATCAAGCCCAAAAGTTCAGGAAGGGGTTGATAAAAGAGATCAAGTCTCGCACTTCCGGATGTCGTACTGCTACATTCGAGGGCAATCTGATGGACACGACACTTATGGAGGAGCAAGTGGTAGCACAGGACCGGCCAAGCATCCCCACTTTCTGTAGCAACTGAGGTTGTATCAGCATCAGCAGTACCAGGAACCAGCTCGAGGACACACTCAGCAGTAGCAACAGCCTCAAAGTCAGACTCAACCCACTATCCAGTGTGCGTACTGCGGGAAGGCAGGACACATAAAGGACATCTGCAGGAAGAGGTTAGGTACATATTTGTCTTGCGGATCATCAGCACATCAGTTGAGGGACTGTCCATCTATTCAGACTCGACCAGGTCATGGTGGAGCAGCCGCTCAGAGGGGACCTGCCAGGGTACCTACTATACCAGGAGGCCAGTAGAGGGGACCTCCACTTCCGTCACAGCAGAAGAGGTTTGCTCAGCACCAGCAGTAGCAGAGAGGTGCACCCCAGGGACGAGCATATGCCATGACAATCGAGGAGGCCGAGCCAGCAGGAGACATTATTTCAGGTTCAGTTTTCGATTCTATTCCAGCACTTGCATTATTCGATTCTGGTGCTTCTCATAGTTCTGTGTTTGTATCATATGCTCTTAAGCATCGTTTAGAGGTGGAACCATTAGATATTGTAACACCCCGTTCCGCTTAAACGGACTGCCATTTCAATCGGCAATCGTGCAGCTGTCCCGACCCGCTTTGCCTCGATCAAGAAGCAAAGGATATCCAGACTTGTCCCTACAGGAATTCGGCTTCAGCTTTCAGAGGCTCGCTTGACGTATCGCTCTACCGAGGCGAATCATCGCTAAGGTGGGTGGCTACGGTGAACTTGTCTTTGCTTAGCCAGCACACATAAAATCTGGATTGATACATGCTAGTCGCTAGGTGAATCACCCCCTGCAAGCTAATAAATCCAACACACCTAGCTAAGAAAATAATCCTAACTTGTATTGCTTGCTAGAACATAGAAATGAAATACTGCTTATATGTCAGACCCTCGCATGCTAAGTCCCTTAACGGTTTCATCTCTCGGTCTACCTTCGGGCCTGAGCAAATGTGCTGATTATGTTCCTTAGAACGCATGCTTGTATGCTTGATTGTTACCGTATTTTCATCCAAACCCCGGGAGACTACTACGTAGTCGTTCCGTGCCTGAACGAACCTGCAAGTATTCGGGACCGCTAGGTCACCAAGGCAATCTCCGCCCCAGGAGAATTGCATTAAGGCAAAAGACAGTCACTGAACAACGAAACAGGCAATGCATCTTGTCTTGTACTATTGTTGCCTCAACAGTTTGCCTCTTGTCTTGTACTCTTGTTGCCCCAACCAAGGCCCCATTCAATCATGGACAACCAGTGCACAGGGTAACGGTCTCGCGGGCGATGTTGGGGCACTGGCATCGACCCGGTCCGGGCGAGACATATTGTTCTTAGTCTCTTGTTCGGCGGAATGGCTTGCAGTGCCTCTTGTACTTTGTTGCAAAGCATTCCCGTCTAGACTAAATAGTCTCTTGTTCGGCGGAATGGCTTGCAGCGCCCCTTGTTCTTTGTTGCAACCCATCTCGTCAAAGACTATACCGTCCATTATGGCATACGCCAGTGATCGCCTTGTAATGAACTTGTTGCATGCTTGCTTGTGAATGAAAGATAAACAAATCATCCTCGCTTAGCAGCTATCCGCGTGCGAGGCATCGTATAGCATCAAGAACAACCAAATACCTGAACGATCTTGAAATAAATACTCTTGTTTGCATATGCTATGCCTCCTGAATGTTTATACATGCCCCTGCTTAAATTAATAATGTTTGCCTTGGACAGTGAAGGAGATGGTAAGTTGGTAAGTCTCGCCGTGTTTCCTCTAACATCGCACGGCGCACTGCCCGACACGTTAGGCTATTCAATGTTTGCATGAAACTGATTCTAAGGCAACTAGAAAGACAACTTAATAGTTGTGCACGGAACCTGTATTACATGTTTGGATTTGTCGAGCGGGTAAGTAGCTTCCCCACCAGTGCATTAAATGTACTGATAATCCACCAGTTTGTATGCAGGGTGCGGGAGAACCTCGTTCGGTGCGGATGCCTCCAACGTGCGTGCTAAGGCCAGGAGTTCCCTCTGAAGCCTTGCAACGGTGCGTCCGGGACTGAAGCACATATACAAGACATAATGTTGGAGCGTCGCCTGAACATCGCCTGTACAATCATTCCACAGTTGTAGCCACTTGGCACGCTTTTACTGTTTCAGTGAGAGAGGCATGAGCGACTTGTAATCTCGGCTATACGCCGCCTGTAACACATGGTTATATCAATAAAGAGTTGCTTACTTCAAACTTGTGTTTCAATGCTTCCGCTATATTTATCGACTCAGTGAACCTGTTACCAAATCGCTATGCGTTCATGACTCCGCTGCACTCGGACAATCTGTGCGACTCTGTGGCTTAGAACTCTTGCCGCCAGCCAATGAACCATGGCCTTGCACGGACGTGGATCACGCTCGTGCGGCATCACGCCCGGATAGGTTAAGCGATCGTTCCGCGGGAGCGCTGGCGAGGGTGATTCCCTCCTAGCGGGAATGGCCGATTGCCTGCGGGAGATCGGGACGTGACAGAATGGTATCAGAGCCTGGCTTCTACGTCTTTGGACTTCGATTCGATATCTCTGTTTCGAAAGCTCGTTCGTGGGTTATGTGCACGCTCTCTCTTAATGCCTCGATGGGATGTTCCAACAATAAGTCTAAATACTCAAAATATATTTTGATTGATATGATTGCTTGTCTGGTTGTATGCTGCGAGTGGCCTTTGTGCCAACCTGTGCGAACCCTTGAGAGTATCGCTAGTAGCTTGTCCAATTTTTACTAACCCTAAGTTTGGTTGAATGCATCTATTCGAGGGATGCCTTGAACTAGTGCACCATCCAAGACTTAGAAAAGGTGAAACTCGAGTGCTAAGACTTCGCTATCACTGAGCTGGTTGACGTGTTCACGCTAAAAGTGTACTTCAAAAGTGTGCACGATCCAGTCTAAGCGATATGCTGATTTTGAAGCTTGTGCAAGTGAAGATCCAAATGAAACAAGTACAACGACTTGTCTAGGATTGCCTCAACCCTAGATACTGCTGGTCCTTAGTAAGTCTCGAGGACGAGACTTTTTCTAAGTTGGGTAGGATGTAACACCCCGTTCCGCTTAAGCGGACTGCCGTTTCAATCGAAAATCGTGCAGCTGTCCCGACCCGCTTTGCCTCGATCAAGAAGCAAAGGATATCCAGACTTGTCCCTACAGGAATTCGGCTTCGGCTTTCAGAGGCTCGCTTGACGTATCGCTCTACCGAGGCAAATCATCGCTAAGGTGGGTGGCTACGGTGAACTTGTCTTTGCTTAGCCAGCACACATAAAATCTGGATTGATACATGCTAGTAGCTAGGTGAATCACCCCATGCATGCTAATAAATCCAACGCACCTAGCTAAGGGAATAATCCCAACTTGTATTGCTTGCTAGAACATAGAAATGAAATACTGCTTATATGTCAGACCCTCGCATGCTAAGTCCCTTAACGGTTTCGTCTCTCGGTCTACCTTCGGGCCCGAGCAAACGTGCTGATTATGTTCCTTAGAATACATGCTTGTCTGCTTGATTGTTACCGTATTTTCATCCAAATCCTGGGAGACTACTACGTAGTCGTTTCGTGCCTGAACGAACCTGCAAGTATTCGGGACCGCTAGGTCACCAAGGCAATCTCCGCCCCAGGAGAATTGTATTAAGGCAAAAGACAGTCACTGAACAACGAAACAGGCAATGCATCTTGTCTTGTACTATTGTTGCCTCAACAGCTTGCCTCTTGTCTTGTACTCTTGTCTTGTACTTTTGTTGCCCCAACCAAGGCCCTGTTCGATCATGGACAACCAGTGCACAGGGTAACGGTCTCGCGGGCGATGCTGGGGCACTGGCATCGACCCGGTCCGGGCGAGACATATTGTTATTAGTCTCTTGTTCGACGGAATGGCTTGCAGCGCCTCTTGTACTTTGTTGCAAAGCATTCCCGTGTAGACTAAATAGTCTCTTGTTCGGCGGAATGGCTTGCAGCGCCCCTTGTTCTTTGTTGCAACCCATCTCGTCAAAGACTATACCGTCCATTATGGCATACGCCAGTGATCGCCTTGTAATGAACTTGTTGCATGCTTGCTTGTGAATGAAAGATAAACAAATCATCCTCGCTTAGCGGCTATCCGCGTGCGAGGCATCGTATAGCATCAAGAACAACCAAACACCTGAACGATCTTGAAATAAATACTCTTGTTTGCATATGCTATGCCTCCTGAATGTTTATACATGCCCCTACTTAAATTAATAATGTTTGCCTTGGACAGGGAAGGAGATGGTAAGTTGGTAAGTCTCGCCGTGTTTCCTCTAACATCACACGGCGCACTGCCCGACACGTTAGGCTATTCAATATTTGCATGAAACTGATTCTAAGGCAACTAGAAAGACAACTTAATAGTTGTGCACGGAACCTGTATTACGTGTTTAGATTTATCGAGCGGGCGAGTAGCGTACCTGTTACCAAATCGCTACGCGTTCATGAACCTGTTAATAGTTGTGCACGGAAACTTGTGTTTCAATGCTTCCGCTATATTTATCGACTCAGTGAACCTGTTACCAAATCGCTACGCGTTCATGACTCCGCTGCACTCGGACAATCTGTGCGACTCTGTGGCTTAGAACTCTTGTCGCCAGCCAATGAACCATGGTCTTGCACGGACGTGGATCACGCTCGTGCGGCATCACGCCCGGATGGGTTAAGCGATTGTTCCGCGGGAGCGCTGGCGAGAGTGATTCCTGCCTAGCGGGAACGGCCAATTGCCTGCGGGAGATCGGGGCATGACAGATATGACTTGCAAGATCACGACTGGCAGAAGCATTATCGTAGTTAATGATTATTGCAAGGACCGGAGGTTTTATTGGGAGGCCGAGAGTTGAGCGTGTGCTTACTCGTAATGACACTTCCAGGATACGATATTGTACTCGGAATAGACTGGTTGAGTAGGCACCATGCTACTATAGATTATCATGGAGGCAGAGTGATATTTCGACCGCCAGGAGAGCCAAAGTTCGAGGTTGCCAAAGGAGCAACGGAGCAGAGCAGGGGCACTTTTTGCGGAGCTAGGATGGAAGAAGAGGAGTTTCCACATCCTTCGATAGTAGAGTTCCTGGATGTCTTTCCAGAGGAGTTGCCAGGTTTACCACCAGACATAGACGTCAAGTTCTCTATAGACTTGGTGCCAGGAGCGGAGCCTATTTCACAACATGTCTATAGAGTCAACAACAGCGAGCTGGCAGAACTGAAGAAGCAAGTTAAGGAGTTGCAGGATAAGGGCTTCCTCAAATCTAGTTCATCACCATAGGGAGCTCCGGTATTGTTCGTACCGAAGAAGGATGGATCGGTATGCATGTGTATCGACTATAGAGCTCTAACCAACCTCTCTATCAAGAAAAAATACCCACTAGCGAGGATAGATGATCTCTTTGATCTTTTGAGCGGAGCAAAGGTGTTTTCAATGATAGACTTGAGGTCAGGCTACCACCAGGTGAAGGTGAAGAGAGAAGACATTCGGAAGACAGCTTTTCGGACAAGATATGGCCAGTTTAAGTTCATGGTAATGCCATTTGGATTGACTAATGCACCAGCAGTATTCATAAACTTGATGAACAAGGTATTCCACCAGTACCTTGCCAAGTTCGTGGTGGTGTTCATCGATAATATTCTTGTGTATTCGAAGACCCCAGAGGAGCACGAAGAGCACATAAGGATGGTCTTGGAGACTCACAGGAATGAGGAGTTTTATGGGAAGCTTTCAAAGTGCGAGTTCTTCCTTAACAAGGTTGAATTCCTTGGACATGTGGTGATGGGTGACGGAATCTCAGTTAACCCTAAGAAGATCGAGGCTTGTGTAAACCCCCTCACCCAAAATTAGGGCTACTTGGCTTAGATAGTGAAATTATGGCTAATTTGAACCAATTAGAATTAGAACACGGCATTTAATTTAAGTGCGAAACAATTATGACACGTAGCGCACCTTACCGTTGCTCGATAATTGGAGCACCTCACTAGCCGTTGCCTATCTACGAATTTCACAACATTGACCTAGACGTGCCCGCCTACCTTTCCGGCCCTTGTGCAACTCATAATATTACTTTCTTGTGCAACATTTTAGTCGCACAATAAACGTTGCAGACGTTATTTCTTAATTCGATATAAATTCCAATTTTGTACCCTTGTGCGTCCCAATCGAAATTGGGGACACAATCTTGACCATTTTGTATGACCTAAATTTTATTAATAATCTACTCGGTATCCTCTACGTCCCAGACCCTTTGTTCCGCTTATTTTTATTTCCCTGTGCTCCTAATTAATTCTAGAACCTCGTGCGCGTTTCGATTTAATTAATTAAATCTAGCTTCTGCCTTTATGTAATTTTCTAATTGTTGGGGGACTTTTATGCAAAACGTATTGAGGTGTCCCCACCATTGAGCAATGCGTGAAGAAACTCAATTTTTTCCTTTACGTAGATTTTTTCGTAATTTTTGGGATGTGCAACGCGCGCACATCGCCCCCGTATATTTTAAACCCCATCCTTGTATTTTAACCATGTAATTTATAGCCCCAACATCCCATGGCAAGCCCAAGGCCCATCCCAAGGAGATGTTGACCAAAGTCAAGTTTACCTAGGTCAAACCCAAAAGTCCACATGTGTATAAATATAAATCTTCTCCTTTTTTTCCCTTTCTCAAAATCACCCTAAACTCAAACCTAAATTTTTAGCAGCCGACTCTCCCTATATTACTGTTCTTCTTCCTCCTCCCCCTTCCTGGCCGGAGCTTCGACCCCGGGAGCAACCACTCACCACCATCAATAACACCGGCGGAGCCCTGACCGGATTCCTCCCCAATCCCCTTCCTCCTCGCTTTTAACTACTCCCTCTTGAACCCTAAACCCGACAAGCTTCTGGCCATGGCGTTCCCGATCGGTGCTCCTAGTCGTCCTCGCCGGTGATCGACGACTACCACGACGAATCCAGTCGTCTTCTTCGAACGATCCATCGCTCCGACGAACCTGATCGTCCCCCTCGATCGACGAGACTGGACTCTGCAGCCATGGCGATCTCAAGCTCGGAGCTCCACCGGTGACCTGCGTCCTCCACCGCAAGTCCGGAGCAGCGTTCACGACCGCCCGATCGATCTCGGTGAGTTCCTCACTTTCTCCTCTATCCTTTTCTATTCTCCTTTCTACTTCTCCTTCAAATCTCCAAAATCGATTTGTTACAGTTGATCTTCGGTGTTCTGTCGAGTTCGAATCCGATCGAGATCCACACGAATTCGAACAGAACAGAACTGACCGACCCCTTTCAAATCGGAAACTTCGAGAGCAGAGTTAAATTTGAATTGGTGATTCGAAGTCGACAGGAATAAATTCGAACTCAAATAACAAATTTGATTATCGATTCTTTGTTCTTCTTCGATTCGAATTCAAACCTGTCCATCTTCCTCTTTTATATGTGCTTGTGTGTATGCCAGTAGGATATTAGTATTGCTTATTGGTTGATAGTTGACACCAGGTCCTGAGTCGGTGAACCCACATGCGTGTACGTATATGTACGCATACACGTATATTACTCATTGGTATACATTTATATAGATACTTAGTACAGGTATTCAAGTGGTATGAATAATTGAGTGTTATATAGAAATATATAAATATATAATATGTACATAAATTGAAAGTAATTAAATACTATGCTAAATAATAATTAGGACTATATATCCAGACTGTACGACCCTAGGACACCGTGGACTGTCCCGTTCTCACCTTGACCATGTTGACCCTAAACATTTGGGAATTGTCCGCCTTGCGTACATTAACGTACTGGCGTAGACACCTGTCAGTTGACTGTCTGATTGTGTACAATACTTGAAGATATGACCCCGCGTAATTCAACGCATAATTGACCGTGTTAGATGACTAGTGCTACCCCTAGGGTACCCCCTGAGTCCAGTGTAAGTATTGTTGTGTGTGTGCACTATTGTAATGACTACTGATTTTATTGTATTATATCATATGTACATAGGTTATTGGATTGTTCTGCGCAATTTCTGGAGCAGGTTATGGGTATATTGCAGCTTCCTTGCTAGGCAAGTATACCTTGCCATTGTACTGTTATCTTTATTCCATATGTTGCATGCATCTTTATTTTCTGTCTTTTCATATATTTTAACTGTTATATAAAAATGCGCACGACGGTGTCGTCGCGGTATATTTTTATTTATGTATTTGCATTGACCTTGTTTATGAGACTACCCCATCATCATGTAGCATCTTTAGGTTCATTGGCCGTGACACAGTTGTTACACGAGTTATGAGTCTCATGTAGATCACGGACTTGCGTGCAGGTTGGCCTCCTGTACGTGTGGAGCGTGCGTTAGGAATAACTGCTGTTAGAAACTTTGCATGCTAGTAGACTGGGCAGTTATTAGAGGCATTATCGTGTCATGGACTTGACATGCTTAGAGCATTGGGTGGGAAGAACAACAAGTACCGTATTTGGGCTCCTTTGTACTTTCCTTGTGTAACTCGTACGCTCCGCCGGAGATACGCGGTCATGATGACCCCTATATATTATCATGGCGGGCCTCCGACGTTCGAAAGTCGTCGTGCCTTTGTAGGGCCCTGGATCTCCAAGAGAACTATGCCAATCCTATTTATGACCAGATAGCCCACTTGTTAGAAAGTTGTTCTTAAACTGTATTCACTTTAGACGGTTAGGCGACCCATTGGATATTTATTTCAGTACTTTATTGGCATGTGTTTAAGTATCTTGTTATGTCCCTCTGAGGACCTGGTCCACTGCCAGGTGTACCTGTTCTTGTGTATTTGCAGGAGAGCAGAGTTGGATAGTTATAGATGCTTCGTGGATGTCTTCTCTTCGAGCCGTGATTGATAGCTGGAACTTATATTGGTTGAGTGAGTGGTACTTATATTGTATTTACTTTTCCCATTTGAGTTGGTAGTGGATTTGTTTCCATCCAACTATCATCCTTAGATACTTCTTATTGAGATCTAGTTTCATAGATACTGTTTATTTATTTCTATATGATTTTCATGGATGAGATCTAGATTATACCCTGTGACTTGTGACATATGTTTATACCACTTGTGGATTTGATATTCATATTACAGCGTACGTGTGAATTTGGTTTCCATATATTGGAGTTGCCATATCCATGCAGCTGGCATGCTTACGTGTCCTAGTCCTACGTATTTTGGGACTGGGGCGTGACATATTTTTGTGGTGGCCCATGCAGGTCAAGAGCATATTGTCTCGGTTACGTTACTGTACCGAGCAAGCCTGCACCTAGGACTAGAATGTAGGATCTCATCCACGATTGACTATGATTCATCTTCCTCCTATATGTTCTATTTGAACAATTGCATCCTGCTTGATTCCTGTACTCCCCTAACAGTTCTTGAGTATAGCCTTCTGCTAGAATATAGGAACCCCTGTTATTAGGATGATAATTATGGTAGCATACCTGTTAAGAATACAATGAGAATATAGACACACCACTAAGTTTAGAATATCTAGTGAACCCTAGAATTCCTTATCTTTAGAATTGGTTTACCATTACCCCTGATGTATTATGAAGACTTGAGAGTAGTATAGACACTACTAGAGTTAGTTAGAAGTTTTACCATAATGGTTGACCCTAGTATTGAGGAACCAATAGGAAACCAAAATTGAATATTATGACTGAACCTAACCTTCGCAGTTAGATAAGTATTGGAGAACTACAAATTTAGATCATTATCTTGTTATTAGTAGACAGCACCCTAGGAAGCCTAGAGGAATGTAATCAACCCTTTTTCCTTGATCATACCCCGAACATGGCAACTAGCATGCCACCCCCTTAGGGAACCATGATGCTATCTAGAGCCCTCTATTTTTTTTTTGATTTCATAACTTGTTCCCCTGTAACCTTAGCGTTCGCTAATTGTGTGACGACTAAATTATGATTCTTATTTCTTCATCATTTAACTCGTGCCACATAACTCGTATGATTGAAGGCCAAGTGACCTTATTCTATGTTAGGACATGTAGTTTGCTAGGGTATAGCTTGGTAATTTGAACTTTGAATTTTATGCGTGATAGTTAGGATTTGATAGTTTGCGTAGTTCCCTTAGGTTGTGACCTAATGATTACCCCTTAGCTTTAAATCATGAAATTTGTACCCATAGCTCGATACGAGTTAAATTCCTTTCCCCTTAACGGCTAGTAACTCTTCTATCCCTGCGACTGACACCTGTTCTATGAGCACTTGACCCTTACCTATATAATGCAAAAAGAGACCCTAATAAGAGTTTCTGTTCTATGTACATGTGCAAGGTTATTTTTGTAAGTATCCTTAAGACAATACAATAGTAGTTAAATTATTTTAAGTTGGATAGTATACCTCACCACCTAGTATCACGTAGACCCTGTGATCCATTGATGAAGTGTAACTGAATGACATTAATTGTATGCTAGCAAAGACGACAGTGTTTATTCAGACGATAGAATTTAGAGGTCCATGCCCTATTTGGTCAACTAGCGACTTAGACAATAAGGTTGTATGATAACTGTAGAGATTGTAGAGTCTTTTTATTATTGTTGCTTATGATGTTTTTGTTCTGTGAACTTGAATTAATTTGCACCTTCTTTCATCATAATCCAGCATATTTATATTTGTTGTACTATCTTGACTTATGTTGCTATTATAGCCTAGTTTTTGCAAGCTTATTCCTTATCGAGCTTGTTCATGACATATGTATTAGTGGATCGACACACTAATACATTTCAGAATCAGTGTATTACGATCTGATCAACCATAGTACGCTTGATTCGCCCTTCGCAATAATACCTTACGTGGATTGAAATATGTATTTGACTAATAGACACCTGTACTGCCCTCTAGATATGTCTGAGCGGACCGTATCGGTTACATAACTGTACTAATATGAGCATACGAATACGGATCTACCAAATAGGATTTCAGTCCATAACTGCCTTGACAATTCCCATTGAATGCCTTAAACGCCTTGATCCCCACACTTGTATTCTATTACCTCCACCTTGAATTCTTTATTATTACCTTCCGTCTTTCCTTATTTCGGAAAGACGAAACCTCGTGCTTGGAATAAGTGATACACTGATAGTGCTAGGTATCCCCCATAGGTCAATCACATTGTTTGGTGACTACCTTTTATAAGTGATTAAGGGCATATCATGGAGGATATAATTGGTGTTAAAAGACTTTGAGGATTAAATAACATGATCAAATAATTTGGGACATAGCCTTCTTAGATGTATAGCCTTAGATGATAGATGGGTAAATTCTAAGTTGGGTAGAAACTGCAATGTTAACTTAAGAGAATTCCTTAGACTGTAATCAAGTGAGGTTAGATAGAGAAACCCTACCCTAGTTTTAATTTCGAGGACGAAATTATTTTAAGTTGGGTAGATTGTAAACTCTCTCACCCAAAATTAGGGCTACTTGGCTTAGATAGTGAAATTAGGGCTAATTTGAACCGATTAGAATTAGAACACGGCATTTAATTTAAGTACGAAACAATTATGACACGTAGTGCACCTTATCGTTGCTCGATAATTGGAGCACCTCACTAGCCGTTGCCTATCTACGAATTTCACAACATTGACCTAGACGTGCCCGCCTACCTTTCTGGTCCTTGTGCAACTCATAATATTACTTTCTTGTGCTACATTTTAGTCGCACAATAAACGTTGCAGACGTTATTTCTTAATTTGATATAAATTCCAATTTTGTACCCTTGTGCGTCCCAATCGAAATTGGGGACACAATCTTGACCATTTTGTACGACCTGAATTTTATTAATAATCTACTCTGTATCCTCTACGTCCCAGACCCTTTGTTCCGCTTATTTTTATTTCCTTGTGCTCCTAATTAATTCTAGAACCTCGTGTGCATTTCGATTTAATTAATTAAATCTAACTTCTGTCTTTATGCAATTTTCTAATTGTTGGGGGACTTTTATGCAAAAACGCATTGAGGTGTCCCCACCATTGAGCAATGCGTGAAGAAACTCAATTTTTTCCTTTACGTAGATTTTTTCATAATTTTTGGGATGTGCAACGCGCGCACATCGCCCTCGTATATTTTAAACCCCATCCTTGTGTTTTAACCATGTAATTTATAGCCCCAACATCCCATGGCAAGCCCAAGGCCCATCCCAAGGAGATATTGACCAAAGTCAAGTTTACCTAGGTCAAACCCAAAAGTCCACATGTGTATAAATACAAATCTTCTCCTTTTTTTCCCTTTCTCAAAATCACCCTAAACTCAAACCTAAATTTTCAGCAGCCGACTCTCCCTACATTACAGTTCTTCTTCCTCCTCCCCCTTCCTGGCCGGAGCTCCGACCCCGGGAGCAACCACTCACCACCATCAATAACACCGGCGGAGCCCTAACCGGATTCCTCCCCAATCCCCTTCCTCCTCGCTTTTAACTACTCCCTCTTGAACCCTAAACCCGGCAAGCTTCTGGCCATGGCGTTCCCGATCGGTGCTCCTAGTCGTCCTCGCCGGTGACCGACGACTACCACGACAGATCCAGTCGTCTTCTTCGAACGATCCATCGCTCCGACGAACTTGATCGTCCCCCTCGATCGACGAGACTGGACTCTGCAGCCATGGCGATCTCAAGCTCGGAGCTCCACCGGTGACCTGCGTCCTCCACCGCAAGTCCGGAGCAGCGTTCACGACCGCCCGATCGATCTCGGTGAGTTCCTCACTTTCTCCTCTATCCTTTTCTGTTCTCCTTTCTACTTCTCCTTCAAATATCCAAAATCGATTTGTTACAGTTGATCTTCGATGTTCTGTCGAGTTCGAATCCGATCGAGATCCACACGAATTCGAACAGAACAAAACTGACCGACCCCTTTCAAATCGGAAACTTCGAGAGCAGAGTTAAATTTGAATTGGTGATTCAAAGTCGACAGGAACGAATTCGAACTCAAATAACGAATTTGATTATCGATTCTTTGTTCTTCTTTGATTCGAATTCAAACCTGTCCATCTTCCTCTTTTATATGTGCTTGTGTGTATGCCAGTAGGATATTAGTATTGCTTATTGGTTGATAGTTGACACCAGGTCCTGAGTCGGTGAACCCACATGCGTGTACGTATATGTACGCATACACGTATATTACTCATTGGTATACATTTATATAGATACTTAGTACAGGTATTCAAGTGGTATGAATAATTGGGTGTTATATAGAAATATATAAATATATAATATGTACATAAATTGTAAGTAATTAAATACTATGCTAAATAATAATTAGGACTATATATCCAGACTGTACGACCCTAGGACACCGTGGACTGTCCCGTTCTCACCTTGACCATGTTGACCCTAAATATTTGGGAATTGTCCGTCTTGCGTACATTAACGTACTGGCGTAGACACCTGTCAGTTGACTGTCTGATTGTGTACAATACTTGAAGATATGACCCCGCGTAATTCAACGCGTAATTGACCGTGTTAGATGACTAGTGCTACCCCTAGGGTACCCCCTGAGTCCAGTGTAAGTATTGTTGTGTGTGTGCACTATTGTAATGACTACTGATTTTATTGTATTATATCATATGTACATAGGTTATTGGATTGTTCTGCACGATTTCTGGAGCAGGTTATGGGTATATTGCAGCTTCCTTGCCAGGCAAGTATACCTTGCCATTGTACTGTTATCTTTATTCCATATGTTGTATGCATCTTTATTTTCTGTCTTTTCATATATTTTAACTGTTATATAAAAATACGCGCGACGGTGTAGTCGCGGTATATTTTTATTTATGTATTTGCATTGACCTTGTTTATGAGACTACCCCATCATCATGTAGCATCTTTAGGTTCATTGGCCGTGACACAGTTGTTACACGAGTTGTGAGTCTCATGTAGATCACGGACTTGCGTGCAGGTTGGCCTCCTGTACGTGTGGGCCGTGCGTTAGGAATAACTGCTGTTAGAAACTTTGCATGCTAGTAGACTGGACAGTTATTAGAGGCATTATCGTGTCATGGACATGACATGCTTAGAGCATTGGGTGGGGAGAACAACAAGTACCGCATTTGGGCTCCTTTGCACTTTCCTTGTGTAACCCGTACGCTCCGCCGGAGATACGCGGTCATGATGACCCCTATATATTATCATGGCGGGCCTCCGACGTTCGAAAGTCGTCGTGCCTTTGTAGGCCCCTGGATCTCCAAGAGAACTATGCCAATCCTATTTATGGCCAGATAGCCCACTTGTTAGAAAGTTGTTCTTAAACTGCATTCACTTTAGACGGTTAGGCGACCCATTGGATATTTATTTCAGTACTTTATTGGCATGTGTTTAAGTATCTTGTTATGTCCCTCTGAGGACCTGGTCCGCTGCCAGGTGTACCTGTTCTTGTGTATTTGCAGGAAAGCAGAGTTGGATGGTTATAGATGCTTCGTGGATGTCTTCTCTTCGAGCCGTGATTGATAGCTGGTACTTATATTGGTTGAGTGAGTGGTACTTATATTGTATTTACTTTTCCCATTTGAGTTGGTAGTGGATTTGTTTCCATCCAACTATCATCCTTAGATACTTCTTATTGAGATCTAGTTTCATAGATACTGTTTATTTATTTCTATATGATTTTCATGGATGAGATCTAGATTATACCCTGTGACTTGTGACATATGTTTATACCACTTGTGGATTTGATATTCATATTACAGCGTACGTGTGGATTTGGTTTCCATATATTGGAGTTGCCATATCCATGCGGCTGGCATGTTTACGTATCCTAGTCCTACGTATTTTGGGACTGGGGCGTGACAGCTTGTATAAGACTTCTCCAAGATTGTAGAGCCAATGACTAGGCTGACCAGGAAGGATGTAGATTTTGTCTGGACGGAGGATTGTCAGGCTGCATTTGATGAGCTGAAGAAGAGATTGACAACAGATCCAGTATTGACGTTGCCATCGGGGACAGGTGGATTCACTATCTACAGTGATGCTTCAGGGAAGGGTTTGGGTTGCGTTCTTCAGCAGCACGGAAAGGTGATTGCCTATGCTTCCAGGCAATTACGTCCTCATGAAAAGAACTACCCCACCCACGATTTGGAGTTGGCAGCGGTTATCTTTGCTCTAAAGCTGTGGAAACACTATCTATACGGAGAGCGTATGGAGATCTTCACATACCACAAGAGCTTGAAGTACGTGTTTACACAGAAGGAGTTGAACATGAGGCAGAGGAGGTGGTTGGAGTTGATGAAAGACTTCAATATTTTATTGCAGTACCACCCAGGAAAGGCCAACGTAGTCGTCGATGTCTTGAGCAGGTATCCGATGGCTATGTACTTGACGACAGATAGACATTTGTTGGCCGATCTTGAGAGCTTGGGAATTGAGGTGCTAGTTCCCGGTATCGAGATTCAGATGTGGGGATTGCAGATACAGTCCGAGATGATTGACAGAATTAGAGCTACGCAGTATGATGATGAGGCTCTAAGGAGTATTAGGACACATATTCGGACAGGATTATCAGAAGACTTCACTATTGCTGATGATGGATCTTTACGGCACGGTACTAGGATATGTGTGTCGATCAGGGAGCTGTGCGAGAAGGTTTTGCAGAAGGCCCATTGCTCTCAGTACTCGATGCATCCAGGTTCCAACAAGATGTATCGAGACCTGAGGGAGCACGTATGGTGGAATGGTATAAAGCGCGAGGTAGCACTGTGACCCTCACTTTTTTATTCAAGGGTAGTTTGGTAATTGACATGGATAATTTTATTTTTGAGGATTATTTATATTTAATATTTGTGCATGCATGATTATTTAATTATTGTATTACTTGTTGTTTGCTAGTTGTAGATTTGTTTTAGACTTGTGTAGTGGACCTAACCCATTTATTTAGAATGCATGAACCAACTTTTAGTTGAGTCTAAGTTGAGCCCATGAATTAGGCCCACGGATTAGGATGCTTGATTAATTAGAGAAACCATTAGCCTAGAACCTTCCCCTGTAAACCTCCTCAATTAATTCTATAGATGGTCAGGTATGGATTGGTAAATTTTGGTTTAGCAGCAGATGTTTGAGGTTTAGAGTAGAGTTGCATATGTCTGTTATTTATTAATTAGACCCTTGGTGCGCCCTACCATTGTTGATTTATTCGGAGCCCAATATCAGCCCATAAATTCTATCGGATTACTGTACTTATGACTTGACTCACCAATTTAGGCTCTGGACTTTTCCGTCACACAAAATCAAATCCGTTGTGCCTTAAATTAATCGCACAATTTCCCGTATTCTAAATCCTATGATTTAATTCCGTGTCGTACACCTGTGTCGTTACCCTCAATTTTGAGATACCAACTTAACCCGTTGAGCCGGACCAACTAAAGGGTCCAAGACTGACTCCAAGCCCCCACCATTTTTGACTTTTGCGTCATTTCTAAATTTTGACCCCAAGTACCCCCATTTAATTTAAAAGCGTGGGACACTTTAATTCTATTTAAATCGGGGACACCAATTTTGACTAATCCTATTTTAATCCTCAATTAATCCCAATGTCCATTTAATTAATTCCATGCCAAACACACAACACCCCATCACAATACAAAGTACCAAACACCATTTCCCCTACAATTTTTGCATCATTTCATGTGTTTGTGCAATTACCCAAATTTAAGGGGTTTAGTTACAATTATGGAATTTGGTGTCCTCACCTCATTGGTCAAGGCCAAATGGAGAGGCTACCCTTCTTTGACCGTAGTCAACACTCTTCCCCTTCCTTTGCATGAAAAAACCTAACCCTTCATGTAGAATCCCCACCCTCCATTCAAATTGGGAGCATCACAACCCTCCATCCTCCATACCAACCCCTATAAAGTATCCTTTCCCCCTCTCCCCAATGCAGGCCCTAATCCCTAGGCATTGGAAACCACTCCCTCCTTTCTCTCTCCTCCTTTCTCCACCTAGAAAACCGAGCCTCCCTCCTCCATATATTCATTTTTTTTCCTCTTCTTCTTCTTCCTTTCTTCTTCCTTTCTCCTTCCTGGAGGAAAGCTCCAGCCTGTGCAGCCCGCGGTGTCGTCCGGCGGATGACCCCGACTCCGGCCGAGCAGTGCAGCACCGTTTTACCACTGCTCCGGTTGTGCCCAACCCGCGTCGAGCCCGCTCCACCATCACAGTCTGGCTTCAGACCTCCCCTCCGACTCCACTTCTTAGGCACAGCTTCCCCCATCCGACCTCTACTCCACCACTGTCGATCCTCCACCCTGCTGGCAATCATCTCTCCGACCTCCTCTACCTCAGTCCCCCGACAGCCACTCTGACACTGTTTTGCCACCAAAGCCCGCCACTCCGGCGAGCTTCCGGTCTCCCCACAGACACCACCATTGCATCCTTAGTCCAGTCCGACCAACCCGTACCTATCCACCACCATTTTCGGTCATCACCCCCCGCACCACCTCCATCTCATCACCAGCCTCCCACCATCGACTACTACACTACTACCTCCAGCTTCAATACCACCTCCGTCGAGGTATACGACTCCCTCCCCCTCTCTTTGTTATTGTTTATTATGTGTTTAGTTAGGGTTTTTAACATATAATGTGTTTAAGGTTAGGGTTCTTGATATATATAAATTTGTGCAGGTTTGTGTTTAAATAATGGTTGTGTTGATGTAGTGTAGTATAGATGAGCATGTGATGATGATATGAGATTAAGATTAATGGTGAGTTTAAGGTTTGATTTTAACTAGAGGTTAAGAATATTTTGCATGGTTGAAAAATAAATGCTAAATCAATTATTTACGGTTTAAATAGGATTTAATTGAGGATATGAAATATATACATGCGAGGATGTAAATTGGGATATAAAATGAGGTTGGATGTTAATGCCATATGAGATGGTTATCCTAATTTTTAAACGTGCATTGGCTATTATTGTTTAGCTGTTTTAAAACTATTACTGAAAATAAAATAATAATTAAAAGGTTGATGGACATTGGGAGCAGGTGAATGATTTTGAAATAGGTATTATATCGGATCATGAGTCAGAGATTGAGGACTGTGAAATATTAGTTAATTATTTGAGATGAGACTGGGCTTAGGTATAGATGTGTGTCGCATCCCTGTTTGACGTGGAATAGATTATTGATTTTGGTTCGTATCTCATCTCTAGGTACTGCGGGATCTGAGGACTTGGACGTGGTACCGGATCCCCGTCATCAGCAGCCGCACGCAGGCAAGTGTACCTTGCCACCCTGTATTTCAGATTACAGATATTTATTGTTTCTTTATGTACATTGTGCACGTATTTATGTGGACGTTCGATACTTCATGTCCGGATCACAACCGGGTACAAACGTTCGTCGTAACATCTTAGAATAATTGTTAGATGCTTCGTAGCACCTCGATGTATGTACCTGAGTATATCGACACCCCAGGACACACTCATATACTGTGATCGTGCCAAACTCCTGTATCCTGATACTGACATCATGACCGGAGGCTGGGACGACCTTAGGGTTGCGTCTGTTGAGTTATTTCTGTGTGTCGAGACTGTAGATAGAGGTTCAGGTTCAGCGCACAATAGTTGACCGCTGGGGAAGGGGAAGACAGTTACTAGA
This sequence comes from Iris macrosiphon, assembly GCA_036927795.1. Lineage (NCBI taxonomy): Eukaryota > Viridiplantae > Streptophyta > Magnoliopsida > Asparagales > Iridaceae > Iris > Iris macrosiphon. The sequence goes on from JAYESA010000019.1 coordinate 93,614,413, forward strand.
CATTTGGGCTCCTCTTCACGCGCTTATATATTTATTTAGTATATATGTAGTAATCATGTATCTATTGTAGTGGTATCACCCGTGTGACTCTTTGCCCGGAGCTGCGGTACGTCCCGTGTATTTCCGTGTCCGGAGCTAAAATTTTATTTTAGATAGTCCATGCGTCGAACATTGTCTTCAAACTGTGTCACACTTGTTTGGTTATGATAGTACCCTGTCGTTGCACTTGTACTTTCTGTTTACTTGGCATGCTGTATTTTTGTACCTTGTTACGTCCCTCTGAGGACCTGGTTCCCTTCCAGGTTTAGGCGATGAGGATTACCCGGAGGAGTACGGTCCGGGTACGTATCCAGCAGCCATACCCACTACCGAGGACGAGGTCATCCCTGAGGACTTCGCCTGATCACTGGTAGTGACTCTTTCTTTGGGACGGTATCATTACCTAGTTACCTGATGCCGTTCCGAGTTATCTTATTTCTTACTTTCATTCCAGTATTTTGTACTAGCGGGTTTGTTTCCGTGTGACTACTCTAGTATTTGTACTTGATATTTATCTTGGATATTTCCTTTCTGCACATTAGTTGTTGTGTTTACCTCTATGTGCTCTTATATTTGTTGCTTGTGGATGAGATTTAGATTGACTATTTATTAGTTATGTGATGGGTTATTCATTGTACCTTACAGCTTAGGTGCACTCCGACGGGCCCATTAGATTGGGATGCCCGCCGAAGTGCACTGCTGGTCATTGCCACGTGACTCGGTTCCTTACCTATGGAACTGGGGTGTGACATCTCCCTTAATTAATTTCTTTATGAGAGGCCCCAAGGGGTATTCGTGACTTTGTACATTGCTTGGGGAGGGGGTTATTTGGCCGGCCTATTGAGGAGGAGAGAGAGTGCTCTCATTTTATTTCATTCCCCAAATTCTACATCTACAATTTTCTCTCTTCCAAATTCCCTCCATTCTCTCATCAATTCTCCACCAATTATTCACCAATCTCTTTCCTAATTCTTCATTGAGGTTTCTATACCAAGGATCTACAAGAAGGAAGCAAGGAGCAAGGAGCAAGGAGGAGGAGGCCAAGATCTACAAGGAGAGGAGCTACTTGGCAATTGGGAACTTTTTATTGGAAATCCATCTCCCAATAGGTATATTTCAGTTTTTTCTCTTTTAATGGACTCTAGATCTGAGAGTTAATCATAAAAAACTAACCCACATGCATAGGCTACCCATAGCAATTAGTTTTAGGTTCATCGGAGACCTACGGTAGAAGTTATGACCAATTTGGTACCAATTTTGGGGGAATTCCGTGATTGGCACATGTAGTGCTTGTCATTGGGTCTAATAGATCTAAATGACATTTGATTACTTGTTTGTAACTAGTGTTGTGTCCATAATTTGATACGTGTAGGCCGTATATCGTCAATTTGACAAAACGGGTTAATTTTAGGGGTTTTTCTCCGACACGGGGCCTTGTGCATATCACATTGTGACACGGACACATAGATACTCTAATTAATATACGTGTTGTTCATAATTGGTATTTTAGACTTGCTCGTGTCCTCCGGGATGCGTTTGGTTGTGTGTTGGAGCCGTATCACAAGCGTATCATAGAGAAATTGTGATACGAGTGCGGTGCACTCCATGCATTTGTTGTTTTGCTCTCAACTATATGTGCATGTGTATTTATATACATATATGCTATCTATGTAATATATTGTGTATATAATAGTGTATATGGTGTTTGGGTATATGTGGATGTCTATGTATATATATATAAATGAGTATATAGTGATATATATATATATATATATATATATATATGAATGTGTTTGTATATAGATATATGTATGTAAGAGTATGTAGTGATATATATACCCTTATATATACATACATGTGTACTTATAGGTATGTATCTATTGTGTTTGGTAACATATGTATGTATATATATATATATTTTGTATGCGTGTGAGTGTGTGTCAGTGCGAAGAGATAGGAGGCTCGGGCAGTAATACATCAGTAGCTCAGGACTTCAGGGTTATTACAATGGGATGTAAGAGCAAGCAGAGAGGGGGAAGCCATTCACAGCAAATGGCATTCACCAGTAAGGGACAACAGCCAACTGCTCGTGCACTGCCCAGCAACCAACTGCAATGGAGGAGACAGTGCAGTGGACCAGTGCACTGGGAGTTTAAGCAGTGAGGCTCAGTTCAGCAAGCATGGAGGGGGCCCGGGTTACTGCACAAGGTTTCAGTCCACTATGCAGTTCTCACTGCACAGTATCGGATAGTGTTTCAGTCACTATGCATCGAGCACAGTGGAGACGGCAGCAGCTAACAACAGATTTAAGTTCTTCACTGTGCAGTTCTCACTGCACAGTATCAGTCAATTGTTCACTTTACTGTGCCAAGCACAGTGACAGTTTCTGAACACAGTAACTGTGCAGTTTCAATGTTTCAATGTCCTTGTATTTAGTTCAGTGGATGACAAGGTATTGGGTATTTGAGGTGGGCTATTGGTTTAGCTTGGCTTTGGGGTTAGTAGTTTATAGTAGATAGAATTATATATTATTTGTTATACTGTTAGTAGTGATATATAATAGTAGTTAGTAGTGAGATGGTAACAGTTAGTATCTACATATATGTTAGAGTATATATATATATATATATATATATATATATATATATATATATATATGTTGAGTTAGCTAGTTAGCTACTTATATATATTTGTAGCTTAGTTAATTGGTATTGTGAGATAGATAGAGTAGCCTACCCATGCCCATACGTCAAAAAGTTATCCTCATTATGCATTTCATATAGATTGTCTAGTACAACGTACTTATATATTTTTTGTCTATTGTGCATGTTTTACTGTATTCAATTGGCATGCTTCTATGTATCTTGTTACGTCCCTCTGAGGACCTGGTCCCTTTCCAGGTGTAGACGATCTTGACTATTCGCAGGAGCATGGATCAGGACTTGCTACTTCTCTCTCTTTCTAGGAGGTCTTCTCTTCGAGTCTCATTGTTCATTAGATGTACTTATTTGGTTTCTCTTATATTCTAGTTTGGTAGTAGATTTGTCTCCACCCAACTTGTTCCTATCAAGCATTTTATACTTGATTCAGTTATATAGTTGATTGTCTATTTGATTCTGTGGATGAGATCTAGTTATGCCCTGTGACTTGTGATAATATAGATATACCACATGTGAGTTAATATTCATAATACAGCGTACGTGTGTATTATGGTATCCATATATTGGAGTTGCCATATACATACGGCTGGCATGCTTACGTATTTCTAGTCCTACGTATTTTGGGACTAGGGCGTGACATATTTTTTTGGTTGACTCATCTGGAGTGTACACTAATTTCTGGATAGATAAAGGGGCATCTTTCCACGTGTGTTAAAAGGAGTTATTCACCACATACGAACCTACTTCTGGGAAAGTCTATATACGTCTTCTCCATGGGTGGGGCTGCTATATCATGGAGATCAAAGAAGTAGACTTTGCTCTCTCACTCATCTATGCATTCATTCTATGATCTGACGGCTACAGTGGATGAATCATAATGGCTTTGGGAGCTCATGTATGATCTTTCTCTGTTTGATGTACATATTTTGGCTTATCAATCTACTGTGATAACTGGGTGACTGCAGCAGTAGCATCAAATGATATCTTCAATGATAAGAAGAGAGTTGTGTGACTTCATCACATAGCACTGAATGAGCGCATCAAAGATGACATTATTGCAGTGGTTGATTTTCAGAGCCAAAAGATTTAGCGGATCTGTTTACCAAAAGCCTCAAGCGCCAGCTGGTCGTAGACACAACAAAGAAAATTAGCTTGTAGGAGTTCTGGATTGTGTCACTATAATTCCACCATAAAGTATTATATTATTAGTTCAAAGAGAAATCTACTAGGCATCTTAATTTTGGTTCAAGGAAGGATCAATGACTGGAAGAGTATCAGGTACAAAGCTTAGTCATAATTATGAACATTGTTAGGATTATATCTTGCAACCTCTGTATTCTACTATTTTCACTTTGTATAGAGCTAGTCCTGTGAGAGGATGTCGTTAAGTCTTAATTAGTTCTTGGGCATTTGGTATGCTCGACGCGCTTAACAGGAAGCACGGGTAGCTCGACACTACAAAGGGGCTGGTACCCCATACTATGGTGGCATGACACTACATGGATGAGATCTCGTCTTTGGGCTATATAACAGCGGTGTAACACTAAATAGAGGTAGGGCACTTAATGTTGAAAAATTGGAGAGTAGTAGTGCAGTATTAGAAAGAAGGATGGGACCTCATGCTATAGTGGATGACACCACCAATAGGTTGAACCTCGACTTTGGGCCATGTCCTAGTGGCGTAGCCCCGCAAGGAAGCAAAATGCTTTATATTGGTAAAAGTTAAATTATGTGTATGAAATGATATGTAGGCCGTCTTTTGAGGGTAAGCTTGTAGACACACAAGATACGTAAATAGATACTAGGTCAGTACATGCCCTTTAAACATGCGATCAAAGGCACAGTTGATGTCATTGTGTGAGTGAAAAAGAATAACAGCTATGGTACTGAACTCAAGACATTATATTCTGTATTATACCGTTGTTTGACCCATGTGGAAAGATTTAAGTTGTAAACGAAATATATCCTAATACATGATGTTCTTTTACTATGGGGAACATCCAGCCCATATATTGAAATATGTGGGGGATTGTTGGATTTTTTTTTGTTTTTAAAATCTAGAAAATAGTCCCACAGTATGACAACCCCAAGTGTGTATATATGCACATGGGGAGTGACAACCCATGTGGTTGAGATGGTGGGGTATTTTCCTAGAGGGCAATGATCAAGACCTCCAAAGAAATATTTATGTTTTTGTCACTCATATCTTTGATATTTTTCTTAGGAGCTAGGCTAATGAGCCTAGCGACTCGGACGAGGGCATGGGCAAAGGGCACAAAGTGGCGCTTTGATGACATACTTTGTACTTCGTACGTACGCATCGGACACGAAATTACGCTTTATTTTTGTGCGGAGGGTGCTCGCGCGAAAATTGCACTGCATGGTTGTTTGAGTAGATTTTTTTTGTTTTAACCATTCATTATCCGTAGGAATTTGGAGATAATGGTTAGTATATGTCCCTTGTCCATGAAATTTATCTCAGGATTAAGTCAGTGGTGGCTGATTAGGGTTTGAGTTGTGCCTCTATATATATATATATATATATATATATATATATATATATATATATAGAGAGAGAGAGAGAGAGAGAGAGAGAGAATAAGGGAGGTGAGATGGCACCTCACTCTAAAAACAAGGATGGCGGTGACGTGGCACAATCTCAACCACACAAACGAGGGGAGGGGGTTAAGTGCAAATTGACAATTATGAAATGTGTGGTTGGAATTGTGCCACGTCACCGTCACCCTTGTTTTTAGAGTGAGGTGCCATCTCACCTCCCTTATTCTCTCTCTCTATATATATATATATATATATTCTCTTCTCTTCTCTTATTTTTCAAAAGCGACAACAAATAGATTGCTACGAGAGGAGAGGTATAACAACAGTCATATATATTAGATCCACAAAGTATTATCCATCAGTCCAGTTCGTCCAACTCGAGATCCACAACAAGGGATGACAAGGAACGTTCCAGAAGTTATAATTTACGAACATGTTGATTCCTGAGAGCATATCGACGGAAATGGTCGAATCTTTCTTTGAGCAACGGTGATCTTCATCATCCCGCCAAGCTTTCTTCTCCATCGAATTTTTCGGTTTTGTCTCTTGTAGCAATTGCGATTACAAGTTTTTATAGCGTTATATTTTCATCAACTTGTAGTTACAAGCTTTCTTTTTCAAAGAGTATATTTGTCATCTGATTACATAAGACAAGATTAGAACAGTAATCAGTTGAATTCTTTTGATTTTCACGTACATTTATACGACCTTTGTAACGTCCCGAAATTACAATAATCGTATGAGTAGTATAAAATAATACACAAACACTGGGATTCAAACCTTTGATCTATTATTGCAACACTTGGCTACCCAAATTCGTACTCAACTAACTGTAGATAAGAAGTTGAAGTTCTCCTTCACCCGTGGATGTGGAAAAGCAGTGGCGAACAAATTAGCAGAGGAAGCACTAAAGATAGGCAAGAGTGCCCATCTCCTTTCCGCACCGCCTTTGTTTTCGACAGCTGCTTGCAGCTGATGTTGTTCTTTGTAATGATGTATTTACTGATACTGGCAACTGCTATTGAATATATTTGTGTTTCCTTCACTCACATGCTCGCGCGCACACACACACACACACAAACCTATGATCAATTATTGCATATTAACCCTCTCTATAACCAATTGGAACAACACATATCATTGTCATATAATCAATATGAAATAACTACATTTAATAACTACACAATAAAATACACTGATTTCTCTCCCAACAAACCATACCTACTATATTAGCAACGTATAACATAGATAGCTAGAAGTTTACAGTAACTCATTACTATGACAAAGAAATACCTGATATCGACTTACGTCAATCAGGGTGATTTTGTTTCAGTAGTAGTTGAGTAGGACCTCATATCTACGATGGTAGATCCATCTGCTCCTGAACTGACGTGTTCCTTGCTCGCTTGCAGGAACCTCGAAACAGCTCGAGTCACGTACTGATCTGCTTCCTTAACCGTCATCATTTTCCTGCTGCTTGTGTCGTCGCCGAAGCTGCTCAGAGGATAGTCGCCATTAAGGACATAAGCCAACTCCACTAGCTCTCTCTGGAACTCGGAAAGCATGCGATCTTCTTTTACTTCAGAAGTATGCCTCAGAGGAACTGCATCTGGCAATAGTTCTGTACATATAATTGCATGAGCTTATGTCTGTAGAAAAATAGTCCAGTAACGAGGAAACAGGACACAAATTTTGTGGAGGATGAATAAACTTGGTGATCTTTATTGAATGAAATGGTAGCTATATATAGTTAAACATTTGATGTAAAGAGATAGACAAAATAAAAGATATATCAAAGTTGTTTCAACAAACAACTTATCAATCTAAACCAACTAATAATCTAAACCAACTAAACAATCTAAACAAACTAACAAGATTATCACCAACAATCTCTCTTAATCTTGTTGCATCAATGGTTCATTTTCTGCATGTCCTCTTTAATATCCCAGACAGCTTCGATCCATCGTCGCGTGGCATTGGTACAACGCTTAGCTTTCCTGGTGGTGCTCTGACCACTTTTGCCCTCTGTGCATACCTCCTATTTTGGAACCAATTCCAGACCTGTTTGGGCTGAATAGGAGGAGTCTTTCCAACTCGGTCGGCCGACAAACTAAATTTTTTAGCTAGGGCGCACACCGTGTCTCGAGATGGTATTGCATGGTTTACTTCTTGCAAGCAAGCCTCCATCTCCACAACCTCGTTCTGTGTGAAGCGGAAGGCTGGGCCTCCTCCGCTTTGTGGTGGTCGACCCATTATCTCTCTCTCTTCGGTTTTCGGGGACATGTCGGCGTCGTCGTGCTCGTAGTCCACCATCGCGAGGGCCCTCATTCTCGTCATCTGGTCGACCGCTGGCTCCGCTACAGCCGGCGAGGACCGGTCGGACCAGGGAATCTGGAAGGGGGGCGGAGTGGGGCTCCTCGGCGTCTTGAAGTCGGCCGGCTCGTCGGAGAGGATTGGTGACGGAGAGCTCAGCTCCTGAGGAGATTTCTCCAGATTCGAATCCGTAGGAGGAGGTGGACGAGGAGAGATCGAGTTGTTGCTTGGGATTTCTTCCGATTCTTTCTCGATCTGGTCGGAAATGACGTCGATTTGGTCTGGTTGTTGTTTCTCTTCTTCTTCGTCGTTGGTCGCGTTCGTCTCGGCCTTCTGCGCGTTGCTCAGCTCAATCCGAAGTCCCTCGACCGAAGCTTCCATCTCGACCAGCTTCTCCTCCATTGCCTTTTCCTTCTCCTTCTCGAGCTCGCGCTTCAGAGTGGCGATCTCGGAGTTCAACTTTGCGACCACTTCTCGAGTTTCCTTCGATTTACTCTCCAACTGGGATTCGAGCAGAGATTTCAGGCGGATGACTTCCCCGGACAAGACCGCCACCTTCTCCACGTTGATCTCGGCGATCCTCATCGCGTCGTCAGTATGGCTGAGGGCAGTGTTCTTGGCGTCGGCGGTCATCACCAGCTCCTTCTTCACTCTCTGGAGCTCCTGACTCATAGCAATCAAGGCGGCAACGTCCACCGCTTGTTGGCTCCGTGCTTTCTCGAGCTCCGACTGCCATTCCTCTTCCCTCTCCCTGTCTACTTCCTTTGTAGCTTGGCATCGTTTTTCCAGTTTTTCAGAGTCCAAACTACTCTCTGCTACTACAAGAACTTCTTTAGTAGTTTTGCTCTTGTTATCTATTTTAGCAAAATTTGAACCTCTCTATTTGATCTGGTTCTCAGAATCCAGATCGATTCTATCACCACCATCGAGCTTAGAACCTTCTAGTTCACCCCCTTTGTTTTTCGTATCCTTATTAGCCTTCAAAGGTCCTGCATTAGCTAACCGGCTATTAGAATGACCTTTTTCTTCCTCAGTACTATTCACATCAATTCGTTGTACCTTTGGAAGTGTCTCAAGGGAAGTGCTCTGCTCTCTGTAGTTCCCATAAGCATCGAACAGTTCTCTTGGGTGCTTCTTTTTATATCCAGTGTCACAGTCATATGTTGTTGAAGCTTCCCATTACCTTAAACCAACATCAGATGACAAGTGCCTCTCCATCCAACCATTTTGAACAATAGTTGATCTGCTCGGCACAAGAACTAGATCTCTTAGTAAAACATCAGTAGACATCTTTTGCAGGTGAGGTTCAATTAGGAACTTCACTGAGACTTCGTTTGTTCTTCACCAGCATCGTCAGTAGTATTTTCAGCATCAGTCTCCATTTCTTCAATGTGATTTGTAGCCCCTGTGTCAAAATACCATAAGTGGTTCTCGTCCTTCTCGTCGCCTTTTAATCTTTGTTGCACCTTCTCTTCATGGATCTGCACTTTTTCCTTATGAAGCATGGCCATGAGCAGTGTTGGTTCATCGTCGTCGACTTGCGTCAGATTGGCACGCTCATCGCTAGGAGGAGGTGGACGAGGAGAGATCGAGTTGTTGCTTGGGATTTCTTCCGATTCTTTCTCGATCTGGTCGGAAATGACGTCGATTTGGTCTGGTTGTTGTTTCTCTTCTTCTTCGTCGTTGGTCGCGTTCGTCTCGGCCTTCTGCGCGTTGCTCAGCTCAATCCGAAGTCCCTCGACCGAAGCTTCCATCTCGACCAGCTTCTCCTCCATTGCCTTTTCCTTCTCCTTCTCGAGCTCGCGCTTCAGAGTGGCGATCTCGGAGTTCAACTTTGCGACCACTTCTCGAGTTTCCTTCGATTTACTCTCCAACTGGGATTCGAGCAGAGATTTCAGGCGGATGACTTCCCCGGACAAGACCGCCACCTTCTCCACGTTGATCTCGGCGATCCTCATCGCGTCGTCAGTATGGCTGAGGGCAGTGTTCTTGGCGTCGGCGGTCATCACCAGCTCCTTCTTCACTCTCTGGAGCTCCTGACTCATAGCAATCAAGGCGGCAACGTCCACCGCTTGTTGGCTCCGTGCTTTCTCGAGCTCCGACTGCCATTCCTCTTCCCTCTCCCTGTCTACTTCCTTTGTAGCTTGGCATCGTTTTTCCAGTTTTTCAGAGTCCAAACTACTCTCTGCTACTACAAGAACTTCTTTAGTAGTTTTGCTCTTGTTATCTATTTTAGCAAAATTTGAACCTCTCTATTTGATCTGGTTCTCAGAATCCAGATCGATTCTATCACCACCATCGAGCTTAGAACCTTCTAGTTCACCCCCTTTGTTTTTCGTATCCTTATTAGCCTTCAAAGGTCCTGCATTAGCTAACCGGCTATTAGAATGACCTTTTTCTTCCTCAGTACTATTCACATCAATTCGTTGTACCTTTGGAAGTGTCTCAAGGGAAGTGCTCTGCTCTCTGTAGTTCCCATAAGCATCGAACAGTTCTCTTGGGTGCTTCTTTTTATATCCAGTGTCACAGTCATATGTTGTTGAAGCTTCCCATTACCTTAAACCAACATCAGATGACAAGTGCCTCTCCATCCAACCATTTTGAACAATAGTTGATCTGCTCGGCACAAGAACTAGATCTCTTAGTAAAACATCAGTAGACATCTTTTGCAGGTGAGGTTCAATTAGGAACTTCACTGAGACTTCGTTTGTTCTTCACCAGCATCGTCAGTAGTATTTTCAGCATCAGTCTCCATTTCTTCAATGTGATTTGTAGCCCCTGTGTCAAAATACCATAAGTGGTTCTCGTCCTTCTCGTCGCCTTTTAATCTTTGTTGCACCTTCTCTTCATGGATCTGCACTTTTTCCTTATGAAGCATGGCCATGAGCAGTGTTGGTTCATCGTCGTCGACTTGCGTCAGATTGGCACGCTCATCGCGCTTCGACCTGCGGCAGTCCTTCGTCCAGTGGCCGTAGATGCCACAATTGTGGCACTTACCCTTCTTGTCGCGCGTGACCACCGGACGTGTCGCCGTTGCCGTAGTTCGTGTTGCCGCGGCCACGACCTCTTGGCTTGCCGCGCCCACGACCATAACATTTGCCACCGTCGGAGTAGGCGTCGCCTTCCTTCCTCTGCTTCGTGCGAGCGAGCCACTCCTCTTCGGAGAGGAGAAGGCGGATACTTGTGTCCCGGAGTTGCTGCCAAGATCGTACCGCTCCTCGACGGCTAGAAGACGACCGGTAAGCTCTTCAATTGACAGCGTCTTGAGATCCACTAAAGTCTCAATGGCGATGGCGACTTGCGTGTACTTGGATGGAACGACTCGAAGGAATTTTTTAACTACCTTCTCGTCGTACATTTCGTCGCCGAGTAGTTGTAGGTCGCTGACGAGTCCCGTGAGCCGCATCGCGAAGTCCTCGACGGACTCACCGTCCTTGAACTTCATTGATTCGAAGTCAGCGTGCAATTTCTGCGCCTTGGCCTCGCGCACGCGCTCGACCCCCATCCGCATCATCTTCACAGCGTCCCATGCTTCCTTGGCAGTGTCTTTTACTGCCAGTGTCCGCAGCATCTCTGGCGGCACGATACGGAGTATGACGAACAGGGCCATCCTGTCGTCGCGGTAGTCGGCTTTCCCGGGTTCGATCGCCTCCCACTGGCCTTGCGCCTGCATGTTGACTCTCATTAAGAGAGCCCAATCCGCGTAGTTGGTCCGTGTCAGCATGGGGTACTTGAAGGTGAATGACGTCGACGTCGTGGGGCTTTGCTCGTCGTTGGTTGCCATAGCTTCTCTGATCCTCAACCCGAGCTCTGATACCAAATATAGAAAAATAGCCCAGTAACGAGGAAACATGACACAAGTTTTGTGGAGGATGAATAAACTTGGTGATCTTTATTGAATGAAATGGTAGCCATATATAGTTAAACATTTGATGTAAAGGGATAGACTAAATAAAAGATATATCAAAGTTGTTTCAACAAACAACTTATCAATCTAAACCAACTAATAATCTAAACCAACTAAACAATCTAAACAAACTAACAAGATTATCACCAACAATGTCAACATCGGTAATAAGTAAATCCCACACAAACTAGCAATTATTCATCAATTGACAGTACCCACTCTTTACGTGGTGTCTTACTACAAAAATATTGTTAAATAACGACTGATTTCAACGACAAAAAATAATTCGTCGCTGACTAAAATTCGACGAAAAAATGATTTAAGTTATTTATATAAACAAAATATATTATTTTTCGTCACAAATCAGTCGCTAATCCGTCACTGTAATTTCAGCAACGGATTACCGACGGAAATATCTGTCGCTATGAAAATTTAAAATTTTCAGCCGTGTTTTATTTCCTTCCATTCTCACTCTCACTCCCCTCCCCCCCCACCACTCCTCCTCTCCGGCAGCCCCTCCCCCTCACTCCCCCTCTCCGGCAGCCCCTCCCCCTCACTCGACCTCTCCTCCTCCTCCTCCTCCTCCTCCTCCTCCGGCGTCCGACCCCCCTCTCCTCATCCTCCTCCGGCGTCCGATCCCCAAGTCCTCCTGATCCTCCACCCCCGACCCCCTTTGCCTCCGTCAGATCGCCTTCTACTCTGGCTAAGGTAACCCTAACCCTCATTTCGATTTGATTAATTATTGCATTTTGATTGTGGCGGTCTGGACACACGTATAGACACGACACACTAGACATGGACATGAAAAAAAAAAAAAAATTTTATATTTTTGATACGCTGGACACAGACACGATATGTTGGACACGAACACGTACAGACACGCACGATACGTTGGACACGGACACGATATGTTGGTTTGTTGACCTTCATGGGAAGCCGTTTTCCAATTTTAAAGTCATAAAAGTATTACTTGTTCATATGTATAGTTAATTTCTAAACATCCTAAGTTTATAATACACATTACGTAAGAAATTAATATCTGATGGTTAGCAATGCACTTAGTCAATTGGCTATGTTAATAAATCTATTAAAATAATTAGAAATTATAATAAAGGACAATTGATAATGCAGTTATAATCAAGGATCAAACTATCAGTATCGGTCATTTTATATGAGTATCGTTATCGGCAGTATCAGAGGTATCGGATCGGACTCGTATCAAATTTTTTAGCATCGCCAGTATCGACAATATTAAAAATAGTGTGTGTATACACACACACAATAATAAATAGTATATAATCTATAATAAGATAGAATTAGATACTATAAAAAAAGAATGTGTGTATACACATACTTCAATTTATGGTTTATTATTGTTAATGGTATTTTCTCAAACCAATATATTGTCTTCTTAATTTTATTTTGGGGCTGTCTAATTAGTGAATTTCTACTATGAATCATGTCTTTGTGGAAAATTTTGCTCACTTTTCACAGTGGACATTAAGAACTTTGAATATACAACTAGCTTTCAATATCTTAGCTTAGGTTCCATGTCATGTGAAAAATCTAATAATATTGATTTTTGCAAGCATATCTTAGATGATCTCAGATATCTTAACTCATATTGAATATAATTAATCCATATTATTTGAATTAATATATATGGTACATGCATAATCAATGAGTCGATACTTAGTTGACCGATTATGAATGTACAATCGGCGACATGAGAGTATAATTGGTTTGACAGATGATTTCATGGCGGACGTTGAGGAATTTCTCAAATACGCCCGTAGTCAACCTCATTTCATGGATGGGAGGATCATCAAGTGTTCTTGTGTCAAATGTCGTAATATACCATTCAAAGAGGTGGATTTCGTGAGTGAGCATCTCTAAAGAAGAATTTTGTACCGAACTACAAGGAGTGGACGACTCAAGAAGAACCTTTGTTTTTGCAATATCATCATTTCTCCTTCAATACGGAGTTAGAAGAGTCCACTCTTGGAGATAACTTTGAATATCGACCACAAAATCTGGCGCGTGAGTTGGTATTTGATGCGGCCAGTCCAAGTTTTGATCCGGAGGATCCTAATCCTGATGCAAAAAATTCTATGATATGTTCAAGAATGTCGATACTCCGTTATACCCGGATTATGATTCTCATTTTGTCATGTCGGTGGTGATGTGGCTGTTGAACGTAAATTCTGATTTTAACTTGCCGTAGGAATGCTACGACCGAATAATTAAGTTTGTTAGAAAATTGTTGCCAAAAGGATCGAAGGAATTGCCTGAAAAATTCTACTAATTGAAGATGATGATATGGAAACTCAGATTAGGCTACAAAAAGATAAATTATTGTCGAAACGGTTGAATGTTGTACTACAAGGAGAACGATGATAAAGATAAATATATTTTCTATCATATGCATCGGTACAAGTCAATTCGGGGCAAAGAAAAGTCAACTGTCCGAACAAGATTGCGTCCCTACAAGTATATATAGTTTTTACCGATTACAAAGAGGCTGCAGAGGATGTATATGTCAGCAAATACAACACAATACATGACATGGCATAGCAAGGAACGAAAGATGGATGAGAAAAATTATCGCATCCTTCCGATGGAGAGGCATGAAAATATTTTGATCTGTGTCATCCTAAATTTGCTACGGAGCCCAAGAATGTCTGGTTGGATTTTTGTTCTGATGAATTCACTCCTTTCGGATAGTCAGGATCTCAGTACTCTTATTGGCCAGTGATTTTGACTCATTACAATCTACCACCGTGGATGTGTATGAAGACTCCTTGCATATTCTTGACACTTATCATACCCGGTCCAAAAAAATCAAAGAAGAACATCGATATCTACTTGCAGCCGTTGGTGGATGAGTTAAAACTATTATGGCAATTCGGCGTTCGGACATATGATATATCAAAGGAGTAGAACTTTCAGATGAAGCGTCTCTCGTGTTGACCGTCAACAATTTTTCAGTATATAGGATGTTATCGGGATAGAGTACTCATGGTACTTTGTCTTGACCGATATGTATGAAAATAAGGGATTATGTCTCCATAATGGAGGAAAAGCATATTTTTTTTATTGTCAGCGTCGCATCCGTGGAGAAGGAACAGAGATGCCTTTAGAGCTGGTAAACATGAACTATCTCCTCCCCCGTTGAGACTTACAGCAGACGAAGTTTGGAAAGAGGCAGATAGATTGTCGACTGTGATGGAAAATCCGATATCGGCCGATCACTTTGAAGGGTTCGAACGTAGGTATAATTGGACGAATCAGAATATCTTTTGGGACTTACCTTATTGGAAGGACAATCTCATAAGGCACAATCTTGATGTCATGCATATCGAAAATAATGTATTCGACAATATCGTTAATACGGTGATGGATATCAAGAGAAAAATGAAAGACAATGTTAAAGCAAGAAAGGTCTTGGAAAATATTTGGAGGCGTTCATATTTGCACCTAAAACGAAGTAGCAATGGCAATTGGGTCAAGCCTCCAGCGCCATTTACATTGAGTAAGGAGGATAAATTGATAATATGCAACTGGATTTCAAAGTTAAGATTTTCTGACGGCTATATGTCAAATCTAGCAAGATGTGTTGATCTCAACGAACGCAAGCTAACATGGATGAAGAGTCTTGATTGCCATGTGTTTATGGAGAAGTTACTACCTATTGCTCTGAGAGAGATGTTGCCTCATCAAGTATGGATTCCGCTGGCCGAATTATCTATATTCTTTAGAGATTTGTGTTCAAGCAAGTTGACGGTGCAACATATAATAGGACTTGAGGAGAAGATTGTATTGACATTGTGTAAGTTAGAAAGGATGCTTCCTTCTAATTTTTTTGATAGTATGGAGCATTTATCGATTCATCTTGCATACGAAGCACGCGTCGGTGCTCCCGCCCATTATCGATGGATATATCCATTTGAGAGGTATAAATTCTTTATACTAATAATTTTCGTATTCAAATAGTTCTAAGATTCAATATATTATCTATAGGTATCTACATCATCTGAAGAAGAAGGTTGCAATAAGGCTCATATAGAAGCTTCGATATGCGAAGCATATATCATTGAGGAGATTTCAAACTTCTGCTCCATCTACTTTGATACTCATGTCAGAACAAATCGTAATAGAGCCCCAAGGAATAATGACGGTGGAGTTGATGCCCCGAATAGTATAATCCACACTATCTTCAATATGAGAGGGAAGCCTACAAGTGCTACTAAAGTACGTTGGTTGGAAGATGATAAGTTTGAAGCCGCTCATCTGTATATATTGTAAATAGTGGTATAAAAGATATGCAAGATATTGAGAAGTAAGTGACACATCTTTCTTAGATATTTCAATTTTGTATATACTTGGGAAAGAATTGCTCTAACAGTTCTCCTTATTATCACAGTACTTTTAGAGCTTAGGTAAAAATGGAGAGACCTAATATTAATGAAGATGATCTTGCTAGAGAGGTTGATAGAAAATTTCTATCGTGGTTCCATAATTATGTACGGATCCTAAACATTAGCATTCTAAATTTAGCATTCAGACCAATATTTGTCTAATGTCTATATGATACGTGATGTTTCAGGTTTTTCGTCATGGTACAGACTTACAGAACGAACGACTTCGAGCATTAGCTATTGGACCAAGCAAGAGGACAAAGTGTTAGGATGGATACACCATCAATGGCTTCAAATTTAAAACCATTGATAACTCTATTAATCAATCATTTATCGATGAAGAGGCTAATTATACAAAGAATTCTGGAGTATGTGTGAGGGATTCAGTCTACGATATCGATCCAAAATTCGACTATTATGATGTACTAAGAGATGTCGTGGAGCTGTATTACTCTTATGAGACAAAAATTGTGTTGTTTAAATGTGATTGGTTCGACACAATACCCAAGCAATGATTAAAAATTGACAAACAGTTTGGGTTTGTTGATATAAAATATGGAAAAAGATATATAGGTTTTGAACCATTTGTGTTGGCTAGTCAAACGGTTTAAGTGTATTATACGAGCTATCCTAGTCGACGACGTAATAATAAAGATTGGTGGGTTATATACAAAACTAAAACTAGAAACACATATAATGTTGGGGATCTAGCATACCAAAAGGATGAGGTGATCATGCCTCAACTTGCATATATGAGTTCGGTCGGTGTTGATGGTATGGGGATTGACGTTACCGTAGAGGAAGATAGAGTTGACAAAGAGATTAAGATGGAAAATTATCTCATATAGAGAAGAACTCTGATATGGAGGTATCGAGCGATGAACAAGAATTGGAAGATGAAGGTGATAGTGATAGTGGAAGTGAACATAAAAATGAAGAAGTAAAAGATGAAAACGATTCGAAAAATGATTCGGAAGACGATGACGATTCGGAAGATGAAGAAGATTAGTACGTACATACATATGCATTAGCTTAGATATTTATTTAATTATTTTATGAACACGATTATTATTTATTTCATCATCACACTAGTATTTACTTATTTTATCACACCATTACTTTTTGATTATCTGTTTAATGACACTATTTTTTTTATTTGCTGCAGATTTACCTATAGTATGGTGGAACGATGACGAGGACGAAGACAAAGTTCAGAGAGGATCATCTACTCAGCATCCTCCGTCTACTACGCCTGCTATCCCAGATTCTAGCACACGGCCTGAGGACGAGTTCGTAGATGCGGCGGATGGTTTATCCCCGCCATATACTCGTTCTTCGGTAGGAGGAGCTAATCCATCTCCCGGATTGTCATCAGCTGCTACCCCTTCTTCTACTCCAGCCACTACCGGCACTACTACACCGGCTACTCCACCAGTTGCTCCCACATGAGCATATCCATTTTCAGGCCTTCTTGTGGACAACAGAGTATATGTCCGACGTCCAGGATTTGCAGACCCCCTACTCTACCAAAGCGTCTAGCCAATATATGTCGTCCCGAGCTATGGACCGATGGAGCGACTTAAGCATTTATTTGTCAATTCAATTTGTATTATTTATTCTAATTGTATATTGTCTACTTATTTCAAATTCTACCGATCAAGGCTGGAAATGATCTGGGGAAGATCATGCGGGGCTACTTTGATGGCCCTTATATCAACTTCAGTAACATCCCGCTCGATCGACGATTCACTTAGCTGGAGAAGCTCAGGGTATGTATATAAATTTTATTTATAATAATATATAATTGTTTTGATTACAATGTTAAAAAATATTTTTCTAATTTGCAGAGGTTGTACTGGTGGCCGGATCATAGAGATAGTAATATCCGAAAGTGCTACAAGACCGTCGCCAGCAAGAGGTTGAGAGATACGATCAATGACCAGAAGGCGCTAGCGTCACTTGGACCGGATCACCGCAAGAAGTGGCTGAAGGAGGAGTACTGGAAGGAGATGAAGAAGAAGAAGAATATGGACACCCCGGCCTACAAGGCCAAGTGCGAGAAGACGAAGGCTGCCCGTGCTAAGGGTAGTCTCCATACTGGTTGATCCATTCCGACCGTCGAGCATTTTCGATGGATGGTTAGTATTAAAATTTTCTACTATATCGATTTTTTTGTAATTCTAATTTTATTTTGCTTATTTATTAATTACTTAATTTTTACAGTGCGACGAGGCCGCCAGAGCCGAAGAAGACCCCAAGACCGTCGACTTTCCAGCAATCTTCCAGCGGACCCACAAAAGAAAGAATGATGGAAAGCTCGTGAATGAGTGAGACGCCAAAGCATATGTAAGTTATCTTTATAAAATTTTATCAATTTAATTAGATTATTTTTATAATTTAATTAGATTCTAAGTTTCTAGGTCAAAACAGTCAAACTAGGTCAACTCTAGGTTATTCAATTTCAAAAATACTAAGAAATAACAATGTAAATACTTAAAATTATGCACCTTTATTAATATCCTATTTTAAGAAAAAATAATGTAAATACTTAAAATTATAATTTTATTCAATTTACTTCAAACCTCATAGGAATGGTACGATACCAATTCCGATACTTTGAACCTTGGTTAATATCATATATTAAGATATCATGAAAATCAAATATAACTCAATTATATACATATACTATGATATCTAGTATCTAATATGATACTCTAACCAAAATTAAATATAACACATATAACTCTAAATTTTTTAACTCTAAACCAATTATATAAATAAATATAGGAGATGTATGAGATGTTAGAGGGGGGTGCTGAGAACAGTACGTCGACTGAGAGAAAAGAACGGTGGGTACAAGCTGTCGGAAGAGAAAAATGTACCAACGTGTACGGTACCAGATCGTTGGCATCGATGTCGTCGGTTATTTTCAGAGCTCCTCCGACAGCTACTCCAGCTCCATCAGTGTCCGGCTCCGGCGTTCTTTCTAGTGTGATGTCTCTGAAATAGCTCACGACGAATGTGCATGAGCTACATGGGCTGATCCGACAGTTGATAGACACTTGTGATGCTGCAGCACCTTCTCCTCCGACGGCTACTACGACGGCTCCTCTGACGGCTACTACGTTGGGTCCTCTAGCTACTCCGACGGCTCCAGCTCCTCCGACGGCATCGATGGGTCCTCTAGTTCTTTCGACAGCTCCTGCCACTGCTCCTTCTACCGTTGCTCCTGATGATCTACAGTATATCATCGCTATGGTTGTGGCGCAGTACATGGCTAGCAGACACCGCCTCCGCCTCCACCGTCGACTTGATTGATTTTTTGAGTTTGAGAGATTTTTTTTAGTTGGTTGTATTTTTTTGACTTGATTGTATTTATTTGACTTTGTGGGATTGTATAACAGTTATTTGTACATGTTTGGATTACTCTACTTTATTATTTCGACGTATATAAAACATTTGTACATGCTTGTTTGGGTTTTATTAATTTTTGTGAAATTTGTTTGTGTGAAATTTATTTGTGTGAAAATTGGTGAATGTATAACAGGTATATGATCAACAGAAATTGATTTATGGGAAAAACACTACCTTTAGCTACAGACGGACGACGTAATAGCGACGAAAAATCTAGAAACTCTCAGGTCAGCGACGGATTTCCGACGACAAATCTCAGGAAAGAGACTATCCAGCGACGAAAAATTTCGTCACTAAAACGTCTGATACACACAAATGTGCCAAAAATGTATCAGAATCCGTCGCTACAATCCGTCGCTAATACGTCACAGAGAGCGACGGATTAGCGACGAACACTGTGAGTCCTGAATGTGCAAAACCTTCTGAAAATTTTGGCAAATTTTGGCTCACATAATCCGTCGCTAATATGTCTGTAAGTAGTCAGAAAGTTTAGCGACGTAATTAGTACGTCGTTGATCCGTCGCTGATTTTATGTCGCCCAGTCCGTCACTAATCTGTTGATTGAGTGACGGTCTAGTGACGGAATTTCTGTAGCAACATTAGTTATTCTGACGGAACATTTTTGTCGCTAATCCGTCAATAAAATCAAATAGCGACGGAAAAATATATTTTAGCGACGGATAATTTCGTCGCTAAAACAATGTATTTTAGTAGTGTCTCCTTATGGGGTTAATTTGGACTCTAAACGAGAATTACTGCTATCTCTCTCAGAGAACGTGGTGCACAACAAAGAATTCAAGTTCTACTCTCTAGATGTCAAGAATATGTGGTATGTTAATTATTTTCAGATTATATTTTGGTTTAGTTATGTGGTTATATTAAAGTGATAGTCATTGATCGATTTTAAGCAGCATAAACCTTCTCTCTTTTACTTAATCGGATACATGGGCTGTATATATGCAAACGGCTTTACTTCTGATCTGAAATGTATTGATTAGCTGTACTTCTGATCTGAAAAGTTTTGAGTATATAGATCACTATAAATGGTACAAATCATCAATCTATATGGCCAACTATTGGAAATAAAAACGAAAACTATTTTCCAAGATGAGAATCTGCGACGAACCGACACCCTCCCACACCAAACACAGTGGTCGAATTATGCAGTAAAATAAAGATCACCAAATCCAAGACAAATACACACAAGACTTAAGTGAAAAATTATAACGTGAGCAAGATCTAAGCTTATAAAGTTTTATATGATCGCTACAACTCCGTAACCTCCACTACCAGAGAAAGTACATAAATAAAACACAAGAAATCTAGAGAGAGTACATCTAAAAAGATCTGAGAAACAAAATCTCTATATTTCTTTTCTCTTTCTTTCTCTCATCCTTAATAGGTAGCTATCAACACCTTTCTTTTGAATATAATCTCTCACACAAGGAAACCCATACCCATTTATATAGCATATGTCGTGTGTTATACATAGAAATCTAATCCTAAGTAGACATGACATAAAAAAAATTCATTAGCTGAATAGGAATAGAACTTTTGCTCCAATTCTATTATTATTAGGATTGTTAACATCGACACCTAACATGTACTATTGCGCACTAAACTCCTTGCTCAGTGGATGGCCTCCCGCCCTACTTAAGTACAAATGTTAACCCAATAATCGTAAAAATTGGGGGACAGTTGTTTACTTTGTTAATATCAAAATTATCAGGGAAATAGGAATAAGTGCTGAAAGAATGCAGCAAATACCTGGGCAATCAGTTCTAGGTGAGCTCAGCTCACTGCTTATATGCTCGAATGTCCCTGCCCAGGCGTCTCTCTTAGTCAAGAAATCTGATCTCAGATTGAACATCTTCTTGATGGTTGCAGGTATTGATGAGTGCTCAAACTCTGAGCTCGCGCTCGGTCCAGTTGGCCTGCTCACAACTACAGCAGAACAAATAAGAAGACTAAATGCAGCAGCCTACTCTTCAAAGATCAACATCCAACAAGCATTAGTTGAACTTGGCTACTAGTTCTGGTAAAGTGGCTGGATGTCTACCCGATTTTATCAAAATAATATCAAAATTAGTACATACATAAATAAAATCTTTAATATCAACATCCAACAAGAAGTAGGTTCATCCCAATTGAAGATATCTTCATTTGTATGATGGAAGGATAGATAAAAGGAGAAAATTGCACATGACCGAGCATGAACTGTCTAAATCCGCCTACAATCAGAAACTGAAAACATCATATTACAATAATACTTGTTTTTTTTTTCCTATGAAGAAGCTCTGGTACCATATTGTCAGTAGACATGATAGATGGAGGAGAAGAGATGATGACTACTACTAAACTTATAGAGAAAGTAATGATTCCGAGCACACTGTCCATAGTAGTACAAGAACATTAAGAGAAGCAAAATTGTGCACGACCAATTTATCAAGAAATTATTCAGTGAGTCGGACGCTCACCACGTAGCAGTGGTGAGTCTTGATTCTCCTCCAATAGTACATTGGCGGTATGACAATGCACTATTGGAAGAGAATCAAGACTCACCCTGGCTCACTGAATAACTTCTCCAATTTATCATCAGGGGAAAAAAAAAAGGCAGATGAGTATCAAATTATGTACCTGTTCCTTTCTTGATCCATGGAGAAACCATAATGGTGGGTATCCGAACTCCCAGCCTATCGAATCCGAAGAAAAATGGCCCCGGCCCCTTGACACCGTCTGGATTAGGAACACCAGCATAAGGAGTCTCGACATGATCATAGAATCCGCCATGCTCATCATACGTAACGATCAAAAGGCTCTCGTTCCACTGAGGACTCGACCTCAGCGCCTCGTACACCTCCTTGACCAGCTTCTGCCCGTTCGCAACATTGTGCGATGGATGGTCGTCGTCCGCCTCGGAGCTAACCAAATCAAAGTACTTGGGCTCGATCACGCTCAAGCTTTTCAACTTCCCTTGCCTCGCGTGATCCTTAAAACTTTGGAACCAATAGAACTTGGAGAAGTACTTGAGTCTCCTCAAGCTCCTATAGAACAGAGTGGTCGGGATGTTCTTGAAGTAGACAGCGAAGTCCAATCCATCCTCATGAAGGGAATCAAAGATGGTCTTCTGGGGAAAGCCTAAGAGCAGTTTCAGCTTGTCGTTGCCGGTCGACCCGTGGGAGGTGGCGGAGTACATGAAGAGCCTGTTGGGCTGAGTCGGACCGGGAATGGACGAGAACCAGCGGTCGAAAACCGCAAACTCCCGCACCAGGGTGGCGAACACGGGCAGATTCTCGGGCTTGAACCCTTTCATGACGGTGTCCGAAAGGTTCAGGGAGATGGCAAGGGCTTGCTGGACGAAACCGGACATGGAAGGGACCAGGCCGGACCCGAAGACCTGTTCTAGTACTTCTTCGAAGGAGTGGCCGGGGTCGGGGTCGACGTACTGGGCATCGTCCGAGACGCAGACCGGAGGGGATTCGGGGTCGTTGGTGGACCGAGGGTTGCATTCGGAGCCCGTGAGGCCGTCGATCAAGGGGTTGACGGAGTTCTTCATCCAACCGAGCATGTGGTCGAATGACCGGTTCTCGAGGACTAGGACTACAATGGCCTTGATGGGCTGTTTTTGTTGTGCTTCCACGGAGCAATGTGGGTTGTTGAGGAGCAGGTATAGGAGGAGGATGGGGAGTGCAGGAGGTCTTGCCATGGCTATACAATGAGAATCAGTAGACTATGTACTGGTTCTTGTTTCATAGACTAGACCAACACAAGATTAAGAGATGTAGCTAGAAGTTCAACAACAAAATGTTGTGTAGGGGGTGGTGGGGGGTTGATGATAGAGTTCTAGTGAACAAAATCAAGACCTAGTAGAGAAACAAGGATAAGTGTCACAAGAAAAGTATACAACAGCTAGCCAAACTTTACCTTCTTTTACTTTCTTGGTTGAAGAAGACTACTTGAGCTAAGCTATGAAAGAAGATAGAGAGAATGGAAGTGGAGATGGGAAGTGGATGAGTTTATGGTGGAGATGGAATCATTCGATTCTTGAAATCGAATGAGGGGTGCTCTTGCTTCCTTGTGCTTCCACAAGACATATATTAGGGGTAATGAGTGATGAATGTGATATGGTCTTCTTTATTATTGAGATTTGGATTTTTCCATGGATGTTTGCATAGAAATCACTCAAGTTATATTTGTATTTTAAGCAGAAACAACTGTATGTATGTAGATATTTGAGAACTAAAATTTTGAAATGGAAAATAAGTAGAGTTCACATGTGGTATGAACTGAGGAAGAGGCCAAAGTGTGCAAGAGGATATATTATTGGCATGGCCCATGGATGATAACATGGCTGCGGCAGAGCAAAATAGGGGTATTTTGGCACATAGGTTCAGTAGAAGGAAGGAATGGAACGATGCCTACTTAATGCTTATCCAAACATTTCAAAGTAGTTGTATATTTGGTCTTCTTAAATGGCTTCAAAACTGAAGACATTCATGGTTTTGTAGGCAAAAAAAAAATTTGTAAGAACCAACAATTTCTTTCAATTCATGAAAGTTAGATCAACTAGAAAGTTCAAACGAGAAGAAAAGGAGTAATCTTAAGAAATATCCGTAACTCATGCATATGATTTGAGAAAATATAAATTTGTTTATTAGACTGAATTTTTTTTTTTATCGAACTTTCAAATGTTCTAAGTAATCTAAGTACAAAAGCATATGTAACTAAAGCATTGCTTCTTGTAGAGAAAAAATAATTGATCGATTTACTTCCAAGACAGGGGGTACTAATCCAAGTACAAAAGCATATGTAACTAAAGCATTGCTTCTTGTAGAGAAAAAATAATTGATTGATTTACTTCCAAGACAAGGGGTACATATATATAGGAAGAGGCTAGTCTCCTCCTTATTTTCTATCATATGTGGGACTAAATAAGTCCCCCATAACTCAACACTCCCCCTCAAGATGGGCGATAGATATCAATCATCCTCATCTTGTTACAAAAGGTATCAAACTCTCTCAGACATAAACATTTAGTTAAACAATCAGCTAACTGCTTCGCTGATTTCACATAGCTCAAAGTCAAAACTTTTCTACTCAGTTGCTCCTTGATGAAGAACCGATCAATCTCCACATGTTTGGTACGATCATGCTGAACTGGATTGTTTGCAATATCAATTGCTGATTTGTTGTCATACCAAAGTTACAGGAAGTCTCCTGTGAGCAAATATATCTTGCTTCTTGGTGCGCCAAGATACAAGGTTGCCTCCAACAAAAATACAGTAACCTGTAGTGGACGTGCGATCGTCCATACAACCCGCCCAATCGGCATCACATTAGCCTTCAACTCTCAGATGTCTAGAACTTCTGAACCATAACCCCTTCCCTGACTTCCTTTAATATACCTGAGAATTCTGTGAACTGCCTCCATATGCTGCTCAATGGAATCATGCATATATCTACTTACCACACTCACGGCATAAGTAATATCAAGTCTCATATGACATAGATATATGAGCCGACCAACCAATCTTTGATATTGCTCCTTACTCACCGGATCACCACCCTCAGCACACAACTTGTGATTCTACTCGATAGGAGTAGACGAAATCCTGCAACCCAGCATTCATGTATTCCTGTCTCTGAAAGAAGGTCCAGATCATACTTTCGTTGAGAAAGTACTTTACTCTTTCGCGACCTTGCAACTTCAATTGCGAGGAAGTACATCAACTGTCCCAGATCCTTAACTTCAAATTCCTCTCCAAGCATTTTTTTTAGCCGTAGGATCTCCTTAGTATCATCTCCAGTAATTATAATATCATCAACATAGACTGCAAGAACAGTGATACGAGTCTTGGAGTACTTGTTAAACACAGTATGATCTCCATTGCACTGCCTATATCCCATACTACAAAGCCTGAATCTATCAAATCATGCTCTCAGAGACTGCTTTAGCCCATACAAAGACTTCTTCAATTTGCATACATTTTTCGTTGCTTATGAATTAGCAAAGCCTGGTGGAATCTCCATATACACCTCATCTAGGAGATCCCCGTACAAAAAAGCGTTCTGGACATCTAGCTGATGTAGTTGTCAATTGAAGTTGGCAGCACATGACACTAACACTCGCACAGTGCTCATCTTTGCGACTGAAGCAAATGTCTCGTCATAGTCGATATCATAAGTTTAGCTATAGCCTTTAGCAACCAATCTGGCATTGTACCTGTCAATCTTGCCCTCTGAAGTCTGCTTAACAGTATAAACTTATTTACATCCAACAACACGCTTTCCAACTGGCAGTGGTACCAGCTCCCATGTGTCGTTCTTCTTCAAGGCCTGAAGTTCCTCCTGTATGGCACTCAACCACCTAGGATCTTGCTTAGCTACATACTAGTTGTTAGATACAAGCACTGAATCTAATGATGCAAGAAATGACTTATTTGTAGGTAGAGTGGATGTATATGAAATATAATATGCAATGTCAGTATCCCAACTGCCAAACTTAGCTGGAGGTTTTCCAGCATTGACTCTAGAAGTTCTACGAAGCAAGACGGGAGGATTAGAAGTATCAGGGAAAAAATTGTTACCAGGTGACTCAGATGGAAGGGTCGAAGAAGTTCCTAGAGAAGAGTGACTTGGGACATCAATATTTGTGGGTACTAGCATAGGGATATCAGGTGGAAGCTCATGCTGCTCATGTTTCTCATGTTGCTCTTGTTGCTGCTGCTCATGCTGCTCTTGCTATTACAGCTCATGGTCCCTATATACTCTTAGCTCCCCCTGACTATCGACTCCCCCTAAGATACTATCACTCCTCGATGACTCAAAAGGATATGGAATCATACCAACCACGATGTCACTCTCATTCTCTCCCTCTCTGCTAGCATCAGTAGAGTCATACTCGAACAAGGAACTTAACTCCGTCTTCTCCCCATAAAATGGTTCAAACTCCCGGAAGGTCACGTCCATATTGACAAACAACCTTCTTTCAGTGGGACGCCAACATTTGTATTATTTCTGACTTGGTGAGTAGTCCACAAAGATATATTTAACTGCTTGTGGATCCATCTTGCTCACTATCATTTTATGGTCTCGCATAAAATATGTACAGCCAAATACTTATGGAGGAAAATAAAAATATTAGAGCCCAAGAGCATCTCACATGGTGTCTTCATTCCTAATACTCTTGACGCAATCATGTTGATTAGATAAGCTGCTGTCATAACAGCCTCACTCCACAAAAAATTTGGCACATTTATTGTCAGCATCAAAGAACGTGCCACTTGTAGTAGATGCATGTTCTTGTGTTCAGCCACCCCATTCTGAGCAGCAGTGCCCGAGCAAGTGGTTTGATGAAGAATTCTATGACTAGAGATAAAATTAGCAAACTCCTTGTTGGTGACTCTGACCTATTATTTGTTCCAAGAATCTTTACATGTAATCCAAACTGGGTCTTCACATATGCCGAGAAGTCTTAAAAATATTTGTACACCTAAGATTTCTGCTTCATCATGTAGATCCAAGTTATACGTGAGTAGCAATCAATAAAGGTAACAAACCATCTGAATCCACTGATAGAAGTAGTAGGATACGGTCCCCAAACATCAGAATGAACAAGTACAAATGGCTCAAAACTTTGAAGACTAACCATTTAATAAGTAGAACGTGTATGCTTTCAAAGTTCACAAGCATTACAAAATAATATTTTTTCTACTTTATTCATTATCTCATGTTCTAACTTATTCAAACTATCAAAAGATAAATGCCCCAATCTGCAGTGTTGGAGCATTGCTTCTGTCTCTGGACCTCCACTAGTAGTAGCAGTAAGAATTGTAGCCTCCCGGCCGAGGTACCAAAGACCATCACTGTCACGCCCCAGTCCCAAAATACATAGGACTAGGACACGTAAGCATGCCAGCCGCATGGATATGGCAACTCCAATATATGGAAACCATAACCCATACGTACGCTGTAATATGAATATCAAATCCACAAGTGGTATAAACATATCACAAGTCACAGGGTACAATCTAAATTTCATCCACAAAAAATCAAATATGAATAAATAACCAGTATCTATATAACTAGATCTCAACATAAGTATCTAAGGATGATAGTTGGATGGAAACAAATCCACTACCGACTCAAATATAAGAGCAAATACAATATAAGTACAACACAACAACACCATATAAGAATACCAGCTAACAATCATGGGCTCGAAGAGAGGACATCCACGAAACATATATAACCATCCAAATCTGCGCTCCTGCAAATACTCAAGAACAGATACACCTGGCAGAGGACCAGGTCCTCAGAGGGACGTAACAAGATACAGAAAAGCGAGCCAATTTGAATACAGTAAACATGCATATTATTTGAAAATAAATAAGTACGCTGTACAAGACCATCTATATGAATGCAAATGAGGACAATTTTTTGACGTATGGGCAAGGGTAGGATACTCGATCTACCTCACAACTCACATACCCGTCAATGGACATCAGAAATCGACATACCGCGGGGGTAGCGACCAGCAAGACTCCAGAAATTGACATACCGCGGGGGTAGCGACCAGCGCGATACACGCCCGTAGTGCGAGCTATATACTATGATTTACCAGAGTGGTTAAAAGCCCATACGCCTAATGATTGTCCTCTATGATACTAAGTGTCAAGTCTGTGTCAACATATCTAATATATAGTAATGACTGAAAAGAACTACACATGCAATAAATAAACTGAATACAATAAATATACAAAAATATACTAAGCATGCAAAATACTGTAAGAAATTTGGCAAGGTATCTTGTCTGGTCTTAAAAGGATGAAGTCCCAACTCAAGGCGTCGTCCGATCTACCCGTCACATAAATTAAACAAGTTAGGTTACAAAAGTGGGTAAATAGGTTCCTCCATTTAATCTATTTTAATTCTGAATAAAATAACCTAAAATAGTATTTTAATCTTATTATAATTTGATTTTATTGTTAAGCTCTAATTTTGGTCAAAAGAAAGTCAACTTTAAGGATTTGTGATCTGTGGCACGCAAATCGAGGCAATCCGTTGACCAAAAAGTCAACCGACTCAAATCCTGGATTTGTGTATGGAATCCTATATATTTCAATGCTACATGAATACTGGAATAGACGGTTTCATAAAATCATAAGTCAGTAAAGAGTTATGGCCACAAGGGCGCACAGATGACAGTTTTCGATGGTTTTCTATTTACGTTTATGTTGCACAAATTTTACAGTAGAATAAAATTATATTTTAAATTCTTTAAAAATACTTTTCTAGAAGCTCATCATGTCAGCTTTCTGAAACTTTAAACGGTTTGTAATTCCGAGTTCGGAATCTCCCGAAATCTCGAAAATACCAAAATGCGTCTGATTTCGGACAGCTGGCACTTTTAGAATTTTCTGGAAAAATAGGTTGTGAAATTATTAAAATAAATTATATAATCAGAAAACTAACCTTGATATAGTTCTAACAAAAAAACTGGAGAGCGTTTGGAGTCCGGAGCTAGGAGATATCGTCTTTTTAATTCGTCATAACTAGTAGAAAATGAGGCTGAATTTATGACAAATTTTGACTATTTTTGGACGAAAAATAGAGAAATTTGGGGAAAAAAATGAAGGATGAGGTATTTATAATGGTGGACACTACTTAATTAAATACGACTAGGATTGGTTAATTTGGATAGGATTATGATGAATTTAAATAAGGATAGGATATGCATTAAGTTGCTTTCCTAGTAGGTTCAGGATTTGAATTAATTTAAAATAGAGTTTGAATTTATCTCAATAATTTATAATCTTAAATATAATTAAAGATAATACAAATAATTTATAAAATCTTATTAATATCTATTAACACTAAATTAACATCTATCTAATATTAAGACTATATATATCCAAATAAATCCTAAATAATTTTAAAAATCTAAATAAATTTTTTAAAATTTTAAATAAATTACAGAAAAGTATAATTAAATATTTTAAACTAAAATAAATATTTGGTAGGAACAACATGCAAGTATGGTCGTATAGTAAATCATAGAAGTCCTAGAAATTTAGGTTCCCTATGTTTTAATTAGCTAAAAATTCTAGAAAAATCTCCAAAAATCTAAAATAGCCTAAAAATGATTCTAAATAAATATTTACATAAGTAAATATACTAAGAAATTTATTTTCTAATTAACTAAGAGAATACTCTAAAGAAATTTAATATCTATAATAAATATAATAATATAAAATACACACAAAATATCTATTTTTGGTGAGGGGGTTTACAATCTACCAAACTTACAAAATTTCGTCCTCGAAATTGACACTAACCCATATTCATAATAATCACTATAGCTATTACACTTCATTGTTATCTAGCAGTGCTTCCTAAAAGTCATGGTCTGTCATTCTAACACTTCTCATTTATTGTCCATACACTATCTTATTATCCTCTAACTCGTCTACACTACCCAACTTATAAAATTTCTACTAGTAGTCACAGTCTCTTGAGGCTATTGTCTAGGTTATAAGACAAATATATTTATTGGGTCAAGAATTTTGGGGTACTTGTCTTGAATCTCACAACCATGATTTTTTTTTGTAACCGTCAAGTATCGTAGTCTAATACTGCCATGCCACCTAACCAATATGTCTGCAAATACTTCGACTACTTTACTACAATGGTCTAGCTGCAGCTGTCGCTACTTTGCCAGCGATTTGTCATAGTTGTCAGTTCGTAACAAGTGTCTTCAATTCTTTCCTAGGCATAGTCTAAGTTTTTGGGCAACAGTTAAAGTCTTGACTAACTTATAAAACTATTAAAAGTATAAACTAGTTCAAACAGTCTAACAAATTCCTATTAGCCTAAGGGATGCTATACATGATTTTTAAAATAATAAGAGGATACAGATATTGCTATAGGTCATATACATAAAGGTTATTATTAAGAACTCATCCTTTAGTTATTAATCATCTACTAAACCATTCACGTTTTAACTAACAAAACTAAGGATGGGGTCGAAGTCGACCAAAAATTCATGTTGGCACGAAAAAGATGTAACTACGATAGGGAGAATTAAGCACGAGATAATGAATGGATAGAGAAGAGAATATGAGTCACCCAAGGTGCGATATGGTGATAGGAGGAGAATACTGCTACTGCTACTCACGTCATCTATTAGCTTCGTGGATATGTTATCTAGTTAGGATATCAACGCATCCTCATAACTGCTAAACTACCTTATATATAATTCTACGTCTACTATGCACCTAAGGTCTCGTGTCACAATAGGGTTATGAGTATGCAATAAAAAATATAACTAAAGGTCGTACCTGTATCTACGACTTCCTGTGCCTGCGCTTCCTTATTTCTCATCATGAGCGCTTGCCCTATGGGGTATATCTAGTACTATTCGTATATCAAACTTATACTAGGCATGAACATTCGTCTTTCCGAAATAGGGGAAGACGGAAGATAACAATAAAGAATTTAAGGAGGAGATGATAGAATACAAGTATGGGATTCAAAGGGATTAGAGAATTCGAAAGGGAGTTGCCAAGGCAGTTATGGATTGAAATCTTATTTTGGTATATTCCTATTTGCATGTTCACATCAGAACAGTTATGTACCTAACATGATATGCTCTGACCAGTCTAGAGGGCAAGTATATTCGTCTAACAAGTTGAGTCAACTATATCTCAATCCACATAAAGTAGTGATACAAAGAGCGAACCAAGTGCACTACGGTTGATCAGACCATAATACACCGATTCTGATTTAGACAATGTATTAGTGTGGGCCCCCAATAATACATATGTCATGAACAAGCTTAATAAAAGAATAAGCTTGCAAAACTAGGCTATAATAGCAGCATAAATCGAGGTAGTAAAAATATAAGTACGCTTGATTATGATGGAGGAAGGTACTGAATAATCTAAGTTCACCAAGAAGATCGGTGTTGTGCCTCTACAATTGCCATATTAATTTCTTGTCTAAGTCTAAAGTCAACCAAATGGGTGTATGGGCCTCTAAGTTCTACAGTCCAGAATAACACTAAAGTTCTATAGTCTAGATAAACACTATCTTCTTATGCAAGTCTATAGGTGGTGTCATTCAATTATACTACATTAATGGGACAATAGGACTATGTGTTACTAGGTTATGAGGCATACTACCAAACTTACAAAAATTTAACTAATGGTGTTATTGAATACTAGAGTGTATATACCTAGTACAAGTTATCTTCCTAACCCCTATCAAGTACGAGAGATGATTGACGTTGAGAAGGGATCAAGCAAGATGCATTGCAAGCAATCAAATGAGAATGCGAACTAAATCAAGGGAGGTGATAAATAAGTGGATGAGATCCTAAATTCTAATCCTATGCGCAGGCTTGCTCGGCATAGTGACGTAACCGAGATAATATGCTCTCGACCTGCATGGGCCTCCACAAAAATATGTCACGCCCCAGTCCCAAAATACATAGGACTAGGACACGTAAGCATGCCAGCCGCATGGATATGGCAACTCCAATATATGGAAACCATAACCCATACGTACGCTGCAATATGAATATTAAATCCACAAGTGGTATAAATATATCACAAGTCACAGGGTACAATCTAAATCTCATCCACAGAAAATTAACATAAATGAATAAATAACCAGCATCTATATAACTAGATCTCAACGTAAGTATCTAAGGATGATAGTTGGATGGAAACAAATCCACTACCAACTCAAATATAAGAGCAAATACAATATAAGTACAACACAACAACACCATATAAGAATACCAGCTAACAATCACGGGCTCGAAGAGAGGACATCCACGAAACATATATAACCATCCAAATCTGCGCTCCTGCAAATACTCAAGAACAGATACACCTGGCAGAGGACCAGATCTTCAGAGGGACGTAACAAGATACATAAAAGCGAACCAATTTGAATACAGTAAACATGCATATTATTTTAAAATAAATAAGTATGCTGTACAAGACCATCTATATGAATACAAATAAGGACAATTTTTTGACGAATGGGCAAGGGTAGGCTACTCGATCTACCTCACAACTCACACACCCGTCAATGGACATCAAAAATTGACATACCGCGGGGGTAGCGACCAGCGAGACTCCAGAAATCGATATACCGCGGGGGTAGCGACCAGCGAGACTCCAGAAATCGACATATCGTGGGGGTAGCAACCAGCGCGACACACGTCCGTAGTGCGAGCTATATACTATGGTTTACCAGAGTGGTTAAAAGCCCATACGCCTAATGATTGTCCTCTATGATACTAAGTGTCAAGTGTGTGTCAACATATCTAATATATAGTAATGACTGAAAAGAACTACACATGCAATAAATAAACTGAATGCAATAAATATATAGAAATATACTAAGCATGCAAAATACTGTAAGCAATTTGGCAAGGTATCTTGCCTGGTCTTAAAAGGATGAAGTCCCAACTCAAGGAGTCGTCCGATCTACCCGTCACATAAATTAAACAAGTTAGGTTACAAAAGTGGATAAATAGGTTCCTCCATTTAATCTATTTTAATTCTGAATAAAATAACCTAAAATAGTATTTTAATCTTATTATAATCTGATTTTATTGTTAAGCTCTAATTTTGGTCAAAAAAAATTCAACTTTAAGGATTTGTGATCTGTCGCACGCAAATTGAGGCAATCCGTTGACCAAAAAGTCAACCAACTCAAATCCTGGATTTGTGTGTGGAATCCTATATATTTCAATGCTACATGAATACTGGAATAGACAGTTTCATAAAATCATAAGTCAGTAAAGAGTTATGGCCACAAGGGCGCACAGATGACAGTTTTCGATGGTTTTCTATTTACGTCTATGTTGCACAAATTTTACAGTAGAATAAAATTATATTTTAAATTCTTTAAAAATACTTTTCTATAATCTCATCATGTCAGCTTTCTGAAACTTTAAACGGTTTGTAATTCCGAGTTCGGAATCTCCCGAAATCTCGAAAATACCAAAATGCGTCTGATTTCAGACAGCTGGCACTTTTAGAATTTTCAGGAAAAATAGGTTCTGAAATTATTAAAATAAATTATATAATCAGAAAACTAACCTTGATATAGTTCTAACAAAAAAAAACTGGAGCGCGTTTGGAGTCCGGAGCTAGGAGATATCGTCTTTTTGATTCGTCATAACTAGTAGAAAATGAGGCTGAATTTATGACGAATTTTGACTATTTTTGGACAAAAAATAGAGAAATTTGGGGAAAAAAATGAAGGATGAGGTATTTATAATGGTGGACACTACTTAATTAAATATAACTAGGATTGGTTAATTTGGATAGGATTATGATGAATTTAAATAAGGATAGGATATACATTAAGTTACTTTTCTAGTAGGTTCAGGATTTGAATTAATTTAAAATAGAGTTTGAATTTATCTCAATAATTTATAATCTTAAATATAATTAAAGATAATACAAATAATTTATAAAATCTTATTAATATCTATTAACACTAAATTAACATCTATATAATATTAAGACTATATATATCCAAATAAATCCTATATAATTTTAAAAATCTAAATAAATTTCTTAAAATTCTAAATAAATTATAGAAAAGTATAATTAAATATTTTAAACTAAAATAAATATTTGGTAGGAACAACATGCAAGTATGGTCGTATAGTAAATCATAGAAGTCCTAGAAATTTAGGTTTCCTATGTTTTAATTAGCTAAAAATTCTAGAAAAATCTCCAAAAATCTAAAATAGCCTAAAAATGATTCTAAATAAATATTTACATAAGTAAATATACTAAGAAATTTATTTTCTAATTAACTAAGAGAATACTCTAAAGAAATTTAATATCTATAATAAATATAATAATATAAAATACACACAAAATATCTAATTTTGGTGAGGGGGTTTACAATCACGCCTGATGCCAGTCCCAACCCTCTTCCCTGTGGCCTTCTCCTGGAATGAACACATATCTCGATCAAAAAGAATGGTATAATTAAATTTATCAATGAGAGACTAACAGAAAGTAAGTTGACCAAAAATGAAGGAACATACAATACAGATGACAGGGTAACAGATGAAGTACAATAGACCGAGACAGTACCCCTGATGGGTTGGAATATCCCATCAGCAGTTTGAACTGTCTTGGGATGAATATGCTTGCTCGAATAATATAATGCACACTCACTAGATGAACCTGTGATATGCCTAGATGCACCTGAGTCTATGATCCAACCAGTATAAGATTTAGTGGATGCAAGTGCCTGAACCAGAATACCATTGCCCATATGAGTAGTGTAACTAGTAAATTTACCAAGATAGGTAGTGTTATCCAGATCTAGAGTAGTCAGTCCCTTGCCCTTAGAACTCTCAACCTGAAGCTTGAACTGACGTAGTTCCTCCAGCTCTATCATCTCAGCTTCAGTCATTTTGGTAGTGGTCTCCTCTATCACAACTATGCGAGCAACTCCCCGACCTCCGCGTCCCCTGCCTCCTTGACCTGCACGTCCACCTCTCTGTCCTCTGCCTCCTCGGCCATGACCATAATTGCGGGATTGAGGACAGTTGTAGCCGAGGTGCCCTTTCTTCCCATAATTGTAGCACTCTCTATCATCGCTGCTGGGAGCACTAGGAACCACCAATACAGAAAGGACAGCTGGTGAGATCTCGTCTTTGATCACCTTAGGTCGGATGTCCTCTTGCTCCATCGATGCAACAGCCTCATCCAGGGACAGAAAAGATGGTAGATTACACATTGCTGCCCTCCTAGCCTCAAACTGCGGGTTCAGACCCTTGATAAAATGAGTCACACGCCTATGCTCAAGGTACTATTTTCCAAGGAGAACATTTGCCAGATTTTGCAATGATAGTGGATCATAGTAGTTCAAGTCCACCCATAAGCGATGTAGCTCCACTGCATACTGGAGTACTGTCTTCTCCCCTATATGGTAGCATCAATATTTTTCTCAACTTCCATCATCATCATGACACTCCCAGCTCCACAGTATATCCCAAACAATGTCGTCCAAACATCATCTGCAATGTAGATCGACTCCACTATCCCAGCTATGAATGGAGACACAGAAGTCAGCAGCCAATAAACCACCAAAAAATTAAGGTGACTCAATGTGCTCTACTCAGCACTCGTCTTATCCTTTGGCTTAGTGTAGTCTTTCTTTACATATTTTTTAAGTCCCTTGGTCCGAAGGTTCAACAGCGCCTTCCTAGACCAACTTAGGTAGTTTCTCGTCCCCTCAAGTTTGATGTCATTGGGTAGCAACTATATCTTCTTTATCACCTACGATGGTTCTGGTGCAGGCATGACTGCCCTACTGGATGAGGTATCCTCTAATTTAGCCTAAAATATCCTGACCACCCCCTCTAGTATCTTTTTCAACTCCTGACTAGTCATAGGTATTTTCATCTCCACAGTTGCACACAGGGACGAGGTCAAACCAACTCAAACACGGGTCGTACGCTGTCACGCCCCAAAACCAGAATACTGGAGAGCGAGGGCGGACAAAGTCAGCTACGTACACTATAGTACTCTATACCCCGAGATACGGACACGGCTGTCTAAACATGTGAGGGTTCACTCTATAATCCAACGGGCATTCCTGGGTCAAGCGTCCTAGTTGTCTCAATCTCAAGCAAGCAACAAGTAACAAGATGTGTAATCACCAAACATATAATAGTAAGGCATCCCAAACTATACATACATAGATGATCATGAAGCTAGTTATCAAAATAAAGAACTAGCAGAGTACAATATTACATGATCAGCTCTAGCTATAGTCTAGAATATGCTTTATATGTGGGTCCACAGGTGTAACCTCCAATTCCAATTTCCAAAATAATTAGATTTTTATTTATTTTAAAATATCAAGTTATAAAATAATTCTCCTTAAAATTCTTATTTTATTTTGAACGATGTTTGATTATAGAAGGTAATTTAAAAATCTTTTATAAAAGTCATTTTTCTAAATGTCGATATATTACAAAATAAATAAATAAATAATAATATATATTTTAGTTTCAAATATTTATTGGCTTGAAATAATAAAATTTTTATTGATGAAATTATTATAGGACTAGTTGTTTTCATAATAAGATATTATATCCATTTTGGAATAATAAATAAACAAATTACATATTTTCTAAGGTTTTGCCAAAATGAAGTTAATTCGTAGCTAATTTAATCAGTCAGCCTTTGAAAGCCTCTTAAAAACATTTTCTTAAATTTTCTTCTCTATTTAAATTTACCAGTTTACTGTCTCCCCTTTTTGCACCCTCATTTTTCCCACATGTAAAACCCGTTTAAATAAATTCTGGGCCATTCATCATTGGGCCAACCCGCAACCCTTTATCCCACACCCTTTCTCCCTATTTAAGTTCTCATCATCACCTCCCTAGAAACCCTAATTTTCATTTATTAGCTCGCCCCCACATTTTTCCCACCAGCCAACAGCCACCACCATTTTGTGTGCTCGTGTCCGTGTGTCCAGCATCCGTGTCAGCCGTGATGGCCTCGGGTCCGACCCCGGGTGTCCCACCATATCCATTTCTTTTCCTGTGTCCAGATTTACATTTTACAAACAGATTTTTCCGTGTCCGACACACCCGGACACATCCATATCCTCCAGTTTACAACAGCATCTCCGTGTCCGGCAAACCCGGACACGTCCACAGTAAAGCACCCATCGTGTCCTGCCCCGGACACGATCCGCAGACACCAGACCGCCGTGTCCAGCCCGGACACGACCCCGACGCACAAAACCCAGAACCCTAACCCTAGACTCGAAGCCGCCGCCGGAGTAGTCGTCGTCGTCGTCGTCGCCGCTGAAGCCGGTGGCCCGCCGCTGGAAAGAAGCCGTCGCCGCCCTGTCGCTGCCCTGGGTCGAAGACGCCGCCGGTGGCCGCCAGATCCGTCGAACGCCGCCCTCGAGCAGCCCGCCGCCGCACTCGAGTCGAGCCGCCGCTGAAGATTCCGCCGCACTCGAGTCGAGCCGCCTCCTCGACCAGACGCCGCCGTCGTCGAGATCCCGCGCCGCCGCTCCTCGAATGCCGCTGCCGCCTCGAGCTTCTCCTCCGCTGACCGCCGACGCCGACACCCTGGCCGGCCGACCTCGCCGGAAAACCCCAGCCTGAAACCCCGCAGTGAGCCCTTTCTCCCCTTTCCTTTTTTTTTCAGTTCTGTGAACTGAGAGTAAATAGTAATTAATATAGTTAATAGTTAATTAGATTAACTAATTAATTAATATAGTTATTAGATTAATATAGTTATTAGTTTAAGTTATATTAATTGTAATTAGTAATTAATTAAATAACTATTAGTTATTTATATTGGTTAATTATTTTCTTTTCAATTAAATTATAAAATCAGTTTAGTATATATTAGATTAGTTAGTAAAATTAGATTAGTTAATTAGTCTGACTAATCAGTTAATTAATCTTAATCAGTTAGTTTTATCAGTTAATTAATTCATCAATCAGTAAGTACTAATTAATCAGTAGTTAAATTATTAAACAATTAGTTTATTAAATTACAACATTAGTTTAGTGTATATAATTAGTTATTTATATAACTAGTTTAATTAATGTAACTTGTTATTAATTAGTTTAGTATGATTTATTAGTTAATTAATTAATTATAGTTAGTTTAAGTTAATGATTTGATTAGCTAATTCTTAATAAACAGTAATTTGTTATTAACCAGTTAGTAAATATCAATTAATTAGTTTGGTGTTTTCTCATAATCAGTTTAGTATATATAATTAGTATTTTATATAATTAGTTTAATTCATGAAATTAGTATATATAATTTGGTTATTTTATATAATTTGGTTATATTAATATGTAATTAGCTAGTTTATGTAATTAGTTATTTTTATGTAACAAATT
Source organism: Iris macrosiphon (assembly GCA_036927795.1). NCBI lineage: Eukaryota > Viridiplantae > Streptophyta > Magnoliopsida > Asparagales > Iridaceae > Iris > Iris macrosiphon. The sequence continues at coordinate 93,652,651 of JAYESA010000019.1, forward strand.
AAAAGGGTTTTGATATGTAAAAATAATAATAATTTTTGGTTACATTATTAAATTAAAAATATAGTTTCAATAATCTAAATGAGTTCAAAAATTAGTTTATTGGATCGGTGACCGATTTTACCATAAATGAAAATATTAGCTTTTACATAAATTCTAGTTTTTATAAATAAACCTTTATTTGAAACTATTGCTCAAAATAAGTTCGAAATGATTTATATACGTAAATACGTATTTCTAGTATATGTAATCAAATTAGTATTTATATATATATATTTTAAAAAAAAAGGGTATTTTAGCATATGTATGAGTATACATATATAATGTTCAAATAGTATAAATCAAATATGTATTTAAAAGATATATATATATATATATATATTGTAAATACATTTAAATTGGTGCGTATATAAATATTGTAAGTATAATAAGTGTAATGTGTATTATATACGTGTCCCTACTAGATGACCCTAGTTGACTAGTGCCATACCTGGCAGAGCCCTGAGTTCATGTATTTGTGATGTGTTAGTGTAGCTCCTGATGTAAATATTGTATTTGATATATTTTAGGACTGTTGGTTCCTCCAGACGATACTCTGGGACAGGACATTGGTTTTACCAGCTAAGGACCCAAGGCAAGTACATTCTCTGATTAGTTTCTAATTTATGATATCTCCTATGTTCCCTGTATCTAGTGTAAATATCCATGTTCTTGACACGTTGGTTACACGGATTGGTATACACGGATCTCGTCATGAGATGTTATTCCTTATTCATGGTGTAGCTTGTACAAGACTTGTTTCCTTGATATCTTGTGCATGTACAGACACTAATTTCCGGGGAGATTTGCTACCTCCCTAGGGAATCCCGTGCCATAGCGTACCATGATTAGATCTACTATACCAGTCGGGGGTGGGGAGTATTTTAGTATAGATATGTGATCATACCCAACTTTCCATGCATTATAGCTCACCCCGCATCTCACGTCGGGTGCGGCCTGACCTCTCCATGCCTCATAGCTGTTACGTGTGATTAGCCTGACCTCTCCATGCATCATAGCTAACCCACGGTTAGCCTGACTTTATATGAACCATAGCTAATCACATGTAACCAGCCTGATCAAGATCCCAAGCCGATCACATGTTAAAGCTAGTACTCACACACTTAGTCATAGAATTCTTGCTCATGGACATATTGTTTCTTTTCCTGCATTTACTTACAGTATTTCCAGTACTTCTCTCATTGTACATCTCCCGTACTTATACATGCATCTGGTATGTTTCCATCTAGAACTGCTACATAGTTTATGTCATTTATATAGAACTGCTATTTAGAGATGTACTTTGCTCCTTCCTGACTGGAAAATATTTTTCCAGACTGTGACATTAGTAGACTGGTTTCTGACACTTGGGGATTGGAAGTTAAGGATTGCAGGTATGTTATGTTATCATTAGACTTGTGCTGTATTCTTTTATTTCTTCATTTCCTATCGTGCTGTAGTTGTGATTGAGTATTTCTAGATTTATTTTAGTGTTATCCGTGTCTCCTTATGGAGTTGGATACTAGTGTGAGATTATCTAGATAGCACTTGACCTAGACAGCGTTCAACCGCCGATGCTGCGGCGTAGGCTGGACGTACCCACGCACTCGTGCCCCTAAACCGGGTGCGGGTCGTGACACGTTTTTAGTGGTGGCCCATGCAGGTCTGACTTCGCAAGTTGTGCGATGTCGTGGTAGTGCGACGTATTAGTTGTACTACCGCGTGCCTGCTATAGAATATAGGACATAGGATACTAGGATGAGAGAGGATACTCAATCACAAAATTCTTGAGAGATTCCTGGGATGACCCCATGAGAATCTTATTTTCAATTTAAATCTTTCCTTGTTTCCGTCCGCTCTCGCTTGTTGTCACTAAACTTGATTCTTGTTGAGCAGTTATTAAATTAAAATCTTGGTATCATTGTTGAGTTTGATTCTTGTTGACCAGTTGTTAACTTTAATTCCTGGTATCGTTGTTGGGTTGATTTCAAATTGAGATGAATTTTTACGGACTAGGATTTATGGTATCATCTGATGACATATATTGATGAGGACAGTGAGGAAGGTAAAACGTCTACTTTGATTATGGAACCTAGAATTTATCGCAGCCATATTAGCTGTGGTGACGAGAACGTAGGGACCTGACTTGGATGTACATACTATAGTTATGAAGCTTAGATTCTTTCGCAGCCATACCGGTTGGCGTGGCGAAGATTCTAGACGACATGATTATAGAGTGCATACCTTAGTTACGAAACCTATCGTTTATCGCATCTATGCTTACTGGCGTGGCGAGGATTCTGAGTGTCATGATTTCAGACAGACGTGTATGATTATCAGGTTGTATCCTAAATTGGTTCTTAAAATATCATCTCAAGACTTATCTATTTCTGTTATTCCAGGACTTTGTTCCACCGCTTCTTTCTTTACTAGCGGTAAGGATACCTTCTGTCCTCAATTCAGTCTTTGAGCTCCTATTCCTTGAGGATTTCTTGTTAAGTATGATAATTAGTGGCTTGTAATTTTGTTTGTGTCTTGTATTAGTATTGACTGTGTTGCTAGTATTTCTTAGTTGGGCATGTGAGCAGTAGGCTTTAATCTAGAGTCAGCCCTTAGCATAGTACCTTGTACCAATGATTCTAGGAGTAGTGTCATTAGAGACTGAGAATTAAGGAGAGTATAGAGTATCAGTGATAGTTCTCAGAGTCAGTATCAGAGCCAATTACCCGTCCTGGATAATCATGATTATGTAATTGAGTGATTTATGCAAGCGATTAAGTATCTGGGAATTGTGTTAAGGATTTATGGAGCATGATGTCCAATTTGATGATTGATATCAGAAATGTTAAAGGTAAAGAAATGTATATGTATAAAGGGTTTAATGAGATGTCATAAGTAGAGAAATATCAGGATTTGTAATGGAAGTTGTGAAGCGTATCACGGATGAGTTTAATAGGCTTTAAAGGATCGAAGGAAATACATATACAACCATCGAGATGAGGAACCATACACATACCCATGAGAGTAAAGAAACATGAGTGTTATAGAGGATACAGGTGATCATGAGTCTAATGAGCTTGATGAGATAATCCATTAATGCAGCTAGTGATATAATACCAAGAGTGCTAACGATTCTATATCAAGGATTAGTCAAGGATGACGTCAATAACAGTAAGCACTCTGTGTGTTGATAATTAGATGATATACCAATTGACATAAATTGAAATCATGAAAGAAAACACAGTTGATGATAACTTTGATCATTGGAGGTAATAGTGCAAGTGATTCGGGCAGTACAAATTTAGTACACAGTTCTAGACAATAGAGGTATTGAGTGCACCTTGAGTATTAGAGACCGTGAGCACTCATATTTACATTGAGGAGTTATAAATTAAAAAGTGGAAATGAATTTTTTTAAATTTTCAGAATTTTAAGGAGTTGAGATTTTGTGTTGTTAAATTATTGAGGATTTAAAATTGATTCACTAAACATAGTTAAGGCTACAAAGATTTTAGAAGTGATTAAATTTTATTTCGATGTGAAGTATCTAATATTGAGGAGGTATATGCATTTTATTTTAAGTTGATCGGGAAGTTAAACCTTGACGATTATTTGGAGGATTAATTTTTGGTAGATATGAATATTAAAATATATGATTAGTTGATATGGGTACCAGTGTACATGAATAGAAATTGTTAGTGAATGTGCTAGAGTTAAGTGGTTGATAGTAGACACTACAAGTAATATGTTAACATGATCCTTCTTCCTTCCTAATGTTCCTTTTCTTTCGCCTTTCGATGGATTGATTGATTTTCCTAGTACTGTGGTTCACATGCATGATTTTCTTGTTAGAATATAACTAGTAGTACCCCCTAACAGAGACTGAAATACCATGACAAAAGACACATGACCTATATTTTCTTAAATTGCATGGCTGTAGGTAGAGTTTTCTTAAACCTTGATCATTGGGTTTTGACCATAGCAGAGATCTATGACGAGGTTATGACTGACCAAAAGAGACAAGAAGATTAAATTTGTGGATAAGCATTAATTTAAATAAAGAGTTAAGGCGTTAATAAAAGAATTGACAGATCATTAATTCTACGAAGATTGGGGATGATTGAAACTCGAGGATAAATATTGACTTAAAAGGAGAATTAATAAATTCACAGAGCCAAAAATTTGAGGATTTATTAATTTTAAGGAGGTCTTGATCTGATGGAATTGATTATTAAAAATTTGAGAAATTTGAGAGATTATCATTTTCATCTATTTGATTGCAAGATAGAAATTTTTATATAGTATGAATGTTGCATTGAAGATACTGGAAGCATCGCATCGTTGAGTATTTGAGGAAAAAAAAAAAAAAAGAAAAAAAAAAAAAAGAAGAGAAAAGCAGGAAATAAAATCGCAAGAGGAATAGTGTCAAATTGAATTCTTGGGAGGAGGAGTTAGATTGGAATAAGCATCAATTGAATTTGAGTTAGATGATTGATGAGTGTTTAAAGTTAAATTTGGGATGCAGATTTTTTAGTTTTATAAATATGCATTGATTGAATTTCAATTAAAAGGATTGGATAGTAAATTTTGTATTTAGTTATTTACTCAAAATTGAGGAGATTATGATACGACTGTAATTCAATTAAAATATTAAGGACTTCAGTAGTAAATATTTTACATTGGGATAATAAATTCAGAGGATGAATTTTTTTCAAATTCGGAAACATTATACATACGGGTAGAGAAATATGGAATGTAATGAAGCTCATGGTAAAGAATATTAGAATATAATTGATTATGGGATCATATAATTGAAGGTCGTAAGGTAAGATCATGGTATATTGAGGTTGTGATTTAAATTAAAATCTTGACCATGACAGTAACATTTGAAATCGAAGAAAATAATCGAGGTATAGTTGATGTTAAGATAAACAACTCGAATTTGATGATAAGGATTTTGGACATGTAATAAATTTTGATTCAGAAATTCGAAGATCTAATCCAATAAAGTTTGTGGAATTTGAACTTTTATAAATATTAGTTAATGATGAATCACAAGATTGAGAAAAGTAAAATGAACGAGGATAAAAAGGAAGGATTATTTTCAGATGGTAGTGAAGACTTTTTTCCTAGAAATCAAGAAAGGCAATTAGATGTCTCTTGATTACATCCTGAAAGATGTATTAAGTTTCTTAAATCAAATTGTCGGCCGTATCTTTCGAATTATCTATAACTTTCATGTCTATATCATTCATTATACTGGGTCTTCCTTGGTTTAGTTACTTTGAAAAGGTAACGTGCATTATTCAAATTATCTGTTTTCAGTGATCGTGTCTACTTTCCAACACCTAACCTTCTAGAGGATTCAAAGCCGAGCCATGATTCCTTCAAGTTATTCCTGTCTTAAACCATATTTTCTTTTTCTTCATGTTTCCTTCTGTTTGGTAAATATTTTCCTTATAGAAATATTTCTTCAATGACATATTCATCATTATGAACAACAAATTTTTCTATCCTAGTCGTCCCTAAATTTCGAGGACGAAATTTTTCTAAGGTGGATAGACTTGTAACCTCCAATTCCAATTTCCAAAATAATTAGATTTTTATTTATTTTAAAATATCAAGTTATAAAATAATTCTCCTTAAAATTCTTATTTTATTTTGAACGATGTTTGATTATAGAAGGTAATTTAAAAATCTTTTATAAAAGTCATTTTTCTAAATGTCGATGTATTACAAAATAAATAAATAAATAATAATATATATTTTAGTTTCAAATGTTTATTGGCTTGAAATAATAAAATTTTTATTGATGAAATTATTATAGGACTAGTTGTTTTCATAATAAGATATTATATCCATTTTGGAATAATAAATAAACAAATTACATATTTTCTAAGGTTTTGCCAAAATGAAGTTAATTCGTAGCTAATTTAATCAGTCAGCCTTTGAAAGCCTCTTAAAAACATTTTCTTAAATTTTCTTCTCTATTTAAATTTACCAGTTTACTGTCTCCCCTTTTTGCACCCTCATTTTTCCCACATGTAAAACCCGTTTAAATAAATTCTGGGCCATTCATCATTGGGCCAACCCGCAACCCTTTATCCCACACCCTTTCTCCCTATTTAAGTTCTCATCATCACCTCCCTAGAAACCCTAATTTTCATTTATTAGCTCGCCCCCACATTTTTCCCACCAGCCAACAGCCACCACCATTTTGTGTGCTCGTGTCCGTGTGTCCAGCATCCGTGTCAGCCGTGATGGCCTCGGGTCCGACCCCGGGTGTCCCACCATATCCATTTCTTTTCCTGTGTCCAGATTTACATTTTACAAACAGATTTTTCCGTGTCCGACACACCCGGACACATCCATATCCTCCAGTTTACAACAGCATCTCCGTGTCCGGCAAACCCGGACACGTCCACAGTAAAGCACCCATCGTGTCCTGCCCCGGACACGATCCGCAGACACCAGACCGCCGTGTCCAGCCCGGACACGACCCCGACGCACAAAACCCAGAACCCTAACCCTAGACTCGAAGCCGCCGCCGGAGTAGTCGTCGTCGTCGTCGTCGCCGCTGAAGCCGGTGGCCCGCCGCTGGAACGAAGCCGTCGCCGCCCTGTCGCTGCCCTGGGTCGAAGACGCCGCCGGTGGCCGCCAGATCCGTCGAACGCCGCCCTCGAGCAGCCCGCCGCCGCACTCGAGTCGAGCCGCCGCTGAAGATTCCGCCGCACTCGAGTCGAGCCGCCTCCTCGACCAGACGCCGCCGTCGTCGAGATCCCGCGCCGCCGCTCCTCGAATGCCGCTGCCGCCTCGAGCTTCTCCTCCGCTGACCGCCGACGCCGACACCCTGGCCGGCCGACCTCGCCGGAAAACCCCAGCCTGAAACCCCGCAGTGAGCCCTTTCTCCCCTTTCCTTTTTTTTTCAGTTCTGTGAACTGAGAGTAAATAGTAATTAATATAGTTAATAGTTAATTAGATTAACTAATTAATTAATATAGTTATTAGATTAATATAGTTATTAGTTTAAGTTATATTAATTGTAATTAGTAATTAATTAAATAACTATTAGTTATTTATATTGGTTAATTATTTTCTTTTCAATTAAATTATAAAATCAGTTTAGTATATATTAGATTAGTTAGTAAAATTAGATTAGTTAATTAGTCTGACTAATCAGTTAATTAATCTTAATCAGTTAGTTTTATCAGTTAATTAATTCATCAATCAGTAAGTACTAATTAATCAGTAGTTAAATTATTAAACAATTAGTTTATTAAATTACAACATTAGTTTAGTGTATATAATTAGTTATTTATATAACTAGTTTAATTAATGTAACTTGTTATTAATTAGTTTAGTATGATTTATTAGTTAATTAATTAATTATAGTTAGTTTAAGTTAATGATTTGATTAGCTAATTCTTAATAAACAGTAATTTGTTATTAACCAGTTAGTAAATATCAATTAATTAGTTTGGTGTTTTCTCATAATCAGTTTAGTATATATAATTAGTATTTTATATAATTAGTTTAATTCATGAAATTAGTATATATAATTTGGTTATTTTATATAATTTGGTTATATTAATATGTAATTAGCTAGTTTATGTAATTAGTTATTTTTATGTAACAAATTAAAAGGGTTTTGATATGTAAAAATAATAATAATTTTTGGTTACATTATTAAATTAAAAATATAGTTTCAATAATCTAAATGAGTTCAAAAATTAGTTTATTGGATCGGTGACCGATTTTACCATAAATGAAAATATTAGCTTTTACATAAATTCTAGTTTTTATAAATAAACCTTTATTTGAAACTATTGCTCAAAATAAGTTCGAAATGATTTATATACGTAAATACGTATTTCTAGTATATGTAATCAAATTAGTATTTATATATATATATTTTAAAAAAAAAGGGTATTTTAGCATATGTATGAGTATACATATATAATGTTCAAATAGTATAAATCAAATATGTATTTAAAAGATATATATATATATATATATTGTAAATACATTTAAATTGGTGCGTATATAAATATTGTAAGTATAATAAGTGTAATGTGTATTATATACGTGTCCCTACTAGATGACCCTAGTTGACTAGTGCCATACCTGGCAGAGCCCTGAGTTCATGTATTTGTGATGTGTTAGTGTAGCTCCTGATGTAAATATTGTATTTGATATATTTTAGGACTGTTGGTTCCTCCAGACGATACTCTGGGACAGGACATTGGTTTTACCAGCTAAGGACCCAAGGCAAGTACATTCTCTGATTAGTTTCTAATTTATGATATCTCCTATGTTCCCTGTATCTAGTGTAAATATCCATGTTCTTGACACGTTGGTTACACGGATTGGTATACACGGATCTCGTCATGAGATGTTATTCCTTATTCATGGTGTAGCTTGTACAAGACTTGTTTCCTTGATATCTTGTGCATGTACAGACACTGATTTCCGGGGAGATTTGCTACCTCCCTAGGGAATCCCGTGCCATAGCGTACCATGATTAGATCTACTATACCAGTCGGGGGTGGGGAGTATTTTAGTATAGATATGTGATCATACCCAACTTTCCATGCATCATAGCTCACCCCGCATCTCACGTCGGGTGCGGCCTGACCTCTCCATGCCTCATAGCTGTTACGTGTGATTAGCCTGACCTCTCCATGCATCATAGCTAACCCACGGTTAGCCTGACTTTATATGAACCATAGCTAATCACATGTAACCAGCCTGATCAAGATCCCAAGCCGATCACATGTTAAAGCTAGTACTCACACACTTAGTCATAGAATTCTTGCTCATGGACATATTGTTTCTTTTCCTGCATTTACTTACAGTATTTCCAGTACTTCTCTCATTGTACATCTCCCGTACTTATACATGCATCTGGTATGTTTCCATCTAGAACTGCTACATAGTTTATGTCATTTATATAGAACTGCTATTTAGAGATGTACTTTGCTCCTTCCTGACTGGAAAATATTTTTCCAGACTGTGACATTAGTAGACTGGTTTCTGACACTTGGGGATTGGAAGTTAAGGATTGCAGGTATGTTATGTTATCATTAGACTTGTGCTGTATTCTTTTATTTCTTCATTTCCTATCGTGCTGTAGTTGTGATTGAGTATTTCTAGATTTATTTTAGTGTTATCCGTGTCTCCTTATGGAGTTGGATACTAGTGTGAGATTATCTAGATAGCACTTGACCTAGACAGCGTTCTACCGCCGATGCTGCGGCGTAGGCTGGACGTACCCACGCACTCGTGCCCCTAAACCGGGTGCGGGTCGTGACAACAGGCAAGAATATCGAGAATTAAAATATGAGCTAAACACGTGCTCGATGGCTAAATGCCTCAAAAGTATAAGTATAAGATCAGGTGGTGATGAAGAAGAAACACACTCAAGTTCTCGGGTGTTCCTCGTGTTCACCATCTGGAGGCGAGATGTGTGAAAGATCCTGCGATGTTGCTCCAAAATCTGGCCATACAAAACTAGTGGGATCAGACCCCAAAACAGCAAATTACCACAAGGGAGCCAACTTAAGAAACTAAAACCAGCATGCAAATATTCAATGGCATAAGAAAATATAAATAAGAACAATATGTAAATAAGCAGTTAAGTAGTTAAGCAATTTTGGAATCAGTAATGAGTACATTTCAGGATTAGTAGCTGGGTGATCCAAGATAAGAAAAGACTAAAAAATATGCAATCACGGCTAAACATGACCTACGACTTACTACTATTAACTAACTAGGGTTATCACAATCCAAGATAAGAAAAGACTAGAAAATATGCAGTTGAGATTTCATACAGCCACATGCCCTGCAGACTATCAGGGTTATCCAGACGTAAGAATACATATCATAGATTAATTAAGTATATAGTATTTTCTGGTATATTACAACACTCAACGGTGTGCTGGAAGTGTGTCCCTCTCGACGGAGAGCTCCAAATCCATCAGGTGTCACCGGGATACCGGGATTGCATGTAGCCAGAAAATCTCTCTAGATGCTTGTAGATAATTATTCTAGTTATTAACTTAGGTAAGTTATCAAGGATTCATGACCGTGGTGCTCAGAAATCTTTCTTAGACATGATGCAAGACTGAACAATAACTTGACAAGTATAATCAGGACAGGGACAAATAGTCAACCACTGGAATTCATCTTATCAGTACAATCATTTCAGTTCTGGAGATTCTAGCGTGTCAGGATTGAGCTACGTCGAGCCACTATCTGGTTTATCAGTACATGTTAGGTATCTAGAGTCAGGGATCAAGTTCATTCAGTACATGTCAGGTGCCAAAAATTCTCAGTTTAACAGTGTCATTACATTTCATGTTCCGGGTATTCCATATTCTGGTAAGTGTAGCATCCAGGTTATAAGTAATTTGAAATCATATGCATCATATGAATTTAACTAATTGGGCCAAGCACAAGGAGTAAATAATCCATAAGAGAACATATAACAAAATAAAATATTTCTACTATAAGAGATAAAAGTACAGGAAGTGAGCTGGCCGCAGGCAAGAAACTGGCGCATGTAGCATGGATCATCGCAAGGCCCACTCCTCGGGACAAGGATTGAGTGACAGAAAATAAAATACAAGACGAGAAAGTGACTGAAGTGACTAGCCAATAAAGCGTATCGAAGAAATGACCGATGTGACTGGCCAATAAAGCGTGCCAGAGAAGAAAAGACAAATTCAGGGGAAATCGTGCCAAGGCGGTGCTAAGTCATGCATTGGAAAAAGAAATACATAGCTCGGACCGTATGGACAAATTTTTGGCCGCATGGACAATTTTGGTCGCATACTCCTCTGGACCGCATGGAATCAGGATCTTCGAAAAATTTCTTTCGTTCAAGTTTCATGCATTTGGTCAAGGAGCGCATGTGCAGATTCAGCCATACATCCAAAAGATGGCTACATGCTGAGTTTGGAGCGAGGAGTCCAGACTGCATGCAAAGCAGGCCGTATGGAGCTCCTCCGTCCTAGAACAGCAAGTTCAGTCATGAAAAAGCTCCAAGTCCTGAAAATATGATTCTTCCTGAAATCCTCATTTTCAGCTCAAATCTAGAGAAGTAAAGTTCTAAACCACTTAAAATCAAATGCTCTCTCACATAGAACAACTAGTTTTGGAAAACAATAAGTTTTAAGAGATCAAAACTATAAAAATGTCAAGAACACATTAAACTAAAAATATATATCTAGTCCAACAAAGCTGTCAAAACCGAAAATACCAAGAAGTAACATGCATAGGAGTTCATAGTGCACAATATAGACTAATAAAATGCAAGAAATCCATAATAACAAAAACTGCAAGTTCTCCATCATTGGCAAGATGTACTTGCCTAAAATCACCACTAATTACTATCACTACTACCAAGGGAAAGGGGAGAGGAAAGGAGAAGAAATAAAAAGAGGAGAAAAGTGAAAGAATGGGGAAGCAAGAGAAAGGGAGTGGTTATATATCAAGGGTGGATAACACTATGCACAAATCTAGAAATTATATGAGAGCAGCTAAAAAAATCTAGAAAAATATACGGGAAGCAATATACAACAATAACACACATATACAAGATATGAACATAAAAAATACGCAATAGTGAGACGAGTCTCACATGCGCCTACATGAGATCATGACTTTCTCCATCTATCTGTACACCTCCAAACTCATGCAGCATGAAAAATGCACGATGGATAGAACTTGCCGAAACAAGGGCTAAAAGTAGTGATTTGTGCAAAACTTTCATAGAAGTATGCTCTCTAACCTCAGAACCCACGTTGAGATCGAAATCAGAGGATCACACAAGAGTTTCTCTCTTATTATCCATGATCCAACGATGGGTTTTACGACACCCGCAGGCAAACCCGCAGGGAACGTCGACGACACCCGAGGGTGGGGGGGGGGCTTTCACGCACGGAGGAAGGCGGGAGGCTTCCACCGGGTAGAAGAAGGTGGGGGAATCCGGTGATAGACAAGGGGAAAGGAAATTCTCCTTGTTTTCTTGGAATTTTTTTTTTGAAAAAGGATTCAGAGCTTTTGCTTTGATACAATGTAGAGAGAACATAATTGATTGATTTACTTCCAAGACAGGGGGTATATATATAGGAGGAGGCTAGCCTCCTCCTTATTTTCTATCCGATGTGGGACTAAATAAGTCTCCCATAACTCAACAGAAATTTTTTCTTATTTTTTATCCGATGTTTCCAAGCAGTTTTTTCTTATTTTCGAATCTTCGATGCACTAAAAAGCAATGCACATTATGAAAAATAAAACTTGGGAGATCTATTATGCCCACGTATCAATTACCTTCACAGGAAGGATTTTTGATCTCCTCAAGATTCGTAAGATCTCAACCAAGATTATACATCAACATTGCATGTAGTCATTTTTCTAAAAAACTATTATTGGCATGGAATACGTTTTGTGATATTGAGTAAGATCGTTTCTGGGCATGTGTAAACTGTAGGATCATATAGGACCCAAAAAAAAGAAAGGTCCTAAAACGTTTAACCTTTATATATATAACTAACTTGAAATTTTCATTTTCAGATTAGACCTTACTATTTTTCAGAAAGTGCCATAATATAGTCTTTAAAAAAAATCAGAGTGGTTAGGTATGTTTAGATAGACTTTCTGAAATTTTATTCTGAAAACAGTTTTCTGAAAGTAAGTTATAAAATTATTTTCTAAGTATAAAATTTTTACCTTTGCGTTTGGTTATTTTTATCTGGAAAGTAATTTTAAGAAACAAAAATTGAATATTTTGTTTGGTAAACTATTTTTAGAAAGTGGAACTGTACCCACATTGTTCATGTCCAACTGTATCCTTCCCAAAACTATTCGTGTCCAAATGAGTCCGAGTTTCCTCCGACGTCTAGGTCTCGAGATCCCTCCGGTCGAGTCGTATCGATTTCGTCGTCTAGGATTCAAGTTCATGTCGAGGTCGTCGTGTCGAGTTCGTCGTCTAGGACTCGAGTTCATGCCGAGGTCATCATGTCAGACGTTGTTGAAGCTAAATCCTAACCCTAACTGTAAACCCCCCTCAATTATTATTTTTAGTTAGACTAGATAGGGTTAGAAAATATGGTTTAGCATCAGGGTGTTTGAGGTTTAGAAATTATGTTGCAGTTGTCTGGTTCTTTATTTAAACCCTTGGTGCACTCTACCATTGTTATAATATTTGGAATCCAACAATAGCCCTTATTTTTCAACAAATTATTGCACTCTTGACTTGACAAACCAACCTAGGCGCTGGACTTTTCCGTTACTCACAAACACAATCCCTTGTGCTCTAATTTAATTGTATAACTTTTCTGTCCCGAAATTAATTCTTTAATTCTATGTCGCATACCTTTGTCGTTGCCATCAATTTTGGGACACAAACTCAATCGTTCCGCCAAACCAATTAAAGGGGACAAGACTGACACCAAGCCTACATCGTTCATGACCTTTGTGTCCCCCATTGAATTTAAGAGCACATGACACTTTATTTAATTAAATTGGGGATACCAACTTTGACTAATTCTAACTTAACTCCAATTTAATCCAATACCCCTTTCATGAAGCCTATGCAAAACACACAACACCCCCCTCACCCTACACAACACCAAATACCACTTCCCACACCAAATCTGTATCACTTTTCATGCATGTGCAAATACCCAAAAGTTAAGGGGCTTATTTGCAAATATGGTGCTAGGTATCACCATCCTATTGGTCAAGGCCAATGAAGATATCCCCCTCCCTCTCATGACCGGTCCAATCATCTCTCTCTCTCTCCCCTTTTGTTTGTACACTTTCTTTATGTTGCATCTTGGCCCTCTTGGCCCTTCATTCAAAATGCAACATCATCCCCACCATACAACCTCCTATATAATCACTCATCCTCACCCCTTTCCCAATGTGCTGGCCCTAATCCCTAGAAACCCAGGAACCCCCCTCTCTCTCCTTCTCTTCCCGACTTCAGCTAAGTACCTCCCATTTCTTCTTTTTTATTTCTTCTTCTTCACTACTTCTTCTTCAGAAAACCTCCACTCCGGCCATCACCCATTTCCTTTCCGGCCAAGCGTCTACTCACACGAACGTCTACCGGCTGCTACATCTCAACTGCAGTGCCACCCACTGCACATCAGCGCCTCCAACCGGAGCCATCTCTTCCTCCCATTCGTCCCAACCGGAGAGACCCGACGTGAGGACCTGGCTTCCTCCACGACGATGAGCCACCTGCTGTGCAGACGACCGGTGTGCGTCTGATAGGCATGCTGCACCTAGTGACGAGCTCGCAAGAAGAACGATGACATTCACCATCTTCGGTCACCACCACCATCACCGCCTTTCTGCCATTCTCGACCGCAGCAGCAACTGCCTCCCTCACCGCAGCCACCCACCGGAGCACCCAACGCAGCAACACCACCACCCGCAGTAGGATTCACCACCCCCACGACCACCATGTCCATCTCCTACACCTTCGCCACCACCTCGCACCACCATTGTGACCGTGCTCCCGTGGCCCCACGCCGTCGCCACCACGTCGGTGGCCTTCGTCGTCACTGGAGGACCTTCCCTACGCCTTCACCGAAGACCGCCGGACAACCACATCTCTGTCGACAGGAAGCACCGAGGTACTTTTATCTCTCTGGTATGTCGAGCTCACCTCCAGCTCGAGCCTCGTCGGAGCCATCACCTCCTGCCACCAGGAACCGCCGCCGTCATGGCCCCTCCCCACGGCCGCGAGGAACCGCGACTCAAACCCGTATTCAGAAATGGAGTTCAACCTCCCTGATTCACGAAGCAATATCTCCCTCCTCGCGTAACCGATCCTTGAACTGACTCTTTAGGTAGAACCCTACTTAACCCTGTTGATCTGTGTTCAATTAGAATATTTTAGTTTGCATTCTATTGTTAGTAATTAAAGTTTCGATTCTTGAGAAAAACTGTTTCTATAAAACCATGATACCTCCTGATACAAAGTTGATCCCATCAATCCGGGCAACCTCGTGGCATACCGATTGCACCAAAAGGTACGTATCGTCAACGTGAATGTGTGGGCTTTCGCGGAACTTGGTTTGGATATGCGTGCACATCGGAATCAACGCGTATCTATCGAAAAGTACCATATCAACGTATTTTGACACTCGTCCTACTTTCGTGTGTGCTTTTCGTTTCGCAACAAAACTTGTGCCATCGGATTCGCAGCATTACGCTGGTCCTGTGACCCAAGTTTGGTTCGATTATGAGAACATTAACGAAACGTCATTTTGTGGGCCCCCCGGTTCCACATGATGGACGATTTCATGATCGACTCATCGAAATCCAGTTCTGGATGTTTTGTTGGATTTGTATCGTCGTTCTGGACTCGTAGACACTAAGTTTGATGAATTTGAAAAACTTTATCTCTGGCACATTTTTCGGTACAAGTGATATTTGTGACAGCATCCGAAGACATCTGCTCCAGTTTCCATCTTGAGCTGCTACTGCCTTGGAGAGTCCGGGTTCGAATCTTCATCTAGATTCCAGGCAAGTGTACCTTGCCATCATGTATCTCAGTTACCAGATTTCTATTTATTTATTATATACATTATGCGCGCTTTGGATCAGAATCGTTACTTCACGTCCGGATCATAACCGGGTGCAGATGTTCGTCGGTAACGTCTGGTAACGATTGATAGATGTTCGTAATACCTTGATGTACATACTTGGTTACATCATAACCCTAGGACACATTCAGACACCGTCATCGTGCCAGACATCCTGTATCCTGATACTATCAGCATGACCAAAATCTGGGATGACTTTAGGGTCGTGATTGTTGATAGTTACTTAAGTATGACGAGACTGTTAGATAGAGGTTCAGGTTTAGCAAACACTTGTTGACCGCTTTGGGAGGAGAAGCCAGTTACTAGACGTTTGGACTACTTTGCACGCGCTATATATATGTATATGTCCTATTATGTAGTGTTCCTGTATCCGGAGTCATAGTACCACCCGTGTGACTCTGTGCTCGGAGCTACGGTATGCCCCGTCTGTCTCTGTGTTCGGAGCTACGGTTTTATTTTGGACAGCCTACGCGTCGAACATTGTCTTCAAAGATGTGTCTCATTTAGGTAGTTATACAAGATTACACCGGCGTTGCACTTGTTTCTTTCTGTTATACTATGGCATACTATTTTTGTACCTTGTTAAGTCCCTCTGAGGACTTGGTCTCCTGCCAATTTTTGCAGCGTAGACGATTACAGAGTCTTTAGAGTTGTTGATAGAGTTGCTTATCTGGCAGGCATTGGTACCAGGTACTTATATCATTTCTACCGGAGCTATGGTTATTTATTACATATTGTTTATTCATCTGCTGATGTAGCATAGTTTTATAGACTCATATTTTTTCTCGAGTCAATTCGAGTTGTGTGTTACTGGGCGGCCGACTTTAGCACATGTAGTTCATTCTTGTGTATTCTGTTCATTGTGGATTGAGACATAGATATTTATATTTACTGGATTATTTAGATAGTGACCATTATGGTACAACTTATACGTATTCGAGTCGAATCAGAGTCTGGTCGAATGTGTAGCTGGCATGTTACGTCTTCCTAATCCTACGTATTTTGGGAAAGGGACGTGACACTAACGCTAAACCCTAACCCTAACGTTGAACCCTAACCCTAAGATTGTGGCTCGTCACCGTCGTTCGTGCGAGGGGAGAGTGAACTACAGCCCGCTGGTCGTCGTGCGTCGTTTCGTGCGAGAGGAGCGATGACTCGGATCTGCCGTCGTGGACCGAGCTTGAGGCCACCAAGTCCATTGTCGACGAGTCGTGGACCGAGATCGAGGCCGCCAAGTCCACTGTCGACGAGCCTAGACTCGGATCCGTCGTCGTGGACCGAGCTCAAGGCCGCCAAGTGCATCGTCGATGAGTCGTGGACCGAGCTCAAGGCCGCCAAGTCCACCGTCGACGAGCCTGGACTCGGATCCACCATCGTGGACCGAGCCCGAGGGCACCAAGTCGATCGTCGACGAGTCGTGGACCGAGCTCGAGGCCACCGTCTCTATTTTTCTCTGGAGAAGAGAAGAAAACGAGGAGAAAGAGAGAGGGTTGGAACTTGGGCGGAGGGAGGGTTGGTAGTGGTGGGGTCCGCATTTTTCTTAAAACACCTTTCAGAAAACAAATTTTTTCTGCTTCCTGAAACCTGCGTTTAAAAGTAAAGTTTTGAAACAAATTTCTGAATGTGATGTTTGAAGTTGTGTTCTCCAAATGTTATTTAAGGGAGATGTTGATTTATAATCCATAAAACTGAATTATAAATCATAAGCAAGCAGGCCCTAAATTCCTTTTAAGTATTTGTACAGTATCGAGAACCAAATCTCATTATCTGAATATAGGTTTTCGACACCTTCGGCTTTAAGTAATTGACAATTAGCAAAAAAAAATTGAGGAAAGCCCAATTTCTGACTTTGAGGAAGCTCATTCGTAAGGTTTTTGCTATAAAATAATATATTTTTCTTTAAAAAAAATAATAAGGTTAGTATTATCAGTTTTCGAAGATAAATCGTGTACGAAATATTGTTTTAAACAAATATTCGAGAGCTATGTGTAAACTTTTTTCGAATTTCTCCTAAAGTAAAATTCTTATTTTACCGACTTTTCGTCACTGCACATAGTTCTTGAAGAGTAGTCCGACATAATTTACAGTGAAGGTGGGGAGAGAGAAAATTTATCGATTTTTTTTTGCTGCACACAGTTCGAAAAGAATAATCCGACTCAATTTGCAGTGAAAGAGGAGACGCAGACCAAAACAACTAAAAATATGTAATATATATAGGTAACCTATAACCCAAATAAATTAAATTGTGTTTAATTTCTAACAAAAATTAACCCAAATCTGAAGATGTAAGTGCGTACCCGTACACATTATGTCGAACTGAACGGAGCGGGACAGCAATCGCATGCATATGTGGCCTATAGATCAAATCCACAATAACTCAACAAGAGAAAAAGAAAGAGAAATTAACATAAAGACAAAGTAGGGACTAAAAGTCTAAACTTAAATATATTTTTCATTCACTGTATATAACAGTTTTCACATGCTAAGTTTACACGTGTGCTAACATGGCTCAAGGGAACATGTGACCAGAAGAAGTCATGGTTTGAGTTTCTGGATGCAGCTAAGGGATGGTTCCAACTTGAGCATTAATTCCAATGAAACAAAATCCAATCTCATTGTCGGCAAAGACGCATCACCGATCACCCACAGACGCGGCACAAACAGACACTCAGGTCAGGCACCTGCTCAAATATCGAATGGCACTGACTTCCATACTTTTGCAGTTGTAACCTCTGTGAGCATTCAAAGCAACACTTGGAAGCTCATTGTTCCAAATTCAACTACCACGCATGCATCAGATTATAGGGGATGTTTGGCTATTATCACTAATGGCACATCGATGTAAGTAAACATGACATAATACTGAAACTACGTACTTGCTCAGCTGAAAACTAAAATTTCTCTAGAGTAAGTAGAGGGTTAAACAGCTTTATGTGCAGTGTGCGTGATCATCCACTGTTGATATTTGGTTGGTACTTGGGTATTCCGACCAAGCACAAACCAATCAAGTAAGTAGATAGGAAAAAGAAAATGAGTTACAAACATAGTGTACACACAAAATTGAGATGATTGGGAAACGTTGGTCTCTATATCTTTGGTGAAGTTAGAGCACAGTACACATATTTTAAATTATTAAATATTCTATAAATGACTACTTTTGGAGTATTTTTATAATATTAGTACACAATATTGCACTCCAAATGAACACTATAAATTAATCTTCTATTTTTTCTTCGTCTTTTTTCTCTTTATTTTTCTTCTCTATTTGGTAAGATTTTTTTTCTTTTCTCTCTTTATTTTTCTTTCCTATTTGGCTACTTTTGGTGGGCCCATCAATTAATATAGAGGATAAGTCATACTCCAAATATGGAGAGTGTCTCGTAGCTTTCTAGTAATTTTTAAGTATGTATAATTGTCCACTGCAACCTTCAAGTGATAAAAAATTTGACTAAAATTAAAATATAGTACTTGAAACCTCTTCCACTGTGGATGCTCTTAATGAAAAGAAATCCACTAAACAATGAAAAAGATTACAATACAATAATGGCTTTCCGGATTTGATGGGCACGCAAAAAGGAAAAATACAAACGGTACACTTAGAGGTGAGCATTATTCGGTTTTGGACCAAAGACCAAATCGAACCGAAACGAATAAGAAATTTGATTCGGTTTGAAAAAAAATCGATTTCGGTTTTGAAAATATTAAAATTTCTTATTCGATTTCGGTTTTGATTTTGGATTTCGATCCAAAACCGAATAAGACTTATATATATATATATATATATATATATATATATATATATATATATATATATATATACTCTCAATAAATGTGTGTATAAATGTTCAATTTTTAATCATTTAACCATAATTCCAATGTTAGATCATATCAATTAAACAAATGAAATTACCCAATGGAATAAATCGAATAAACAGAATCGTTATTAGGTTCAGTTCGGTTTCAATTTTTCTAATTTTGATTCGGTTTCGGTTTTGGATTTTTAGAATTTTGGTTTAATCGGTTTTGACTATTTCGGTTCGATTGAAATCGAATAAATCGAATGCTCACCCCTAGGTACACTAATCCAGTGCCCATTCCACTCTCAACAGAAATCCCAACTGTCACGACCCGCACCCGGAAGTTCGGGCACGAGTGCGTGGGTACGTCCAGCCTACGCCGCAGAATCGGCGGTAGTACGCTGTCTAGGTCAAATCCAGCTTTACTAACTAACTCATTCACAAATAACATAGGCAAGATAATAATGAGAATTGAAACTTAAGATTGCAACTGAAATAAATGTGACAACAGATTCAATTGTTTTAGTACAGAAATTCAGAATAAAATCGGGGACAAACCCGATTACTAAGATAAAGAGCAAAATAACTAAGATAACTACTGCTAACTACTCCGCAGGAGTAGCTTCCTATGCGGGAACTGGCTCTGCAACTGTATCACCTGCTGCCTCATAGGGGCCATAATAGGTGGGGGCAAGGTTCTCATCATCGCCTATACAACAGATCCAGTCAGGAAAGGAGCAAAGTACACAGTGCACAACAAGATTAAACTAATATTTATGACAATTAATATTGAATATCATGTTAAGAAACTGCATAACAGAACATTATTATCTCAGAGTTAAAGCTGTACACAGGAATATGAGAAACAGAAATAAATGAAACAGGAAAAGAAACTACCACAGTCTGCAAGAAATATAACAAGATCTAGAAACTATCTGTGTGAACTTGTGTTTGTTTTAGAATACATAGTTGGCATGTAGGGGTTTATAAGGCTAATGCGGCCGTCATAAACGGCTATTAAACAGGGAAAATCGAGATCCGGCTGATGGACAGTCGTGTACCAATAGCTATTAAACAATAGGGGGAAGGGTAAACTACATGCCTTCTAGGTATTCTCCCACCCGACATGAAAAATAAGACATGAACTCCAATATTCAAGACATGAAATCCAGTATTTCTAATACTAGGTGTAATCATCAATGGTACTAGTAAAGCAGGGAATTAATTATCACAATATAAGGTTAACTTGAAGTGCAGGTACTTGCCTGTTGTTTGGATCTGATTAATATTGGCTCTCGGAGGAAAATTCCAGAGATGAGTCCAAAAGCTGAAATAGACATTACCATCACTCTCAGAAGATGTCAAATAGCTACAAATGCCTGTCGTTGGGTCCAATTTGGAGACAAGGGCAAAAACGGCAGTTTCGGGTCAAAACGGGGTCCGCCGGTGGGCCCGCTTTGCACCGAAAAACGTGTCCGGATCAACGGTCTTCAAATTCACCAAACTTAGTGTCAACAGGTCAGAAACGATGATACGAACCCAACGGAACTTCCAGATTTGGATTCCGATGAGCCGAACACAAAATCGCCCGTCGAGCGGGGCCTGTGGGGCCCACGACACGCGATTTCGTCAACGTTCTCCGAATCGAACCAAACTTGACCCACAGGACCAGCGTATCACTACGAGTCCGATGGCGCAAGTTTCGTCTCGATCTGACGAGTGTACAAGAAGTTAGGGCAAAATGCAGAAAAGCCGGATACGGGGCGATGTCCGCGGATACGCGTTGATTCCGGTGTGCACGCACACCCGAATCAGCTTCCGCAAAAACTCACACGTCCGTATCGACGGTGCGCACGTATCTGTGAAGACCGTACACGACCAAGTCGTCCCGTTTGACGGGGCGTACTCAGTTCCGGGGTGAAACAGGGTCTGGTTTTTCCTGTTTTTGGATCGCGGTGTGCGATCACCACAGGACGCGATGTCCCGAACAGTTTGTCCGGACACCGAGAGGGTCATACAGGCTTCACAACGCAATTTGTAGAAACGAAAACGGAGCTACGAGCAAAAAGATACACGCACCTGAAGGGGATCCGAAAATCGAGTCTTCACCGTGTCCGTGTCGTGTTCGACACGGAATTTGGGAATTAGGGTTAGGGTTTACTGCTGATGGCGGTGGCCGGCGGTCGGCACGGCGGTGGGGAGGCCGAGCACGGCTGGGGGAGGGCCGGCGAGGCGACGGGCCGGTGCGCGGCGGCGCTGCCCTAGCCGCTGCTGCTGCTGTTGCTGCGGGCTTCGTCGACGGGACGGCGAGACGGAGGCGGCGCAGGGAGGCGGGGCTGGCGAAGGCGGGCGGCGAGGCGGTCGGGGTCGGGGCTGGCGAAGGCGGGCGGCGAGGTGGTCGGGGTCGGGGCTGGCGAGGGCGGTCGGGGTTTTATAAAGGGGAGCGGGCGGTGGCGTGGGCCGAGGGAGGCGGCGGCCAGCGCGGGCGAGGGCGCGTAGCGCGGCGGCCGCGGGCGGCGGCGCCGGAAGCGGAGCGGGGAGCCGGTGGACGCGGGGGCCGGAGCGGGTCACGCGGGGGGGGGGGGCTGGGTCACGGGTCGGGCGGGTCGGGTTCAGGCGGACCCGACCCGACCCGTTAGGGTTTGGGTTGGGCTGCGGCCCAACGGGCCAGGGTGCGGGCTGAGCTGGCTGGGCCGGTCCACTGGGCCGGGCCGGCCCAAGAGAAAAAGAGAAAAAATAAAATAAATAAATATAATAATAATAAAAACAGTTTAAATAAATTATTTAATTAAAAAATATTTTTAGGCATTTAAAAATATGTCCGGGGTCCAATAAATTCCAGAAAAATTACCCTAAGTCCAGTTTTCCATTTTACACCCAAAAATATTATTTTCATGATATTTTAATATTATTTATTGTCAATTAAAAAATCATTTATTAATTGAAAACCTTGATTTTAATTACAGAAAATTCCCAGAAAATCCCAGAAAATTGTGAAAAATCCTAATTTTAATATTTTTGAAAAAAACAGGGGCTTACACCAACAAAAATTTCAATAAAAAAAAAATCCAGAAAAGAGGGTTGGCCATGTCCTAACGGTTGACTTGAATGACCATTTAAAATTGAGACCTAAATACAAATTTTGAATATTACATGAGATCCTACAACTAAACAGATATATGTGAAGGTTATTTAGTTATGTATTGTGGGATTGTGTGACTTGGATCATTTAGTTTTGTCATGACCAATCAATAATAAAATTTGTGGTACTACTGTTGTTTGCTTCTATCATGATCAAATCAACTACACAATTCTCATGGACACTTGAATTGCAAGTATTCAACAATACAACTGGGACAAGAGACATCTGACGATACACGATGCCCATAAAGTTGTCACCATCGAAACTGCCGCCAAGAGGACTGTGTGGCTATTTGTCATCGCTGCAATATTTTTCTTTTTTTTTCTTTTATTTATTTTACTTCATTTGATATATATATATATATATATATATATATATAGGATTTTGCAACTTAGTTTGCAAACTTGGACATTTTTGTAAGCAACCAAATTTAGAGGGGCTTAAATAAGAAAAACCAAATCAAGGGGAAGGGAAGAGAAACCAGCAGCTTCTAAACCGTAACATTTTCCTATGACTCATCTCTCCCCTTTACATATGTAGTCATTCACATTCTTCTCCATTTCCAAAATGACAACATGGCTCATCCTCCTTCTCTATTCATTTCCAATAAACCAACTCAACTCCTCATACATAACACCCTCACCAGCACCTCCTTCTCCTCATTTTTCTCTCATCTCCATCCTCTTCCTCATCCATCTCCTATTTTCTTCCCCTTACTCCTCTTCTCTTCTACTACCACTACTGTTACTGCTGCTACTACTGTTGTAGTTGCTGCTACTGCTGTATCTGCATTGCTGCTGCGACTGTCGCTGCCTCCGCCGACCACCGGCCACGCTGCCACTCGCTGGACCTACACTACCATAAAAAGTCAAATTAGCGACGCCCAAAAACGTCGCTAAATGACAAAAAAACGTCGCTAAACATGTTTAGCGACGTAATTAGCGACGTTTTAAAGCAGTCAGAAAAAAACCAGGTCGCTAAAACAAAAAACGTCGCTATACCGACGTTTTTTAGCGACTTTAATGTGTCACTAAATTTAGCGACGTTTAGCGACGCCGCGTCACTAAATAGCGACGTTTATTAAAGTTGCTAAACGTCGCTAATTAGCGACTTATATAGCGACGTAACAGCGACGTCTTTAATGACCTGGCAGTACTGCCATGTCAGCATTTTGCGACGTACAGCGACGTATTTAGCGACGTTTTGCGACGTAATTAGCGACGGCTTTTGACGTCGCTAAGTAGCGACTTGTTTATCGACGTATAAAAAATGTCGCTAGGCGTCGCTAAATGTTGCTAAATACGTCGCTAAATTTATAAAAAAAATAAAAATAAAACTGAATTGTTCCAAACTGCAATTTATAAATTTCTAATTAAAAATAGACCCGGAGCAACCCTCCGTTGAATTCTCTGGGTTCGCCGACCCCTTTGGTGGAACACTCAACACCGGATTAACAATATTTAATATGAATAAAAGTATCACAGTCATACAATTAATACACACAAATATCACAGTCACACAATACATAATATATAATTATCACAATATCACAGGGCATAAACAGCGTCACAAAATGTATATTATCACAGTCACACAAAATGCATAATATATAAGTATATGAAACATCACAGTATCAATCTCGAGGATATCCAATACGCTGGGGCAGATACCAGTCCCTCAAATACTACGCATAAACAGCGTTTATGTTATCAATCTCCGCTATGGGTGCTGGGTGA
Source organism: Iris macrosiphon (assembly GCA_036927795.1). Classification (NCBI taxonomy): domain Eukaryota; kingdom Viridiplantae; phylum Streptophyta; class Magnoliopsida; order Asparagales; family Iridaceae; genus Iris; species Iris macrosiphon. The sequence goes on from JAYESA010000019.1 coordinate 93,676,985, forward strand.
CTGGAACTCCCCGTCTGAGATACAGCCGCTATAGGTGCTGGGTGACTGGAACTCCCCGTATGAGATACAGCAGGTGGTATCTCTTCCTCCTTAACAGTAGGAGGCATCACTTCCACCTTAACAGTAGGAGGTGTTGCTCTCTTGGGTGCCATCTGGTAAGATAGATGAAAATAAAGAATATAATTGATAACAGATATTACTTAAGACATATCCTTAATAATGCGGAATGGAAGAATTAGATGACTCACAAAGAATTAGTTGTTTGTTGCAGTATAATAATGATACCATAATATCTATTGCTCAATATTTTGTCCTAACAATAAAAACACTATAATATGTATCTAGTCAACCAACGGATACAAATCTATTGGTAGTGTTGATGATGGAGATGATAATACGAATGATGATGATTATTAGGGTTTTGTCAAGTCTTCTATTTTATTAGCCCAACTTATAACACTACTCCACATTGCTATTCTAACTGATATCAACTTCTCTTAACCAATATCTTACTATCTAACCTATCTTAACCAATTACCTATCTACCTTGGCACTCAACACTTAACTGTTACTTACCTCTCTAGTACTATCCTCATTCACTTGCACACACCTGAACTCACATAACACATGGACACCTGCACTCACATTTGTAGTGCCCTCTCAGACACATATCAAATCAACCCTCAATACCTTAGAATTATACACATACTACCCCTCCACATATCAAAAGAACTAGAGGAGAGTTAGCCTTAACAACTCATAATCTTTCTCTAAAGTCTAGTATGCAACCTTTATCCAAAAGTTGGGTCTTGATATCCATAAAAATAAGATAAGTATGAAGTATCATAGTTTTTGTATCATAAGTATCACCCAAGTACGAAAGTACTATTCAACAAGATAATATCATTCAGTAGGATAAGACAAGATAACAAAAAATTGTATAATATTGTTTTGAAAATAGGTTATTTATTAGAACCTATGCATAAAGTGTTAGGTAGAGTTGAGGATATACGATTGAGTGAGTGTGTATCATTTAGGACTGATACCAGGTTGTATCAGTAGGTGGGGAATGAGTGGGGTCAAGTGATTAAGTATCAAAGTTAGAATGAGAGGTTTGAGTTTAAAAGTATTTTGGGACTCGAGTACCATATACCAGGGTTCTATTTGTAGTGTTGGAAGGTCTGACATGGTTTTAGTCCTAGAGAGAGTGTGGGTTCAAATATTGTAATGGGTGTCTGAGATTAGTGTGGTGTGAGTGTGAGATATTTTGAGTAAGATAAGTGTAGGTATTGAATGTGTTATACAAGGTAGTATGCTCTTATACACTAAACAAAAGAGCTTGGTATTAGACTAGGTTGTAAGTATTGGTGTCTTTATCATAGGAGGTTGGGTGTTGAGTGGTAATGTAGTAAGGAAGGAGAACTCTTGCATTGGAGTAGTCTAAAATCAGACATGGGTATGAGATGTTCATCTCATGTAGAGGAGCATCATGGTTGTGTGTTAGTGTCATGTTAAGAGTTGGTTGTGTGTGTAGTATAAAACTCTTACTACCAAAGTTGATAGGGATGAGGTATTAGTGTGTGCTAGGTGCAGTATAGGTTTAAGGGGATATTCAAGGTCAAGTGTTCAATTATAGTCCAAGAACAGTGAATATTGAGTGTAAGGATGGGAAAAGTACTCACTTTGTGTTGTGATATCCTAGTATACCAGTGAGAGTTGTGGCAGTGTACTTGAGTATAGGTATCATGGTAAATGTCAAGTTAAGTGCTATAGAATATAGGACAAGGTATACAATAGGTAATTGTGATACAAGGATATAGGTATTGAATACTTGGGTGAAAATAGAGTATTCACCCAAATACTCTATATGGAAGTATTAAGAAATTGATATTGAACAGTAAAAATTGATAACCCTAAACCTAACCCTAACCCTGACCCTAACCCCTGATCAAAAAATCTAACCCTAACCCTAAACCTAACCCTAACCCTAACCCCTGATCAAAAATCCTAAACCTAACCCTAACCCTAACCCTAACCAGGTCAAAAAATCTAACCCTAACCCCTGATCAAAAACCCTAAACCTAACCCTAACCCTAACCCCAGGTCAAAAAACCTAACCCTAACCCTAGGTATCGTGTGTGTCTGTCAGTGTATGTGTGTGTGTGTGTGTGTGTGTGTGTGTGTGTATGTGTGTGTGTGTCTGCGTCTGTGTGTGTGTGTCGTGTGTGTCTGTCAGTGTGTGTGTGTGTGTGTCGTGTCTGTCAAGTGTGTGTCAGTGTCACATGTGAGAGAAAGAGAGAGAGAGAGAGAGAGAGAGAGAGAGAGAGTTAGGGTTTACCTAGAGCTCGAGGAGGAGGAGGGGGATGCCGGAGTAGCCGCAGCCGTGGAGAGCCGGTCGCCGGAGAGGGGGGTGGGGGAATTCGAAAGGTTTTGAAAACTTTTGAAATTTTCGCAGATGGGGGAAAAGAAAACTGAGCCCTAATTAACCAAAATTTAGCGACGTAAAAAAAAAAATCGCTAAATAAAAATTTAGCGACGTCATACACGTCGCTAAATATGTTACTAAATATTTTTAATATATACGTCGCTAATTACGACGCTAAACGTTGCTAAATTATATATATTAGCGACTTTTAGCGACCTTAATCAAACTTATAGCGACTAATATTTTTAAATCTTAATAAAAGTCGCTAAACGTCGCTAAATGTCGCCATTCAGCGACGTCTAGCGACGTTTTTTACGGAGTCGCTAATTTAGTGACATTTTTAAATGGAGTCGCTAAAATGTGTCGCTAATCCCGCCTCTAGTAGTGCTACCACTGTCGGCCACGAGCACACCTCCTCCTCCGGTCATCTCCCTCGGCTTCTCTTTCCTCCTCCTATAACTACTACTTCTTTTCAAACCAAGGTATAATCCTCTATTCCTAAGAAAATTTCCAAATTCATTTCAAAACCTAGGTCAGAAAATTTATTCCTAATATTCTGAAATAGGAAAGATCAAGGAACAAATTAGGGATTTGGAAGAAAACTTTAGATTTTGTTCAAAGTTAAGGCAAGTCCTCTTTTTCTCTTCTCTATTTCAAAATCATAAAGTATGGGTAAAGTTTATTATAGATTTTGGTTAATACTGATCATAATATACATGTATGAATTTGATTTAGTGCAGACATGGACACGATCATAGACAAGGAATTGAAATAGCTCTACTTGTGTACATATAATTCTAAAATTATTCATGAAATATATATATATATATATATATATATATATATATATATATATATATATATATATATATATATATATATAGAGAGAGAGAGAGAGAGAGAGAGAGAGAGAGAGAGAGAGTTATTTGGTAAGTAGGTCTACTACATGATGTAATTTGTTATAAGAACCCAAGTCATTTAGAATAGGGTGCCTGATAATTACAGGACATGATGAAATATTGAATATATATACATATATATTTATATGTAAGTTTTGGAACACCAAATGAGTTCTGGAACATCACAGATGAACTTATCCGATATCATAAAGAGAGTTGCACCATGTATGGAATTTTTTTTTATTTATGAAAATATTTTTGATAAAACATTAAGCACCCAGTAGGGCTTTCCTTTCAAATAAATTCTTAGTCTTCAATCATAGTGTTAACATGTTTACTTATATTATTTTTCATTAACCTGTCATAACTAATATATATATATATATATATATATATATATATATATATATATATATATATATATATATATATATATATATATATAACACAATCAAAAGTTATTAAATAGAAGTATCATGCCTAATATGTATGAACTTGAATGTGTATGGTTAGCTAGCAATCAAACTTTGTTATAAATTTCTATATTTTTTTATCGTTGGATTTCTTGGATCTAATATAGCAAGTATAGCTAGAAGGTTGCATAGCTAAGTTATAGTCGACTAATTGCCAAGGTGAGGAGAAATTCTTCCTAAAATTCTATACTTTGTCTATATATATACATGCGTGTGATCTGGTGTTGAGAATTGCTCCACCGAAGGGGTCGGTGTACCCGGGAATGCTACGGTAGGCCGCTTCGGGTCTCGTATATTAAATTATCAAATTTCTGGAGCCTGAAATACAAAGAAATGTTTGTCGAAATTTTTAATAATTTTGGGAGTTAACCAAATTTCAATATCCTTAAATATTACCAATATTTCTAAAGCTTATTTTTTTAATATTAGTGACGGACTATGATAACCTGAAATTTATTTAACTCGGGGACAATTAACCAAAGCCTAGGACTCGTAGACCCCGGACACGAGCCACGTAAACTGAGACTTAAAAATCATAAATTAGATGTTGTATGCTTTGTATAAATTGAAAGGAATTAATATATCCTGAAAATTTTTATTATGGTACTTATGATTATTCTAAATTTGGGATAAAATTAAATTCTGATACCTGTTTCCTGGAAATTATAAACAAAATAGAAATCATGTATCCTGATATACTTTGATAAATGCATTCTTGCATATTGATAAATGGTATACAGAACAGAAAATTAATAAGATAATAGGATAGAAATTGTTTGTAGCTTTAGGTTAGAAAGCATTGGGTGGAGGAGAACAACTTGAATACCAACTACAAAATTCTATAACATAATAACAACAAAAAGCTGATCAGTAATTAAGCTCTTTCGTAAGGCCATGCAAATTGAGTATTGGAGGCTTAGCTCACTTACCTGTCCTGTGTTTGTACCTGTTCCTAAAAATTATATATATATATATATATATATATATATATATATATATATATATATATATATATATATATATATACCTATTTCGATTAAAAAGATTGATTAGGTAAATTGATATTATATCATGTTTTACTCACTAGATGTGAGAGGGCCGGATCCTAAGCACCATGTCATCCTGCCTGCCACACCCTGATCCCTGGTTACGGGATTGTTGTAGGAAAACTAGTTCAAATGGATATTCAAAGAGTTGTTCTCCAATTTACATCATCATTTTAGTATGACTTGCATTCCATCCTAGAGTATTATAGGCGACAATCGCAGATATGGGTACAGTTGTATTCGTATGGATCATAGCCTGGAGATATAGTTACGTATTCGGCTCACTGTATCTTCGAAACCGGGAGTGACACGTCTTTTAATGGTGGCCCATGCAAGTCCGAATGATAGAGAACCTAAGATAAGATGCAAGTCCAGATTAACATAAAAGAATATAGTATAGGATATAGGTTAGGGACTTGTATAGGTTAAACCTGGATTTCTTATCACATCTATAGGAATTATTTGGATGTACCATAAGAGTCACGACCCGCACCCGAAAAATTGGACATGAGTCGTGGGTACGTCCAGCCTACGCCGCAGAATCGGCTGTAGAACGCTGTCTAGGTCCGTTCTAGGTCACAATATCTATATCTTACAATAATCTGTCAATATAACCTCTCCAAAAGGAGGGCAACCACGCGATATATATATGCCTTAATCACAATGACTAGGGGAAGAGTAAAAGCATGATAAGATATCAATAAAGAAATAAAGAAACAAAGAACCAAATAGAGAAGTACAATATCCAAATATACAGTCCAAGTCTAAAGTCTACAATATCTCACAGCAGCAAAATAATAAATACCAATACAGTCATCCAAAATAGCAACTGGGAACAACCCAGGGAAACCTACCTAGCTGAACTAAGGTGCTAACGGCGTCTCCTCGACGGGCTCCTCCTTAATCTCCGGGTCACAACACTCCTCGACAACCGGCCTGTAGAATGTCGGGCAAAAATCTTCAGGATCCTCTGGAAAAAATATGCCCAGTCAGGACTGGAGTGAAGTACATAACTCTGAAAGCAACTCCAAATACATGGTAAGTTGTATATGACTAGCAATAGAAAAGTATACAAGATGCACAGAAAAATAAATACAGGGTAGAACTAATAAAGTAGCTGCAATCTAAAACTGGAGAAAAATACAAGTAGTAGAGAAGTAACTGCATATGAGAAAACAGGAATACTAGCTAAGTGCCTTGAGCACAAGTTCATTATGTGATCGGCTTAGGTTGCACATGAATAATCTATGATAACTCTGTTACACGTGAGTTGCATAACCGACATACACAAGAATACTGTTTGACTTTGATCACATAAGCAACTCCTACTCTCCTCCCCCACTAATACTCTTGGATCCAACCACGACATGCTACATACATGATAAATAACTCGCACACATGAAGGCGAAAGAATACGAAGCACATGATAGCACATGAGAATCAATACCCGAAGCACATGATAAAATACACGTGATAGAGTACCCGCTGAACACGGTAAGGGGGATAACATCTCATAACGGGATCAACTAGTACCAGCTCGTGAAATAATGTGTCAGAATCAAGTATGACAGTTCTAGAACAGGTGATATAAACGCTATCATGAAATAGAAACAATCAGAGGTAGGTACTCGCCTGACGTCCCGAGCAACTGGTGAGGATCGAGATTCGGACTGGCGTCGCAAGAACCTATTGCAAAAAGTGAGACTAAACGGGCTTCTTAAGAGTTAAATTGATATAAAATAACTAAATCTAAGCTTCTAGGGTTATTCTAGGTCGAAAGGATCAAACCGATGAAATTTAGGTCAAAAAGTCAACCCGGGGTCCAAAAAATCAACTCTGGGTCAAAACTAGGTCAAACATTGACTTTTGCGGTCAACGGGGGCAATTATGGTCAACTCTAGGTCAAACTAGGGTGCCCCTAAAATTCTAGGTCAAAACTAGCTCATTAAGCTAGTAAACCCTCAAACTCGTCTCTATGAGATACCGGGATACCCTTGGTATCCAATATCTCAACCTAAGCTACAACGCCGCCTATACCCGCTAACACATATGCTAACACACGTAATTATATACACCAATACATATAAAAGCAAGTCTAAACTTAAACCTAGGCAAACACTCAAAAACCTTACCTCGATACTCAATACCTTGGGTATCTCAAGGTATTGAGATACCTTGATATCTTAAGGTATTGAGATATCCAACTATCCCTCACTAACACTACTAACTAGCTAACTATCTAGCATAAATATATATTCCTAACTATATATCTAGGCTAATATATATATATAAACACATACGTATATATATACCTACATATCAATATATATATAACCACACATACACATATACATATATTCATACTATCTCACACATATATATATATATATATATATATATATATATATATATATATATATATATATATATATATATATATATATATATATATATATATATATATATATACTCGTCTAATCTCTTAACCTCTCTCCCTCTCACTGCCTGCTTCTACTGATGAGACTACCTGCATAGCGCTGCCTGCTGCTACTGCTGAGACTAGCTGCTGCTACGTTGTTGCGCTTGCGCTTGCTGCTGCTGCTACTGCTGCAGTGGGCTGCTGCTGCCACTGCAGCAGCTACTTACTGCTGCTGCTCTAGCATTCTACCTCGCTGCTGCAGGCTGCTCTGCTCACTGCCTCGCTGCTCTTCCCTGCTCTCTGCTGCAGTTACTCATGGCTGCTGCTGTGCTTCCATCTAGCTGCTGCTGCCTCTCCATTTCTGCTGCTGCTGCCACTCTATTTCTATACAGCAGCTAATGCCTCGCCCCCCTCGACACACCACACACACACACAAACTCACATATAGATATATATATACACACACAAACATATATACATATACACACACAACCATATATATATATATATATATATATATATATATATATATATATATATATACACACGCACAAACACACTCATATATATATTCAAACACTCATATATACGTATACAAACACACACATATATATATATATAGACACACATACATATATATATATAAACTCATATACATAGATATAAACACACTTATATATATAGACACACACACACACACACATACACACACACACACACACACACACACACACACATATATATATACACACACACACACACACACACACACATATATATATATATACACACACACACACACACACACACACACACACACACACACACATATATATATATATATATATATATATATATATAAACACATATACATATACATACATAAACACAACACACACACAACACCAACGCACGTACAACCACCCGAACACCTATAAATAACTATAAATATACAAAATATAACTCGAGAACTCTAGCACATACTCCCCGAAGCTAAACCAACGCGCGCACAAGCCCGAAACCTAAAAACCAAGTCAAAATAGCCATTCGATTATTTCGACGAACACGTGGAGTGTGGTTCGCAAAACCTCGTGAAACGTACACCAAACCTACTCGGAATCGAGGTCTAGAACCTAAAAAAATGCTAACTTGCCGATTCTAGGTCCGTGGCAAAAACGTGCATGCACATAGAACCTACGACGACGAAAATCCCCAAATCGCCCAAAATGCATAAATCTCCGCAATACGACCTCACGTGTCCGATTGGAGACACGTACTTACGCTCAAGACACTCAAGCACGTCTACATAGGTCCGTCTAACCTAGGACATCATCCAAAATTGGGCCAATCTCGGATTTTACCCGAAATTGACACAAAACCTAATGTCAAAGTCTCCAAATTCAACCAAACAAGCTCTAACTTCCTCCCACGGGTAGCCTTAAGGTCTAGGAAGGTTCTAAACTACTAATTACACTATATAAGAGCAATTACTAAGAGAAAAGTTAGGGTTTATCTCTTAGGAGTTGGAATCCCAAGGCCAAAGTCTCCAAAACTCTTGAAATCACCACCTTCAATCCTCCAAGCCTCCAAGCCAAGCCTCCACACTAAGTCTAGGCTCTACACACCTAGGTTAGGGAAAAGTATAGGGTTAGGGTTTACATTAATGAAAGAAATAGAAGAAGGAAGAGAAGAAATAGAGAAAACTTACTTGGAATGTAGAAATTGGAAGAAGGAAGAAGAAGAAAATGGAGAATGGAGTGTGGAGAAGAAGAAAAAGTGAAAAGGAAATGAGAATGGGGAAGAATAGGTTCGCCCAAAAGAAATTAGGGTTAGGAAAGGGCCGGTCATATGCAACTATAGTGTTTCCACAAAGCAAAATGACTAAAACACCCTCTCCTTTAGTCATGCAACTTGGGTTTAGGTTTAGGGTTCACTAAACACACTCTAACTAATCCAAAATAACCCAAATAGCTAAAATAAAAATATAATAATTATTCTAAACCCAAAAATGAGTCTAACAAGGGTATTGGTTGGGTCTGACATGGGTCCACTAGGGTCTGACATGGGTCCAGACTAGCCAAAACCCTAAAACAACCAAACAAAAAATAATACAATCAACAATTAAATATAAATATAATTATTTATGAACAATACACAATTTACCAAATTAAAAATAAAAAAAAATCCTATTTTCTAGAATTGGGTAGTGACAAGCCTACCCTCCTTAAAATAATTTTGTCCTCGAAATTAAAAGACAAAATTAGGACAGGAATGCAAGGAAAAGAAAGTACCATACCTCAGGGCTCAAAAAGATAAGGGTATCGCTCGCGCATTTCATCCTCCCTCTCCCAGGTTGACTCACCTGGAGAGTGATGCCTCCACGCGACGCGAACCAAGGGAATAGTATGTTCCTCAACACCTTCTCCCGCCGACCCAGAATCTCCACTGGCTGCTCTGGATAGCTAAGAGTAGGGCCCACCACGATCTCTGAGTGATCCAATACGTGACTGGGATCCTCCACGTACCGTATCAACTGCGACACGTGGAACACATCATGAACTCCCTCTAACGTAGGCGGCAAATCTAGCCTATACGCCACAGCACCGACCCTCTCAAGGATGCTGAACGGTCCAACGAAACGTGGGCTAAGCTTTCTGCCTCCACCGAAGCGAATAGTGCCCCGCGTAGGAGAAATTCGCTGGAACACCAGATCTCCAACCTAGCACAAACAAGGTCTCAGCACTTAATCTAAAATAAGCAATCATAAGCAAACACAAGAATAAAATCTAAATTCTAAGCTATACCTCAAACTCCAAAGGTCTCCGGTGGCTATTGGCCCAATGTCGCTGTTTGTCCGGCGCCACCCGAAGTCTATCTCTAATGAGCTTAACCTTCTCCGCTGTATCAACCACCATCTCCGGGCCAAGCAAAGCTCTCTCGCCTATATCATCCCATGATAACAGAGTGCGACACCTCCGTCAATACAACGCCTCGAATGGTGATATCTCGATACTGGCTTGGTAGCTGTTGTTATAAGAAAACTCTACCAAGTGCAAGTGATCCTTCCAAGAGCCTCTAAAATCTAGAACACAAGTGCGAAGCATGTCCTCAAGTGTCTGAATGGTCCTCTCTGACTGACCATCTCTCTGTGGGTGATATGCAGTACTAAACTTGAGCTGGGTGCCCAAGCTAGCCTGCAAACTCCTCTAGAAATATGAAGTAAAGCGACTGTCCCGGTCTGATACTATGCTCACAGGAACTCCATGTAGTCTAACTATCTGGCGCACATACATCTCTGCTAGTCTCTCCGTAAACGTACCCACTTTGAATGGTAGAAAGTGGGCCGATTTGGTCAACCTGTCTACGATGACCCAAATCGCATCCTTCCCTCCTGGAGAACAGGAAAGTCCAGAAACAAAATCCATGGTCACATGCTCCCATTTTCACTCCGGAATGGGTAACGGCTGGAGAAACTCTCCTGGCCTTTGCCTCTCCGCCTTCACCTGCTGGCACACTAAGCATCGGGATACGAATAGCGCTACCTCCCGCTTCATCCTGTACCACCATACATTATCTCTCATATCTCAATACAACTTATTGGCACCTGGATGCATAGAGTACTGGAATCGATACGCCTCCTAAAGAACCTCCCCACGCAATGACCCACTCGGCACACACAACCTGGTACCGTGCTGCAATGAACCATCATCAGCAATGATGAACTCATCTGATAATCCAATCTGAACCTGCACCCTGATGCTCCTCAGGGACTCATCCTCAAACTGTGTAGCCCTGATCCGGTCTACTAACTCTGACTGAATCTGTAGTCCCCATATCTGTATCTCAACTCCAGGCACTATCACCTTAATGCACATGCTCTCTAGATCTGCCAGAAGATAACGATCTGTAGTCAGGCACATAGGTACCGGATACCTGTTCAGCGCATCCGCAACTACGTTCGCCTTCCCTGGATGGTACTGCAATAATATGTCAAAGTCTTTCATCAACTCCAACCATCTCCTCTGCCTTATATTCAGCTCTTTTTGGGTAAACACATAATTCAAGCTCTTGTGGTCTGTGAAGATCTCCACATGCTCTCCGTATAAATAGTATTTTTACAACTTTACAGTAAAGATGATCGCTGCCAACTCCAAATCGTGGGTAGGATAGTTCTTCTCATGAGAATGTAATTGCCTAGAATCATAGGAAATCACCCTCCCATTCTGCTGTAACACACAATCCAGTCCCTTCCCCGATGCATCACTGTAGATAGTGAAACCTCCAGACCCTGATGGCAACGTCAACACTGGAGCTGTCGTCAACCTCCTCTTCAGCTCATCAAAGGCAATCTGGCACTCCTCTGACCAAACAAACTCCATGTCCTTTCGGGTAAGACTAGACAACGGCTATGCAATCCGGAAAAATCCTGAAAAAATCTCCTGTAGTAACCTGCCAGCCCCAGGAAACTCCTGACCTCTACTACTGAACTCGGAGCACTCCATGCCTCAACTGCCATGATCTTTCTCGGATCTACCGAGATTCCTTCTCTTGTCACAACATGACCAAGGAATTCAACCTTGTCAAGGAAGAACTCACACTTCGAAGCTTTCCATAAAGATTCTCCTTCCTGAGAGTCTCCAACACTATCCTCAGATGCTCCTCATGCTCCTCTGAGGTCTTCGAATACACCAAGATTTCATCTATAAATACTACCACAAACCTGTCCAGATGCTGATGGAACACCTTGTTCATCAGATTCATGAACACTGCCGGGACATTAGTTAACCCAAACGGCATTACCATGAACTTATACTATCCATACCTGGTCTGAAAAGCTGTCTTCAGAATATCCTCCCTCCTGACCTTCACCTGGTGGAAGCCTATCCTCAGATCAATCCTAAAAAAACCCTCGCTCCACTCAACTGGTCAAAGAGATCATCAATACGCGGCAGCGGATACTTGTTCTTGATTGTGAGGTTGTTCAGAGCCCTGTAGTCGATACACATCCGTATCGACCCATCCTTCTATGGCACAAAAAGTACCGGAGCACCCCACGGAGAAGAACTAGATCTGATAAATTCCTTGTCCTGAAGCTCATCCACCTGCCTTCAACTCTACCAGCTCACTGTTGCTGACTCTATAGACGTGCTGGGATATCGGCTCCGCGCCTGGCACCAAGTCTATAGAGAAATCCACATCTCTGTCCGGAGGTAACCCTGGCAACTCCTCCGAAAAGACATCCATGAACTCCGCTATCAGTGGATGTGGCAACCTCTGCTCTGCCACCAGGGCTCCGCAGAAGACTCCCTCGCTCTGCTCCGCTGTTCCTCTGGCAAACTCAAACTCTGGCTCATCCGGCGGACTAAACAACACTCTGCCTCCACGACAATCTATACTAGCATAGTGCATACTCAACCAATCCATCCCGAGTACAATATCGTAGCTAGGAAGTGGCATTACGAGTAAGCACACACTCAACTTCCGGCCTCCCAAAGTAACTCTCCGGTCTCTGCAGACATCACTGACTAGGATGATGCCACCCCCGATCATGATCTTGCACAGTCTAGCTAAAGGTTCAACAACAAGATGGTGTCTAACAGCAAAAGATACAGACACAAAGCTATAGGAAGCACCGAAATCAAATAAAGCAAGTGCTGGAATGGAATCAAGAAGAACAGAACCTGAGGTCACATCACCAACGGCGCAAGATACGATATCATCAAGTAAGGACAGTAATATTGCAAAAGAAAACAATTTCAGAAAAATTAAAGATAGCAAAAATCAGGAAGGGTCCTAGTTGTGATTGAGCAGACTCTCTCTGTCACTACCACATTCTAAAAATAGGGGTATTTTTGACTTTTTTATATATTATTAATATTGTGGTAGTTATATTAAATGATTTCATGATATGTGTATTTAATTTAAGTAATTGTATGAGATGTGTATTTAAATATATTATATATATACAGTGTTCATTAATGTTTGAGCTGGTAGACTTGACCTAGAAGCCCACTAGATGAACACATGACCGAATTATAGGATTATGTATTAATTTGTATTAATTAGAATTTAATTATTTAGGATTGTGATTAATTACTGTAATTTTATTTAATTGTTGCGCCTTACCGTTGCTTCGATATTTGGAGCGCTACCCTAGCTTTTGACTTCCAACAAATTTCACAACCTTGCCCTAGACGTGTCCGTCTTCCATTCTGACCTTTTTGTAACTCATAATTATGCTCTCTTATGCTTCATTTTAGCCGCACAATATTCGTCGCGGACGTTATTTATTTTCTAAATAAAATCCAACTTTGTATCGTTGTGCGTTCCAATCGAAATTGGAGGCAATCTCGACCCATTTTTCGTGCAACCCAAATTAGGGTAATATTCTGTTCTGAGTCTTCTTCACTAATGATATTTGTGGCCCAACCAAATTTTAGCCCCATGTATTTCTAATTAATTTTAGAACACTGCTTGTATTTGTTTCTAATTAAATTGGGGATACCAACTTTGACTAATCCTATTTAATCCCAATTAATCCAAGTACCCCATTAATTAAGCCCATACAAAACACACAATACCCCCTCACCCTACAAAACACAATACACCAAATCGCCCACCAATTTTTTATCATTTTATGTGTCTGTGCAAATACCCAAATTTAAGGGGGCTTATTTGCAAATATTATATTAGGTGTCAACACTCCATTGGTTCAAACCAAATGGAGAAGCCCTAATTAATTGACTAGTCAACCCAACCCTCACCTTGCATGAGTAAATTCCTCATGACAAATCCTGACCACCCATTCAAAATGGGAGCATCATCACCACACATTTCTATCACCTCTCCTATTTAATGCCTCCTCAATGCACTCTTCCCAACCATGCCCTAATCCCCAAACCTAGGAAAGCCCCCACCTCTCTCTCACCTCACTCCTCCCTCAACCGTAGTTTCCTCCTTTTTTATTTTTTTCCTTTCTTCTTCTTCTCTTCTTCTTCTTCCTTTCTTCTTCTTCTCCTCCTTTTTAATTTGGAAAGGGGGGGGGGATTAACCATCACCATCAGCCCGAGCCCTCTTCTCTGGCCAAGCCCCGGTCTGCTACAGTGATATCATCCCTCCGACCTCCTCTGCCTCACCCGTCCATCATGAACCACTATCGGGAGACCCTACTCCGGTCACGATACCTGGCCGAGCTCCCCGCTCTCCTTCCCTCTTCCTTGAGTTTAACCCGACTGCACCTGAGCCCCACCCCGGCGAGCTCCCTCAACTCCGGCCAGCCAAACCACCCTGCTGTCGAGCCACCTCCAGCCGCAGGTCTCTTCCCCGACTGTACCCGCTCCTTCTCCACCACTGTCCAGTCCAGCCAAGCCCCAACCCGAGCTCCACCCCGAGACCTCCCCCTCAGCCCAGAGCGTCCCCATCGACACCCGACCACCCTCCACGACCAGCCTCCTCCACCACTCTGCTCTTCCCTCTTCCGACCAAGCCCGCCTGAATCCCGGCCGACTGCCATCTCCCTCCGGCTTGAGTTCACGAGAACCACCACCACCATCATCACCTAGTCCGGCCATCTCCCCCATTCATTTCCCCCCGGCGAGTTCTCCCCCTCCACGTCGAGCCAACACCACCACCCCCTGCCTACTCCTCACACAGCCACCTCGTCGTCATCTTCGTCTTCGCCGTCGTCATAGACGCACTCAGGTTCGATCCTCCCCTCGCGTACACTTACGCGTGTACGTACGTATGTAGTATATATACGTATGTATTAGTATATATGTAATAGTGTATATGTATTCAAATATATATATATATATATATATATATATATATATATATATATGTATGTATTGGTATATTTTCATATAGTATATGTGTAATAAATACATATTTTGGTATATATATATACATATATATATGTATGTATTTTGGTATGTATATATATGTAGCATATGTATATTTGTATTGGTATATATATATATATGTACCTATATACGTATATGGTATATGTATTAAATATAGTAAATGTATATTTTTACTAGAATCTGTATATAAATATATATTCAGTATATACATTCTTTTGTATACACATAAATAATGGTTGTTATATATATAAAAATGTGGCATGTATATTTTTATACATATGTATATATATATAGTGTATAATTCTATTTAGTGTGTACACTTATACATATTTTGTATGTAATTATCTGGTACGTACATATATATTAAATTATTAATAATATGTATAATTATGAATGTATTAGGCGACCCGAGTGTAATTACGGATACCCCGTATTTACATGGACCTGTAACCCTGTTAATTATTAGAAGGCTGTCATATGTACACTAACGTATTGGCGAGACCCGTATCACCGACTGTCTGTATTCACAGCAATTACAGACACGACACCCGCACAATTAGACGTGCACTTGACCCTAGTTGACCAGTGTAATATCTAGCATAGCCCTGAGTTCAATGTGTTTGCGATTGTGTTAGTGTAACGTCTGATACAAATGTTATATTTATGATATGTCTATAGGACTGTTGGATTATCCAAGCGATACTCTGGAACAAGATATTGGTATTACCAGCTAAGGACCCAAGGCGAGTATATTCTCTGATAATTTCTAATTATTTGATAATTTCTATAAGTTCAGTATCTAGAAATGTTACATCTGATCCTTGACACTGTGCTACACGGACTAGTATATAGATTGGATCTGCAGTCATGAGATGTTATATTGATTATCGTATTGACATTGCACACGATATTGATATTTAGACCTTATACATGATATATTAGATATTGCTCGTGTATCGTGACGTGTCATGGTTGGATCCACTGGACTAGTTAGGGACGGGGAAGTAGTTAGTGAGAAATATGATCATATCCTACAAGTATAGAATCATGTTAGTGTTAATCATACTCCTTACGTATGATTAGCCAGGCCATATAGCTCTCATACATGTTCCCAAGCCGGTCATATATCGAAGCTACTATTTCAAACACTTAGAATAGTTACAGTTCTCTATTTTAGATCATATACTACATCACCCGTATATGATATTGTACCTCGTTCTTTTCATTTCATATGTCACTGACTGTACTATATTGCCTATATTGCCTGTCTCTTTACATTGCCTGTCTCTTTATTTTGCCATTGCATTTATTCACTGTCTTCTCTCAGTATATAGCATCATCTGTTTATTATTTTATAGTCCTTATCAATTAAATGGAACTGTTATTGAGATGTACTTTGCTCCTTCCTGACTGAAAATATTTTTCCAGACTATGTCTTAGAGGACTGGTGTCCGACATTTTATGGACCACAGGGTGAGTAGCTGCAGACTTGGATTTGGTAGTTCACTTGTGATTCCGGGAGGTCTAGCCGGAATCACTAATTATCTAGCTAGTTCTTTTAGCAGATTATTTGGTACCGAATTTGTCTCCGACATACTTCATTGAGATTTGGATATTATTGTTGAGTTAGATTATTTATATTTAGACTTGTGTTGCATTTTATTTTATTTCTTCGATATTTTATCGTGTTGTAGTTATGTGATTGAGTATGTTATTCATTTTATATTGTGTTATCCGTGTTTCCTTATGGAGTTGGACACTCGTGCGAGATTATTTAGATAGTGCATTGACCTAGACAATGTTCTACCGTCGATGCTGCGGTGTAGGCTGGACGTACCCAAGTACTCGTGCCCCAATTCCGGGTGCGGGTTGTGACACATTTTTAGTGGCGGCCCATGCAGGTCAGACTTCGCAAGTTGTGCGATATCATGGTAGTACGACGTCTTAGTTGTACTACTGCGTGCCTGCTATAGAATATAGGATATAGGATACTAGGATGAGAGAGGATACTCAATCACAAAAAAAAAAATTTGAGAGATTCCTGGGACGACCCCTTGAGAATCTTATTACAATTTTAAATTTAAATCCTTCGCCCTTGTTTTCGTCCGTCCTCACTCGTTGATATTGAGTTTGATTCTTGTTGACCAGTTGTTAAATTTAATTCTTGGTATCGTTGTTGAGTTGATTTCTTATCGAGATGAATTTTACGGACTAAACTTTACGGTATCATCTGATGACATATATTGATGAGGACAGTGAGAAAGGTAAAATGTCTACTTTGGTTATGGAACCTAGAGTTTATCGCAGCCATATTAGCTATCGTGACGAGAACGTAGGAACCTGACTTGGATGTACATACTGTAATTATGAAACTTAGAGTAATCACTGCCATACTATTTGGCGTGGCGAGGATTCTAGATGACCTAATTATAGAGTTGCATACCTTAGTTACGGAACCTGTCGTTTATCGCATCTATGCTTACTGGCGTGGCAAAGATTCTGAGTGTCATAATTTTGGACAGACGTGTATGATTATCAGGTTGTATCTTAAATTGGTTCTTAAAGTATCATCTGAATACTTATCTATTTTCGTTATTACAGGACTTTGTTCCATCATTTCCTTGCTAGCGGTAGCAATACCTTCAGTCCTCAATCCAGTTCCTTTTTGAGCTTATATTCTTTGAGGATTTCTTGTTAAGTATGATAATTAGTGACTTGTAATTATGTTTGTGTCTTATATTAGTGTTGACTGAGTGTGACTTGTGAGTTTGTAAGTATTTCTTGGTTGGACATGTGAGCAGTAGGCATCAATCTAGAGTTAACCCATAGTGTAGTGCCTTGTAGCAATAGTTCTATGGTAGGTGTGTTATAGTTAGTATTGGCACTATAGATAGAAGAAAAAAAGAGTATCAGTGATGGTTCCAAGAGTTAGTATCAGAGCCAGCATACCCGTCCTGGCTAGTCATGAATTTATGTAATTGGATGATCTATGTAAACAATTAAGTATCAAGGAATTGTGTTAAAGATTAATGGAGCATGATGTTCAATTTGATGATTGATACTTGGGTGTGTTAAGAGTAAAGAAATGTATATGCATAAAGGGTTTTAATAAGATATTATGAGTAGAGAAATATCAGGATTGGTAATGGAAGTTGTGAAGCGTATCACAGATTGGTTTAACAGGATGTAAAAGATTAAAGGGAAATACATATACATCAATCGAGATGAGAAACCATATACTTGCCCATGAGAGTAAAGTAAAACATGGGTGTTATAGAAGGTGCAAGTAATCGTGAGTTCTAATAAGTTTGATGAGATAATCCAATAATGAAGCTATTGTTATCATACCAAGAGTACTAATGATTCTATATCGAGGATTAGTCGAGAATGATGCTAATAACAGTAAGCACTTCGTGTGATGATAATGAGATTGATATACCAGTTAATATAGATTGAAAATCATGAAAGAAAATACGTGTGATGATAACCTTAATTATTGGGAGTGATAGTGCAAGTAATCCGGGTAGTGCAAATTTTTGTACACAGTTGAGGCTGTAAATAATTGGTGTATTAGTGTGCACCTTGAGTATTAGAGACTGTGAGTATTTATATGTATACTTGTGGATTTAATTTTATCATTTGAAGAGTGAAAATGAATTGCAATTTTTAAGAAATTTAAGGAGTTGAGATTTTATGTTATTAAAATGTTTGAGGATTCAAAATTTGATTCAATAAACATAGTCAAAGCTATAAAGATTTTAGAAGTGATTAAAATTTTATTTCGATATTGAGTATTTGACTTTTAAGGAAGTATATGCATTTTATTTTAAATCGTTCGAGAAGTAAATTTTGATTATTTTATTTGGAGGATTAAATTTTATGGTGGGTAAGAAATATATATTAGTATATGAGTGGATGAAGTGCATACGTAAGGATTTGTTGACTTGGGCATGATTGAGATGGCACTGTAAACAGACTTGGGTGTCCATCTAGAGTTGTATTAGAGAGAACAGTACTTAGTATGGTGTGTTGCACTTGGTGTGCACTTGAGTGATAAGAACAACTAGTATTAACAATTATAGTAAGAAAGAGAACTAGCAGTGGGTGTACTTGTAGTAGAACAGAGGTACCTAAAGGAGGTACCTAAAGGGATAGAAGATACTGTAGGTAATGTGTTAGCAGGTTCCTTCTTTTCCTTCTTCATGTTCCTTTTTTCCATCTTTTGATTGATTGATTGATTAGTTCCTTAGTACCGTAGTTTGTATTCGTGATTTTTCTTGTTAGAATGTAGTTAGTAGTACACCCTGACAGAGACTACAACACCAACACCAAAGTGACCATAACCATACATATTTTTCCTTAGATTGCATGTTGAATGACTGTAGGTAGAATTTTCTTGGACCTTGATTATTGGGGGTTTTGACCATAGTGAAGATTTATGAAGAGGTTATGACTTGACAAGAGAGACAAGGTATTTAAATTTTGAGGATAATTATTAGTTTAAATAAAGAGTTAAGAATTTAACATGGCAGAATTGATGATTTATTAATTTTAGGAAGATTATGAAATGAATGAATTTGTTATAAAATTTAGAGAAAATTAAGGAGATTATTATTATATTTATTTGATTGCAAGATATAAATTTTAAAATTTATATTATGAATGTTGCATTTGAAGATTTCATAAGTATCGCATTGTTTGAGTATTTTGTGGAAAAAAAAAGAGATCAAGGAATAAGATCATTAATGGATTAGTGTTGAATTCAATTTTGGGATAAGGATTTAAATTTTTATATGCATCAATTGGACTTAAATTAGATGAGTAAGATGATTAATGGACTAGTGTTTGAATTCAATTTCCGGGATGAGGATTTATATTTTATAAATATGCAACGATTGGATTTATGGATTAGTATTTTTATATGGGATTTCTTAATTTTATAAATGTGCATTTATTGAATTTAAATTAGAGGATTGGATGTTAAATTTTGAGTATTTAATTATTAACTTAAAATTTTTGGAGGAAATTATGATAAAAATGGAATTTGATTTTACTCCGAAGATTTTCAGGAATACGATAATTATATAATTTTGAAAATTTTGTGGAATAGCAATATGGATTTACTTTATGATTAAATGGTTTGATGAATCTAGATTTGATGGAAAATAATATATATAGTGAATAAATACTACTATTGAGGATCTTAAATTTTGAGGACGAAATTCTTTTAAGGAGGGTAGACTTGTCACTACCACATTCAAAAAATAGGGGTATTTTCGACTTTTTTTATATATTATTAATATTGTGGTAGTTATATTAAATGATTTCATGATATGTGAATTTAATTAAAGTAATTGTATGAGATGTGTATTTAAATATATTATATATATATACAGTGTTCATTAATATTTGAGCTGGTAGAATTGACCTAGAAGCCCACTAGATGAACACCTGACCGAATTATAGGATTATGTATTAATTTGTATTAATTAGAATTTAATTATTTGGGATTGTGGTAAATTATCGTAATTTTATTTAATTGTTGTGCCTTACCATTGCTTCGATATTTGGAGTGCTATCCTAGCTTTTGACTTCCAACAAATTTCACAACCTTGCCCTAGACGTGCCCGCCTTCCATTCTGACCTTTTTGTAACTCATAATTATGCTCTCTTGTGCTTCATTTTAGCCGCACAATATTCGTCGTGGATGTTATTTATTTTCTAAATAAAATCCAACTTTGTATCGTTGTGCGTTCCAATCGAAATTGGAGGCAATCTTGACCTATTTTTCGTGCAACCTAAATTAGGGTAATATTCTGTTCTGAGTCTTCTTCACTAATGATATTTGTGGCCCAACCAAATTTTAGCCCCATGTATTTTTAATTAATTTTAGAACATCGCTTGCATTTATTTCTAATTAAATTGGGGATACCATCTTTGACTAATCTCGTTTAATCCCAATTTAATCCAAGTACCCCATTAATTAAGCCCATACAAAACACACAATACCCCCTCACCCTACAAAACACAAAACACCAAATAGCCCACCAATTTTTCATTATTTCATGTGTCTGTACAAATACCCAAATTTAAGGGGACTCATTTGCAAATGTTGCATTAGGTGTCAACACTCCATTGGTTCAAACCAAATGGATAAGCCCTAATTAATTGACTAGTCAACCCAACCCTCACTTTGCATGAGTAAATTTCTTATGACAAATTCTGACCACCCATTCAAAATGGGAGCATCATCACCACACATTTCCATCACCTCTTTTATTTAATGCCTCCTTAATACACTCTTCCCAACCATGCCCTAATCCCTAAACCTAGGAAAGCCCCCACCTCTCTCTCACCTCACTCCTCCCTCAACCGTAGTTCCCTCCTTCTTTTTCATTTTTTCCTTTCTTCTTCTCTTCTTCTTCTTCTTCTTCTTCCTTTCGTCTTCTTCTCCTCCTTTTTAATTTGGAGGGGGGGGGGGGATAAACCATCACCATCAGCCTGAGCCCTCTTCTCCGGCCAAGCTTCATTCTGCTATAGTGACATCATCCCTCCGACCTCCTCCGCCTCACCCGTCCATCACGAACCACCATCGGCAGACCCTACTCTGGTCACGACACCCGGCCGAGCTCCCCGCTCTCCTCCCCTCTTCCCAGAGTTTAACCCGACTGCACCCGAGCCCCACCCCGGCGAGCTCCCTCAACTCCGGCCAGCCAAACCACCCTGCTGTCGAGCCACCTCCAGCTACTGGTCTCTTTCCTGACTGCACCCGCTCCTTCTCCACCACTGTCCAGTCCGGCCAAGCCCCGACCCAAGCTCCACCACGAGACCTCCCCCTCAGCCCCGAGCGTCCCCATCGACACCCGACCACCCTCCACGACCAGCCTCCTCCACCACCCTGCTCTTCCCTCCTTCGGCCAAGCCTGCCTGAATCCCGGCCAACTGCCATCTCCCTCCGGCTTGAGTTCAGGAGAACCACCACCACCATCATCACCTAGTCCGGCCATCTCCCCCATTCATTTCCCTCCGGCGAGTTCTCCCCCTCCACGTCGCGCCAGCACCACCACCCCCTGCCTACTCTTCATACAGCTACCTCATCGTCTTCGTCGTCATCATAGACGCGCTCAGGTTCGATCCTCCCCTCGCGTACATGTACGTGTGTACGTATATATGTAGTGTATATACGTATGTATTAGTATATATGTAATAGTGTATATGTATTCATATATATATATATATATATATATGTATGTATGTATTGGTATATTTTTATATAGTATATGTGTAATAAATACGTATTTTGGTATATATATATACATATATATGTATGTATTTTGGTATGTATATATATGTAGCATATATATATTTGTATTGGTATATATATATGTACCTATATACGTATATGGTATATGTATTATATATAGTATATGTATATTTTCACTGTAATCTGTGTATAAATATATATTCAGTATATACATTCTTTTGTATACACATAAATAATGGCTGTTATATATATAAAAATGTGGCATGTATATTTTTAAACATATATATATATAGTGTATAATTCTATTTAGTGTGTACACTTATACATATTTTGTATGTAATTATCTGGTATGTACATATATATTAAATTATTGATAATATGTATAATTATGAATGTATTAGGCGACCCGAGTGTAATTATGGATACCCCGTATTTACATGGACCTGTAACCCTGTTAATTATTAGAAGGCTGTCATATGTACACTCACGTATTGGCGAGACCTGTATCACTGACTGTCTGAATTCACAATAATTACAGACACGACACCCGCACAATTAGACGCGCACTTGACCCTAGTTGACCAGTGTAATATCTAGCATAGCCCTGAGTTCAATGTGTTTGTGATTGTGTTAGTGTAACGTCTGATACAAATGTTATATTTATGATATGTCTATAGGACTGTTGGATCATCCAGGCGATACTCTGGAACAGGACATTAGTATTACCAGCTAAGGACCCAAGGCGAGTACATTCTCTGATAATTTTCAATTATTTGATAATTTTTATAAGTTCAGTATCTAGAAATGTTACATCTGATCCTTGATACTGTGCTACACGGACTAGTATATAGATTGGATCTGCAGTCATGAGATGTTACATTGATTATCATATTGACATTGTACACGATATTGATATTTAGACCTAGTACATGATATCTTGGATATTGCTCGTGTATCGTGACGTGTCATGGTTGGATCCACTGTACTAGTTGGGGTGGAGAAGTAGTTAGTGAGAAATATGATCATATCCCTCTTGTGCAAGTATAGAATCATGTTAGTGTTAATCATACTCCTCACGTATGATTAGCCAGGCCATATAGCTCTCGTACATGTTCCTAAGCCGATCATATATCGAAGCTACTATTTCAAATACTTAGAATAGTTATAGTTCTCTATTTTAGATTATATACTACATCACCCATATATGATATTGTACCTCATTCTCTTTATTTCATATATGCACTGAATGTACCATATTGCCTATATTGCATGTCTTTTTATATTGCCTGTCTCTTTATTTTGCCATTGCATTTATTCACTGTCTTCTCTCAGTATATACAATCATCTGTTTATTGTTTTATAGTCCTTATCAATTAAATGGAACTGTTATTGAGATGTACTTTGCTCCTTCCTGACTGAAAATATTTTTTCCGACTATGCCTTTGAGGACTGGTGCGAGACATTTTATGGACCACAGGGTGAGTAGCTGCAGACTTGGACTTGGTAGTTCAGTTGTGATTCCGGGAGGTCTAGCCGGAATCACTAGTTATCTAGCTAGTTCTTTTAGCAGATTATTTGGTACCGGATTTGTCTCCGGCATACTTTGTTGAGATTTAGATATTATTGTTGAGTTAGATTATTTATATTTAGACTTGTGTTGCATTTTATTTTATTTCTTCGATATCTTATCGTGCTTTAGTTATGTGATTGAGTATATTGTTCATTTTATATTGTGTTATCCGTGTCTCCTTATGGAGTTGGACACTCGTACGAGATTGTTTAGATAGTGCATTGACCGAGACAGCGTTCTACCGCCGATGCTGCGGCATAGGCTGGACGTACCCACGTACTCGTACCCCAATTTCGGGTGCGGGTCATGACACTCTCTCAGACTATATCCTATATCCTATTGCAGGTAGACCTAGAAACTAGACCTGCGTAGACCGCCACAAAAAATTTGTCACGACCCGCACCCAAAAAATTAGGCATGAGTCGTGGGTACGTCCAGCCTACGCTGCAGAATCGGCGGTAGAACGATGTCTATGTCCATTCTAGGTCATAATATCTATATCTCACAATAACCTGTTAATATAACCTCTCCAAAAGGAGGGCAACCACGCGATATATATATGCCTCAATCACAATGACTAGGGGAAGAGTAAAAGTACGATAAGATATCAACAAAGAAACAAAGAAACAAAGAACCAAATAGAGCAGTACAATATCCAAATATACATTCTAAGTCTAAAGTCAACAATATCTCACAGCAGCAAAATAATAAATAGCAATACAGTCATCCAAAATAGCAACTGGGAACAACACAGGGAAACCCACCTAGCTGAACTAAGGTGCTAACGGCGTCTCCTTGATGGGCTCCTCCTCAATCTCCTGGTCACAATACTCCTCGACACCCAGCCCGTAGAATGTCGGACAAAAATCCTCAGGATCCTCCGAAAATAATATGCCCAGTCATGACTGGAGCGAAGTACATAACTCTGAAAGCAACTCCAAATGCATGATAAGTTGTATATGATTAGCAATAAAAAAGTATACAAGATGCACAGGAAAATAAATACAGGATAGAACTAATAAAGTAGCTGCAATATAAAACTGGGGAACAATACAAGTAGTAGAGAAGTAACTGCATGTGAGAAAACAGGAATACTAGCTAAGTGCCTTGAGCACAAGTTCGTTATGTGATCGGCTTAGGTTGTACATGAATAATCTACGATAACTCCGTTATGCGTGAGTTGCATAACCGACATACACATGAATACTGTTTGGCTTTGATCACATAACCAACTCCTACTCCCCTCCTCCACTAATACTCTTGGATCCAACCACGACACGCTACGTACATGATAAATAACTCGCGCACATGAAGGCTAGAGCACACGAAGCACATGATAGCACATGAGAATCAATACCCGAAGCATATGATAAAATACACATGATAGAGTACCCGCTGAACACGGTAAGGGGGATAACATCTCATGACGGAATCCAACTAGTACCAGCTCGTGAAACAATGTATCAGAATCAAGTATTATAGTTCTAGAATAGGTGATATAAACGCTATCATAAAATAGAAACAATCAGAGGTAGGTACTCGCCTGACGTCCTGAGCAACTGGTGAGGATCGAGATCCGGACTGGCGTCGCAAGAACCTATTACGAAAAGCAAGGTTAAAGAGGCTTCTAAAGAGTTAAACTGAAATAAAATAACTAAAAATAAGCTTCTAGGGTTATTCTAGGTCGAACGGGTCAAACCGGTGAAATTTGGGTCAAAAAGTCAACCCGGGGTCCAAAAAATCAACTCTGGGTCAAAACTAGGTCAAACATTGACTTTTGCGGTCAATGGGGCAATTATGGTCAACTCTAGGTCAAAATAGGGTGTCCCTAAAATTCTAGGTCAAAACTAGCTCATTAAGCTAGTAAACCCTCAAACTCGCCTCTTTGAGATACCGGGATACCCTCGGTATCCAATATCTCAACCAAAGCTACAAACCCCGCCTATACCCGCTAACACCTATGCTAACACGCGTAATTATATACACCAATACATATAAAGGCAAGTCTAAACTTAAACCTAGGCAAACACTCAAAAACCTCACCTCGATACTCAATACCTTAGGTATCTCAAGGTATTGAGATACCTTGATATCTCAAGGTATTGAGATACCTTGATATCTCAAGGTATTGAGATATCCAACTATCCCTCACTAACACTACTAACTGGCTAACTATCTAGCATAAATATATATTCCTAGCTATATATCTAGGCTAATATATATATATATATATATATATATATATATATATATATATATATATATATATATATATATATATATATATATATATATATATAAACACATATGTATATATATACCTACATATATATATATATATATATATATATATATATATATATATATATATATAACCACACATACTCATATACATATATTCATACTATCTCATATATATATATATATATCCTTCTATATATATATATATATATATATATATATATATATATATATATATATATATATACTCGTCTAATCTCTCAACCTCTCACTGCCAGCTGCTACTGCTGAGACTACATCTATACGCTGCTGCCTGTTGCTGCCTCGCCTAGCTGCTGCTGCGCTTGCGCTTGCTGCTGCTGCTGCAGTTGGCTGCTGCTGCCACTGCAGCAGCTACTTGCTGCTGCTGCTCTAGCATTCTACCTCGCTGCGGCAGGCTGTTCTGCTCACTGCCTCGCTGCTCTTCCCTGCTCTCTGCTGCAATTACTCTTGGCTGCTACTGTGCTTCCATCTAGCTGCTGCTGCCTCTCTATTTCTGCTGATGCTGCCACTCTATTTCTACATAGAAGCTACTGCCTCGCCCCCCTCGACACACCACACACACACACAAACTCACATATAGATATATATATACACACACAAACATATATACATATATATACATACACACACAACCATATATAAATATATATATATATATATATATATATATATATATATATATATATATATATATATATACACAAACACACTCATATATATATTCAAACACTCATATATATGTATACAAACATACACACACACATATATATATATATATATATATATATAGACACACATACATATATATATATAAACTCATATACATATATATAAACACACTTATATATATAGAGACACACACACACACACACACACACATACACACACACACATATATATATATATATATATATATATATATATATATATATACACACACACATATACATATATATATACACACATAAACACAACACACACAACACCAACGCACGCACAACCACCCGAACACCTATAAATATATAAAATATAACTCGAGAACTCTAGCACACACTCTCCGAAGCTAAACCAACGGGCGTACAAGCCCGAAACCTAAAAACCAAGTCGAAATGGCCATTCGGTCATTTCAACGAACACGTGGAGTGCGGTTCGCGAAACCTCATGAAACGCACAGCAAACCTACTCGAAATTGGCCCAAAATTTATCCACGAGTTCTAATCGAGGTCTAAAACCTAGAAAAAATACTAACTCGCCGATTCTAGGTCCGTGGCAAAAACGCGCAGGTACATAGAACCTATGACGACGAAAACCTCCAATCGCCCGAAATGCCCAAATCTTTGCGACACGACCTCACGTGTCCGAACCGAGACACGTACTTACCCTCAAGACATCCAAGCACGTCTACCTAGGTCCGTCTAACCTAGGGCATCACCCAAAATTGGGCCAATCTCGAATTTTACCCAAAATTGACACAAAACCTAATGTCAAAGTCTCCAAACACAACCAAACAAGCTCTAACTTTCTTCCACGGGTAGCCTTAAGGTCTAGGAAGGTTCTAATTACACTATATAAGAGCAATTACTAAGAAAAAAAGTTAGGGTTTATCTTTTGGGAGTTAGAATCCCAGGGCCAAAGTCTCTAAAACCCTTGAAATCACAACCCTCAAGCCTCCAAGCCTCTAAGCCAAGCCTCCACACTAAGTCTAGGCTCTACACACCTAGGTTAGAGAAAAGTATAGGGTTAGGGTTTACATTGATGGAAGAAATAGAAGAAATGGAGAAAACTTACTTGGAATGTAGAAATTGGAAAAAGGAAGAAGAAAAAAAATGGAGAATGGAGTGTGGAGAAGAAGAAGAAGAAGAAGTGAAAAGAAAATGAGAATGGGGAAGCATAGGTTCGGCCAAAAGAAATTAGGGTTAGGAAAGGGTCGGCCATAGGCAAATATAGGGTTTCCACAAAGCAAAATGACTAAAATACCCTCTCCTTTAGTCATGCAACTTGGGTTTAGGTTTAGGGTTCACTAAACACACTCTAACTAATCCAAAATAACCCAACTAGCTAAAATAAAAATATAATAATTATTCTAAACCCAAAAATGAGTCTGACAAGGGTGTTGGTTGGGTCTGACATGGGTCCACTAGGGTCTGACATGGGTCCAGACTAGCCAAAATCCTAAAACAACCAAACAAAAAATAATACAACCAATAATTAAATATAAATATAATTATTTATGAACAATACACAATTGACCAAATTTAAAAAAAATCCTATTTTCTAGAATTGGGTAGTGACAATAAGATAGGTAGTAGCGGTGATTGGAAGAAGGGATCAATGATATATTGAAGATAATTTTTGGGATTGCATTTTAATCTGCCATATTGATTTCTTAATTAAGGATATTATGAATGTAGGTTATGGATCTATTTTTTCCAAGTATATGGTAGGATGGAAGTGATCGCACTTTATATGGTTACCAGCGATATGTGTGGGAGCTGTGAAAATTATCAGACTGGTATCACATACCACTTTATAAAGTACACTATGGAGTTATGTGCCCTGTTATTAGAGATATTAAAGATGGTGCAGAAGTATATCACGAGAGGGAGACCTATTATATCTATGTGCGGGACACAGAGTACGAGTATGATTATCCCAAAATAGAGGGATATGAAGGGACGTTGACTGACTTCCAAGAACTACATCCTGAAGTTACAATCCTTAACCGATTATGGACCCGTATCATGGAAAAACTGGACTAGGGATCTTATGTATATATAAAGGGTCTTTTTGTCTGCTGTGTATCTTTTTGTAAACAGCAGATGTATATATATAAGTTAGGAAGGGAGGAAGTATGAGAATATAAATAGTATGTATATATGTATATGCCTACGTATAAGATGACTAGTACCCTTAGCATATTTTGTATCATATTTTGGTTATAAGTAATGAAATATGCTTATTCCTTATCCTTATGCCAATATATTTTTTTAAATCACTATTGTTCAATATTCTTATGATTTGCAAGATCCTTTCTTTAGATTTGAACCTCGATTTAATCATGACCATTCCGGAGAAATTATAATTTAAATTTTTTTGGACAATGTCTAATCACGACCAATCCTACGCTTCATCATTCCAAGCTCAGTCTGAACCATTTATTAAGGATATGTACAGATTATTTCAGCAGATCCTAGAATCTAATAGCCAACACACAAATACGGCTGAAGCCACAACTGCCATAGTGTTAGAACACATGCGGACATATGTCAATTCTAAAGATGGGTTGTTAAAGGATTTTAGAAATCTTAATCCTCCCAAGTTTAGGGGAATAGAAAGCCCGATTGAAGTCGGTCAATGGATTAGAACCATAGATGGACTGTTAAAAGCAACACAAGTTAGACCTGAGAATATGGTATCTACGATCCGAATCCAGTTGGAAGATATTACTGAGCACTTGTGGAGTTCATATCACCCAGAGGATTCAGATGATATAATAACTTGGGGAGAGTTCAAGAAGATGTTCGAAGGAAGGTTATTTCCGAAATCGGCTAGAATAGAGTTAGAACGACAGTTCATTCATTTGAAACAAGGAAAGCTCACAATAGACGAGTAAATTGCAGAATTTTCTAAGCTAAGTCATTTTGCTTCAAGTATGATAGCCGGTGAGGAAACCAAGGTATCTAGATTCTTGGATGGATTAGGGAGCCAACTAAAGAGCAGAGTCGCCGCATATCGGTGCCAAACCTATCCAGAAGTAACTGAAGATGCACAAAGCCAGAAAATGATGCTAAATGAAGAGCAACTATTTCGATCTCAAGCTCAGAAGAGGACTTTAGAGATAGGAGTTTTATCCTCGAGGAACCCATGGCAAGGACCATCCAAACGCGCTCAAGTTGGTACTTCGGGAAGACCAGTGATTTATAATTTCTGTCAGAAATCTGGACACACTAGAAATAATTATAAAAAATTCATGGGTCTCTGTTTAAGGTGTGGATCAAATAATCATCAGGTTGGTCAGTGCCCACGGCCAGTAATGCAAAACCCGCAGCAAGGACTACGACCCACGTTCCGAGGGAATAATATCAGGCCCGTACTTCAAGGAAATGATCCTCGACCTCTGATACAAGAACGGGTACCTCATGCTATGTTGACTTATAGGAACCAATAAAGATCATCCAACACATCCTAAGCCTACCAATTCCAGCAGGCTCAGAAGGCAAAACAGCCTCATACTGGAAAGAAGAAAAAGCAAGGACAAGCATTCATGATGGATGCTGATGAAACGGAACTAGCTGGAGAAGTAGTGACAGGTACTATCCTAGTTTCCGCTTGTCCAGCATCAGTATTATTTGATTCTAGGGCAACCCATTCATTTATAGCATCTACATTTATAGCTCTACGTGAAATAGAATCTCAACCACTACTTAAGAATTTAAAATTCTTACGGGTAATGGCATAGTAGAAGTTAGTCGAATTTGTAGAGCATGTCCAGTTAAGTTAGGTGGTGGAGCTTTTCGGGTAAGATTATTAGTCTTCCCAATGAATAATTATGATATAATACTTGAAATGGATTGGTTGGAAAAGACATTAGCTAGTATAGATTGTGGCCAAGGGAAGGTTTTATTCCAACTCACTGATGGAGAAATATGTGAATTTGTTCGAGACCACAAAGAATTTGATGCTGATGAATTAGAAAATTTTGAACAACCAGTTCGAGGAAGATTTTATGAACTAGAGGAAGAATAATTTCAAATAATAGTAGAAGATTTTAAATATATATTTTCAGAAGAGTTACCAGGATTACCACCAGATAGAGCAGTAGAATTTTCTATTAATCTGGTACCTGAAGCAGCACCTATAGCAAGAAGATATATCCAATGAACAAAGAGAAGTTAGCTGAGTTAAATAAACAAATAAAAGAATCATTTTCAAAAGGGTTTACTCAGCCCAGTGCTTCGCCATGGGGTGCACTAGTGCTATTTGTAAAAAAGAAAGACGGGACCCTACGACTGGTAATTGATTATAGGACCTTAAATGAGGTAACAATCAAAAATAAATACCCCTTACCCAGAATTGATGAACTATTTGATCAATTATGAGAAGCTAAGATATTCTCGAAGATTGGTTTGAGATCTGGATATCATCAAGTAAATATCAAAAAGGAGGATGTTCAAAAAATAGCTTTTAGAACTCATTGTCACGACCCGCACCCGGTTTAGGGGCACGAGAGCGTGGGTACGTCCAGCCTACGCCGCAGCATCGGCGGTAGAACGCTGTCTAGGTCAAGTGCTATCTAAACAATCTCACGCTAGTATCCAACTCCATAAGGAGTCGTGGATATCATAAAATAAATCTAGAAATACTCAATCACAACTACAGCACGATAGGAAATGAAGAAATAAAAGAATACAGCACAAGTCTAATGATAACATAACATACCTGCAATCCTTAACTTCCAATCCCCAAGAGTCAGAACCCAGTCTACTAATGTCACAGTCTGGAAAAATATTTTCCAGTCAGGAAGGAGCAAAGTACATCTCTAACTAGCAGTTCTATATAAATGACATAAACTATGTAGCAGTTCTAGATGGAAACATACCAGATGCATGTGTAAGTACGAGAATGTACAATGAGAGAAGTACTGGAAATACTGTAAGTAAATGCAGGAAAAGAAACAATATGTCCATGAGCAAGAAACCTATGACTAAGTGTGTGAGTACTAGCTTTAACATGTGATCGGCTTGGGAACTTGATCAGGCTGGTTACATGTGATTAGCTATGATTCATGGAAGGTCAGGCTAACCGTTGGTTAGCTATGATGCAGGGAGAGGTCAGGCTAATCACACGTAACAGCTATGAGGCATGGAGATGGTCAGGCCGCACCCGACGTGAGATGTGGGGTGAGCTATGATGCATGGATAGTTGGGTATGATCACATATCTACACTAAAATACTCCCCAAACCCCCCGACTGGTATAGTAGATCTAATCATGGTACGCTATGGCACAGGATTCCCTAGGAAGGTAGCAAATCTCCCCGGGAATCAGTGTCTGTACATGCACAAGATAACAAGGGAAACAAGACTTGTACAAGCTACACCATGAATAAGGAATAACATCTCATGACGAGATCCGTGTATACCAATCCGTGTAACCAATGTGTCGAGAACATGGATATTTACACTAGATACAGTGAACATAGGAGATATCATAAATTAGAAACTAATCAGAGAATGTACTTGCCTTGGGTCCTTAGCTGGTAAAACCAATGTCCTGTCCCAGAGTATCGTCTGGAGGAACCAACAGTCCTAAAAATATATAATAAACAATACAATATTTGTATCAGAAGCTATACTAAACACACACAAATATATGAACTCAGGGGCTCTGCCAGGCATGGCTCTAGTCAACTAGGTCATCTAGTAGGGATACGTATATAATACACATTACACTTATTAATACTTACTATATTTATACATGCACCAATTTAAATGTATTTACAATATATATATATATCTTTAAATACATATTTGATTTATACTAGTTGAACATTATATATGTATACTCGTACATATGCTAAAATACCTTTTAAAATATATATATATAAATACTAAATTGATTACATATACTAGAAATACGTATTTACGTATATAAATCATTTCGAACTTATTTTGAACAATAATTTCAAATAAAAGTTTATTTATAAAAACTAGACTTTATGTAAAAGCCATCATATTTATATATCTCTAGTTATTTCAGTTACCAGTCCCAATAACCAATTTATCTTATTTTTTTATTATTGAAACTATAATTTTTAATTAATTATAGAAACCCCAAAATTATTTTATTTACATAATTTAAAACCCTTTTAATTTGTTACATAAAAATAACTAATTACATAAACTAGCTAATTACATATTAATATAACCAAATTATATAAAATAACCAAATTATATATA
This sequence comes from Iris macrosiphon, assembly GCA_036927795.1. Lineage (NCBI taxonomy): Eukaryota > Viridiplantae > Streptophyta > Magnoliopsida > Asparagales > Iridaceae > Iris > Iris macrosiphon. Next base: position 93,710,184 of record JAYESA010000019.1, read on the forward strand.
CTAATTTCATGAATTAAACTAATTATATAAAATACTAATTATATATACTAAACTGATTATATAATTTAATTAACAAAAATAACAATTAACCAATATAGATAAACTACTTGATTAATTATAATTAACTACTAATTATATTAATCAATTAACTTAAACTAACATATCAACTATTGATTTACTTACTGATTAACTAACTTTACTGATTAATTAACTTAATCAACTGATTATTAAATAATTAATCAAACTAACTAATATAATTAACTAATAAATCATATATTAACTAAACTAATTAATTATATACTTAAACCATTAATTTAATTACTAACGTTAAATTAATTAAAACTAATTATATTACTACTTTACTTACTAACTACAGAACAGAAAGGAAAAAAAAAAGGAAAGCAGAGAGGGAAACCTCACCCGAGGTTTTCCGGCGAGGTCGCGGTGAGGCTCCGTCGAGCAGGGCGTCGGCGCAGGTGAGGCGGCCCGAGGCGCAGCAGGAACTCGGCGGCGAAGGGATCCTCTGCGGCGGCTCGACTCGAGGCGGGTCTCGGAAGCAGCGGCGGCTGCTCGACGGCGGCTACCGGCTTCAGCGGCCACGGTGGTTCTTCTCGGCGGAGGTGGAGGTGGTGTCCGAGGCGGCTCCAGCGGTGGTGGAACACGACAGATCTGGGCGGCTGTTCGAGGGCAGCGGCGGCGGCGTCGAGGCGGTCGGCGGTCTGCAGCGACGGCGTGGAGCTCGAGAGGCGGCTCGGCGCTCGAGGAGACGGCTCGGCGCTCGAGGACGGCTGCGCTGGGTTCGAGGAGGCGGGGTTTCGAGGCGGCTGCGGTGGTTTCGTTCCAGCGGCGGAGGTCTCGGCGGGCTGGGCGGCCACGGCGATCGCCGGAGTAGGTTAGGGTTAGGGTTTTGTGTCGGGGTTGGGTCTGTGGATCGTGTCCGGGGCAGGACACGATGGGTGCTTTACTGTGGACGTGTCCGGGTTTGCCGGACACGGAGATGCTGTGTACAGTGGTGGATGTGGAGGGGGTGTCCGGGTGTGTCGGACACGGAAAAGCTGGTTGTAAACTGTAAATCTGGACACAGGAAATGAAATGGATACGGTGGGACACCCGGGGTCGGACCCGAGGCCATCACGGCTGACACGGTGATGCTGGACACACGGACACGAGCACACAAGATGATGGTGATGGCTTGTTGGCTTGGGAATTGTGGAGGCTAGCCAATGAATTGAAGATTAGGGTTTCTAGGGAAATGTGAGAATGAGAACCTAAATAGGGAGAGATGGTGTGGGATAAAGGGTTGCGGGTTGGCCCAATGATGAATGGCCCAGAATTAAATATAAAGGGCTTTTCATGTGGGAAGAATGGGGCGTGAATGGGAGACGGAAAACGATAAATTAAATAGAAAAGAATTTTAAGAAAATGTTTTTAAGAAGCTTTTGATTAGCTACTAATTAAACTCATTTTTCAAAATATTAGGAAATATGTAATTCATTTATTTACTATCCCAATAAAAATCTATTTTATTTTATCAACTAGTCTTTTAAATAACTATTTAGTCAAAACAATAATTTTATGACTCAAGCCAATAAATATTTGAAACTAGAAATATATATTATTATTTATTTATTTATTTTGTAATACATCGTCATTTAGAAAAAATGATTTTTATAAAGATTTTTAAATTACCTTCTAAAATCAGACATCGTTCAAAATCAAAATAAAAATTTTCAAGTAGAAATATTTTATAAAACTTGATATTTTAAAATAGATTAAAATCTAATTATTTTGGAAATTGGAAATCGGAGGTTACAAGTCTATCCACCTTAGAAAAATTTCGTCCTCGAAATTTAGGGGCGACTAGGATAGAAAAATTTTGTTGCTCATAATGATGAATATATCATTGAAGAAAATATTTCTATAAGGATAATATTTACCAAACAGAAGAAAACATGAAGAAAAGAAAATATGGTTTAAGACAGGAATATCTTGAAGGAATCATGGCTCGGCCTTGAATCCTCTAGAAAGTTTAGGTTTGGGAAGTAGACACGATCACAAAAACAGATAATTTGAATAATGCACGTTACCTTTTCAAAGTAACTAAACCAAGGAAGACCTAGTATAATTAATGATATAGACATGAAAGTTATAGCTAATTCGAAAGATACAGTCGACAATTTGATTTAAGAAACTTAAATACATCTTCCAGAATGTAATCAAGAGACATCTAATCGCCTTTCTTGATTTCTAGGAAAAAGAGTAGTCTTTACTACCTTCAGAAAATAATCCTTCCTTTTTATCCTCGTTCATCTTACTTTTCTCAATCTTGTGATTCATCATTAACTAATATCTATAAAAGTTCCAAATTCCACAAACTTTATTAGATTAGATCTTAGAATTTCTGAATCAAAATTTATTACATGTCCAAAAATCCTTATTATCAAATTCGAGTTTGTTTATCTTAGCATCAACTATACCTCGATTATTTTCTTCGGTTCAATGTTACTGTCATGGTCAAGATTTTAATTTAGATCACAACCTCAATATACCCTGATCTAACCTTACGACCTTCAATTATACGATCCCATAATCAATTATATTAAAATCTTCTTTACCATGAGCTTTATTTCATTCCATATTTCTTTATCCGTATGTATAATGTTTCCGAATTTTGAACTATATATATATATATTTTTTTTCATCCTCTGAATTTATTATCCCAATGTAAAATTTTTACTACTCAGTCCCTCAATATTTTAATTTAATTCCAGTCGTATCATAATCTCCTCAAATTTTGAGTAAATAACTGAATACAAAATTTACTATCCAATCCAAATCAATGCATATTCATAAAACTTAAAAATTTGCATCCCAAAATTTAACTTTAACACTCATCAATCATCTAACTAAATTCAATTGATGCTTATTCCAATCTAACTCCTCATCCCAAGAATTTAATTTGACACTATTCCATTTACGATTTTATTTCCTGCTTTTCTTTTTTTTCCTCAATACTCAACGATGCGATGCTTCCAGTATCTTCAATGCAACATTCATACTATATAAAATTTCTATCTTGCAATCAAATAGATAAAATGATAATCTCTCAATTTCTCAAATTTTTAATAATCAAATCAATCATATCAAGACCTCCTTAAAATTAACAAATCCTCAAATTTTTGGCTCTGTGAATTTCTTAATTCTCCCTTTAAGTAATTGTTTGTCCTCGAATTTCAATCATACCTCGATTTTCATAAAATCAATGATCCATCAACTCCGTTATAACAACCCTTAAATCCTTTATTTAATTTAATGCTCATCCACAATTTAATCCTCTTGTCTCTTTTGTCCGTCATAACCTCGTCATAAATCTTTGCTATGGTCAAACCCAATGATCATGGTTTAAGAAAACTCTACCTACAGCCATGCAATTTAAGAAAATATAGGTCATGTGTCTTGTCATGGTATTTCAGTCTCTGTTAGGGGGTACTACTAGTTATATTCTAACAAGAAAATCATGCATGTGAACCACAGTACTAGGAAAATCAATCAATCAATCGAAAGGCGAAAGAAAAGGAACATTAGGAAGGAAGAAGGATCATGTTAACATATTACTTGTAGTGTCTACTATCTCTAACAAACACTTAACTCTAGCACACTAACAATTTTCTATTCATGTACACTGGTACCCATATCAACTAATCATATTTTAATATTCATATTTACCAAAAATTAATCCTCCAAATAATCGTCAAGGTTTAACTTCCCGATCAACTTAAAATAAAATGCATATACCTCCTCAATATTAGATATTTCACATCGAAATAAAATTTAATCACTTCTAAAATCTTTGTAGCCTTAACTATGTTTAGTGAATCAAATTTAAATCCTCAATATTTTAACAACATAAAATCTCAACTCCTTAAAAATTCTGAAAATTTAAAATTCATTTCCACCTTTTAATTTATAACTCCTCAATATACATATGAGTGCTCACGGTCTGATACTCAAGGTGCACTCAATACCTCTATTGTTTAGAACTGTGTACTAAATTTGTACTGCCCGAATCACTTGCACTATTACCTCCAATGATCAAAGTTATCATCAACGGTGTTTTCTTTCATAATTTCAATTTATGTCAGCTGGTATATCATCTAATTATCATCACACCGAGTGCTTACTGTTACTAGCACCATTTTCAATAATCCTTGATATAGAATCATCGGCACTCTCGGTATTATATCACTAGCTGTATTAATGGATTATCTCATCAAGCTCATTAGACTCATGATCACCTGTATCCTCTATAACACTCATGTTTCTTTACTCTCATGGGTATGTGTATGGTTCCTCATCTCGATGGTTGTATATGTATTTCCTTCAATCCTTTAAAGCCTATTAAACTAGTCCGTGATACGCTTCACAACTTCCATTACTAATCCTGATATTTCTCTACTTATGACATCTCATTAAACCCTTTATACATATACATTTCTTTACCTTTAACATTTTCGATATCAATCATCCAATTGGACATCATGCTCCATAACTCCTTAACACAATTCCCGGATACTTAATCGTTTACATAGATTACTCAATTACATAATCGTGATTATCCAGGACGGGTAATTGGCTCTGATACTGACTCTGAGAACTATCACTGATACTCTATACTTTCCTTAACTCTCAGTCTCTAATGACACTACTCCTAGAATCATTGGTACAAGGTACTATGCTAAGGGTTAACTCTAGATTAAAGCCTACTGCTCACATGCCCAACTAAGAAACACTTACAACTCACTAGCAACACAGTCAACACTAATACAAAATACAGACAAAATTACAAGCCACTAATTATCATACTTAACAAGAAATCCTCAAGGAATAGGAGCTCAAAGACTGAATTGAGGACAGAAGGTATCTTTACTGCTAGTAAAGAAGGAAGTGGTGGAACAAAGTCCGGGAATAACAGAAATAGATAAGTCTTGAGATGATATTTTAAGAACCAATTTAAGATACAACCTGATAATCATACACGTCTGTCTGAAATCATGACACTCAGAATCCTCGCCACGCCAGTAAGCATAGATGCGATAAACGATAGGTTTCGTAACTAAGGTATGCACTCTATAATCATGTCGTCTAGAATCTTCGCCACGCCAACCGGTATGGCTGCGAAAGACTCTAAGCTTCATAACTATAGTATGTACATCCAAGTCAGGTTCCTACGTTCTCGTCACCACAGCTAATATGGCTGCGATAAATTCTAGGTTCCATAACCAAAGTAGACGTTTTACCTTCCTCACTGTCCTCATCAATATATGTCATCAGATGATACCATAAATCCTAGTCCGTAAAAATTCATCTCAATTTGAAATCAACTCAACAACGATACCAGGAATTAAAGTTAACAACTGGTCAACAAGAATCAACTCAACAATGATACCAAAATTAATTTAATAACTGCTCAACAAGAATCAAGTTCAGTGACAACAAGCGAGAGCGGACGAAATCAAGGAAAAAGATTTAAATTGGAATAAGATTCTCAAGGGGTCGTCCCAGGAATCTCTCAAGAATTTGTGATTGAGTATCCTCTCTCATCCTAGTATCCTATGTCCTATATTCTATAGCAGGTATGCAGTAGTACAACTAAGACGTCGCACTACCACGACATCGCACAACTTGCAAAGTCTGACCTGCATGGGCCACCACTAAAACGTGTCACGACCCGCACCCGGTTTAGGGGCACGAGAGCGTGGGTACGTCCAGCCTACGCCGCAGCATCGGCGGTAGAACGCTGTCTAGGTCAAGTGCTATCTAAACAATCTCACGCTAGTATCCAACTCCATAAGGAGTCGTGGATATCATAAAATAAATCTAGAAATACTCAATCACAACTACAGCACGATAGGAAATGAAGAAATAAAAGAATACAGCACAAGTCTAATGATAACATAACATACCTGCAATCCTTAACTTCCAATCCCCAAGAGTCAGAACCCAGTCTACTAATGTCACAGTCTGGAAAAATATTTTCCAGTCAGGAAGGAGCAAAGTACATCTCTAACTAGCAGTTCTATATAAATGACATAAACTATGTAGCAGTTCTAGATGGAAACATACCAGATGCATGTGTAAGTACGAGAATGTACAATGAGAGAAGTACTGGAAATACTGTAAGTAAATGCAGGAAAAGAAACAATATGTCCATGAGCAAGAAACCTATGACTAAGTGTGTGAGTACTAGCTTTAACATGTGATCGGCTTGGGAACTTGATCAGGCTGGTTACATGTGATTAGCTATGATTCATGGAAGGTCAGGCTAACCGTTGGTTAGCTATGATGCAGGGAGAGGTCAGGCTAATCACACGTAACAGCTATGAGGCATGGAGATGGTCAGGCCGCACCCGACGTGAGATGTGGGGTGAGCTATGATGCATGGATAGTTGGGTATGATCACATATCTACACTAAAATACTCCCCAAACCCCCCGACTGGTATAGTAGATCTAATCATGGTACGCTATGGCACAGGATTCCCTAGGAAGGTAGCAAATCTCCCCGGGAATCAGTGTCTGTACATGCACAAGATAACAAGGGAAACAAGACTTGTACAAGCTACACCATGAATAAGGAATAACATCTCATGACGAGATCCGTGTATACCAATCCGTGTAACCAATGTGTCGAGAACATGGATATTTACACTAGATACAGTGAACATAGGAGATATCATAAATTAGAAACTAATCAGAGAATGTACTTGCCTTGGGTCCTTAGCTGGTAAAACCAATGTCCTGTCCCAGAGTATCGTCTGGAGGAACCAACAGTCCTAAAAATATATAATAAACAATACAATATTTGTATCAGAAGCTATACTAAACACACACAAATATATGAACTCAGGGGCTCTGCCAGGCATGGCTCTAGTCAACTAGGTCATCTAGTAGGGATACGTATATAATACACATTACACTTATTAATACTTACTATATTTATACATGCACCAATTTAAATGTATTTACAATATATATATATATCTTTAAATACATATTTGATTTATACTAGTTGAACATTATATATGTATACTCGTACATATGCTAAAATACCTTTTAAAATATATATATATAAATACTAAATTGATTACATATACTAGAAATACGTATTTACGTATATAAATCATTTCGAACTTATTTTGAACAATAATTTCAAATAAAAGTTTATTTATAAAAACTAGACTTTATGTAAAAGCCATCATATTTATATATCTCTAGTTATTTCAGTTACCAGTCCCAATAACCAATTTATCTTATTTTTTTATTATTGAAACTATAATTTTTAATTAATTATAGAAACCCCAAAATTATTTTATTTACATAATTTAAAACCCTTTTAATTTGTTACATAAAAATAACTAATTACATAAACTAGCTAATTACATATTAATATAACCAAATTATATAAAATAACCAAATTATATATACTAATTTCATGAATTAAACTAATTATATAAAATACTAATTATATATACTAAACTGATTATATAATTTAATTAACAAAAATAACAATTAACCAATATAGATAAACTACTTGATTAATTATAATTAACTACTAATTATATTAATCAATTAACTTAAACTAACATATCAACTATTGATTTACTTACTGATTAACTAACTTTACTGATTAATTAACTTAATCAACTGATTATTAAATAATTAATCAAACTAACTAATATAATTAACTAATAAATCATATATTAACTAAACTAATTAATTATATACTTAAACCATTAATTTAATTACTAACGTTAAATTAATTAAAACTAATTATATTACTACTTTACTTACTAACTACAGAACAGAAAGGAAAAAAAAAAGGAAAGCAGAGAGGGAAACCTCACCCGAGGTTTTCCGGCGAGGTCGCGGTGAGGCTCCGTCGAGCAGGGCGTCGGCGCAGGTGAGGCGGCCCGAGGCGCAGCAGGAACTCGGCGGCGAAGGGATCCTCTGCGGCGGCTCGACTCGAGGCGGGTCTCGGAAGCAGCGGCGGCTGCTCGACGGCGGCTACCGGCTTCAGCGGCCACGGTGGTTCTTCTCGGCGGAGGTGGAGGTGGTGTCCGAGGCGGCTCCAGCGGTGGTGGAACACGACAGATCTGGGCGGCTGTTCGAGGGCAGCGGCGGCGGCGTCGAGGCGGTCGGCGGTCTGCAGCGACGGCGTGGAGCTCGAGAGGCGGCTCGGCGCTCGAGGAGACGGCTCGGCGCTCGAGGACGGCTGCGCTGGGTTCGAGGAGGCGGGGTTTCGAGGCGGCTGCGGTGGTTTCGTTCCAGCGGCGGAGGTCTCGGCGGGCTGGGCGGCCACGGCGATCGCCGGAGTAGGTTAGGGTTAGGGTTTTGTGTCGGGGTTGGGTCTGTGGATCGTGTCCGGGGCAGGACACGATGGGTGCTTTACTGTGGACGTGTCCGGGTTTGCCGGACACGGAGATGCTGTGTACAGTGGTGGATGTGGAGGGGGTGTCCGGGTGTGTCGGACACGGAAAAGCTGGTTGTAAACTGTAAATCTGGACACAGGAAATGAAATGGATACGGTGGGACACCCGGGGTCGGACCCGAGGCCATCACGGCTGACACGGTGATGCTGGACACACGGACACGAGCACACAAGATGATGGTGATGGCTTGTTGGCTTGGGAATTGTGGAGGCTAGCCAATGAATTGAAGATTAGGGTTTCTAGGGAAATGTGAGAATGAGAACCTAAATAGGGAGAGATGGTGTGGGATAAAGGGTTGCGGGTTGGCCCAATGATGAATGGCCCAGAATTAAATATAAAGGGCTTTTCATGTGGGAAGAATGGGGCGTGAATGGGAGACGGAAAACGATAAATTAAATAGAAAAGAATTTTAAGAAAATGTTTTTAAGAAGCTTTTGATTAGCTACTAATTAAACTCATTTTTCAAAATATTAGGAAATATGTAATTCATTTATTTACTATCCCAATAAAAATCTATTTTATTTTATCAACTAGTCTTTTAAATAACTATTTAGTCAAAACAATAATTTTATGACTCAAGCCAATAAATATTTGAAACTAGAAATATATATTATTATTTATTTATTTATTTTGTAATACATCGTCATTTAGAAAAAATGATTTTTATAAAGATTTTTAAATTACCTTCTAAAATCAGACATCGTTCAAAATCAAAATAAAAATTTTCAAGTAGAAATATTTTATAAAACTTGATATTTTAAAATAGATTAAAATCTAATTATTTTGGAAATTGGAAATCGGAGGTTACACTCATTATGGACATTACGAGTTTCTAGTTATGCCATTTGGGGTAACTAATACTCCTGCTATATTTATGGATCTGATGAATCGAATATTTTATCAATATTTGGATAAATTCATGATTGTATTCATTGACAACATTCTTATATATTCGAAAAATGAAGAAGAACATGAAAAGCATCTGAGGATAGTATTGCAAACTCTAAGGCAGGACAATTATATGCTAAACTCAGTAAATATAAATTTGGTTAGATTATATATTATTTTTAGGCCACATTATCAGTGGAGAAGGTATTTTAGTTGATCCAAAGAAGGTAGAAGCTGTTAAATCCTGGCCAACACCAAAATTTTTAGCAAAAAAATTGAAGTTTCTTGGGATTATCTGGATAGTATAGAAGATTTATGGAAAAAATTTGAGAATCACAGAACCATTAACTCGACTGATCCGAAAAGAAGAAAAGTTTAATTGAGAGAGAAATGCCAGGCAGTTTTTGATAAACTAAAGGAAAGATTGATTTCAGCACCTGTACTAGCATTACCGTCTGGGTCAGGAGGATACGAGATATATAGTGATGCGTCGGATAAAGGTCTAGGTTGTGTATTAATGCAGTACGGAAGAGTTATAGCCTATGTATCTCGACAACTAAAGCAGCATGAGAGAAATTATCCAACTCGAGATTTAGAACTCGCAGCTGTAGTATTTGCACTTAAATTATGGAGATATTACTTATTGGAGAAAGAATCAAGATATATACAGATCATAAAAGTTTGAAGTATGTGTTTACTCATAAGAAAATTAATAAGAGGAAAAGAAGATGGTTGGAATTACTTAAAGATTTTGATATAGAATTAAAATATCATCCGGGTAATGCAAATAAAGTAACGGATGCTTTGAGCAGAAGACCAATGACATTCTTTATGAATACCCCAAAGAAAATTCTTGAGGACTTAAGGAAGATGGGAATCGAAGTGATATATCCAATATCAGAAGGTTTATGAGAAAATTTACAAGTACAGTCATCTCTAGTAGACAGAATCAAGAAAACTCAACAAAAAGATTCTAAACTCCAGAAAGTGTGGAAACAAGCAGAAGAAGGACTTCAGACTGGAATGAGAAAGTATCCAGATGGATCTTTAAGATTTGGAGATCAATTGTGCGTGCCCAGTGGAGATTTAAGGACAGAGGTTATGACAGAAACTCATAACACTCAATATTTTATCCATCCAGGAAGTACTAAGATATATAAGGATTTGAAACAAACTTTCTGGTGTCATGGAATAAAACGAGAGATTGCTAGATTTGTATCCAGATGTCTTGTCTGTCAGCAAGTGAAAGCAGAACACCAAAGGTTAGCAGGACTTCTTCAACCCTTTCCAATACCCAAATAAAAATGGGAGCATATCACAATAGATTTTATGACAGGGCTACCTAAGACACAAAAGGGTAATAATGCTATCTGGGTTATCATAGATAGACTCACTAAGTCAGCTTAATTTTTACCATTTTGGATTGGGTAGACAACAGAAGTACCGATAAACATGTATATGAAACAGATTGTCAGTCAATACGGGGTACCAGTAAGTATAGTTTCAGATAGAGACACCAGGTTTACTTCGCATTTCTGGAGAAGTTTGTAAGAGAACCTTCGTACTCAGTTTAAATTCAATTTTGCTTACCATCCCCAAACAGATGGTCAGTCAGAAAGAATAATTTAAACTCTAGAAGACATGTTAAGGGCCTGTATATTAGATTTTGGAAGATCATGGGACGATCACTTATATTTGATAGAGCTTTCTTATAATAATAGCTATTAGGCCAGTATTAAGATGACACCTTTTGAAGTATTATATGAAAGAAAGTATAGTTCATCAGTATGTTGGACAGATGTAGGAGAAAGGCAATTACTAGGTCCGGAACTGGTAACATAGATAGTGGACAAGGTCAAAGCAATAAGAAATTATTTGCAAGAAGCTCAAGATAGACAGAAGATGTGGGCTGACAAGCATCGAAGAATATTAGAATTTCAACCTGGTGATCATGTATTCTTGAAGATTTCGTCAACTAGAGGAACAATAAGATTTGGGACTCGAGTAAAGCTAAGTCCGAGATATATTGGACAATTTGATATACTAGAAAAATTCAGAAGAGTATCTTACAAGCTAGCACTAACCCCGACACTAGAAGGAGTACATAATATATTATATGTGTCTCAACTCTGAAGATATGTACCGGATCCAAATCATATATTGGATCATTCAGAAATCACTGTCGGACCAACTCTACGTATCGAGCAACGACCTGTTGGAATCTTGGATCGCAGAGACAAGATACTTCAGAATTGGATCATTCCATTAGTTCGAGTAGCTTGGTACAAGGACTCTCCGGAAGAATCAACTTGGGAGAAATAAGAAGACATGCGGAACCAGTATCCATAATTATTTGCTGAACAAGGTTAGTTATCTTTTAGATATATAGATTAATTGTTAATTAAAATTTCGATGACATAATTTTTCTAAGGAAAGTAGAGTGTCAGCTGCAATATTTTTCTTTTATTTTTTCTTTCATTTATTTTAATTTATTTGATATATATATATATATATATATATATATATATATATATATATATATATATATATATATATATATATATATATATATATATATATATATATATATATATAAGTATATATTTATGATTTTGTAACTTAGTTTGCAAACCTGAACATTTTTGTAAACACCCAGATTTACAAGGGCTTAAATAGGAAAAACCAAATCAAGGGGAAGGGAAGAGAAACCAGTAGCTTCTAAACCGTAACATTTTCCTATGACTCATCTCTCCCCTTTACATATGTAGTCATTCTCATTCTTCTCTATTTCCAATATGACAACATGGCTCATCCTCCTTCTCTCTTCATTTTCAATAAACAACCTCAACTTCTCCTACATAACACCCTCACCAGCACCTCCTCCTCATTTTTCTCTCATCTACATCCTCTTCCTCATCCATCTCCTCTCTTCTTCCCCTTACTTCTCTACTACTACCACTACTGTTACTTCTGCTACTATTGTTGTAGTTGTTGCTACTGCTACTATTGCATCTGCGCTGCTGCTGCGACTATCGCTTCCTCCGTCGACCACCGGCCACGCTGCCACCCACTGGACCCACCGTTGCCGGCCACGACCATACCTCCTCCTCCGGTCATCTCCTCCGGCTTCTCTTTCCTCCTCCTATAACTACTCATTCTTTTCAAACCAAGGTATAATCCTCTATTCCTAAAAAATTTCCCAAATTCATTTCTAAACCTAGCTCAGAAAATTTATTCCTAATTTTCTGAAATAGGAAAGATCAAGGAACAAATTAGGGATTTGGAAGGAAACTTTAGGTTTTGTTCAAAGTTAAGGCAAGTCCTCCTTTTCTCTTCTTTATTTCAAAATTATAAAGTATGGGTAAAGTTTATTATAGATTTTGGTTAATACTGATCATATTATACATGTATGAATTTGATTTAGTGCAAACACGGACACGATCATAGACAAGGAATTGAAATAGCTCTACTTGTGTACATATAATTCTTAAATTATTCATAATATATATATATATATATATATATATATATATATATATATATATATATAGAGAGAGAGAGAGAGAGAGAGAGAGAGAGAGAAAGAGTTATATGGTAAGTAGGTCTACTACATGATGTAATTTGTTATAAGAACCCAAGTCATTTAGAATATGGTGCCTGATAATTAGAGAACATGATGGAATATTGAATATATATAGATATATATTTATATGTAAGTTTTAAAACACCAAATGAGTTCTGGAATACCACAGATGGACTTATCCGATGTCATAAAGAGAGTTGCACCATGTATGGAAATTTTTTTTTTATGATTTTTTTTTTTTGCTTAAAACACTAAGCACCAGTAGGGCTTTCCTTTCAAATAAATTCTTAGTCCTCAATCATAGTGTTAATATGTTTACTTATATTATTTTTCATTAACCTATCATAACTATACCTATATATATATATATCTGAACAAACAAAACTTATTAAATAGAAGTATCCTGCCTAATATGTATGAACATGAGTGTGTATGGTTAACTAGCAATCAAACTTTGTTATAAATTTTTATATTTTTTTATCGTTGGATTTCTTGGATCTAATATAGCAAGTATAGCTAGAAGGTTTCATAGCTAAGTTATAGTCGCCTAATTGCAAAGATGAGAAGAAATTCTTCCTAAAATTCTATACTTTGTCTATATACATACCTGCGTGTGATCTGGTGTTTAGAATTGATCCACCGAAGGGGTCGGTGTACCCGAAAATGCTACTAAGGGTTGCTCCGGGTCTCGTATATTAAATTTTCAAATTTTTGGAGCCTGAAATACAAAAAAAACTTTGCCAAAATTTTTAAGAATTTTGGAAGTTAACCAAATTTCAATATCCGAAAATATTACCAATATTTCTAAACCTCATTTTTTTATATTAGTGACGGACTACGATAACGTGAAAATTTATTTAACTAGGGGACGATTAACCAAAGTCAAGCACTCGTAGGCCACGGACACGAGCCACGTAAACTGAAGCTTAAAAATCAGAAATTAGATAATGTATGCTTTGTATAAATTGAAAGAAATTAATATCTCCTGAAATTTTTTATTCTGGTACTTATGATTATTCTGAATTTGGGATGAAATTAAATTCTGATACTTGTTTCCTGGAAATTATAAACAAAATTAAAATCCTGTATCCTGATATACTTTGACAAATACATTCTTGCATATGGATAAATGGTATACAGAACAGAAAATTAATAAGATAATAGGATAAAAAAATTGTAACTTTAGGTTAGAAAGCATTGGATGGGGGAGAACAACTTGAATACCACCTACAAAATTTCGTAACATAATAACAATAAAAAGCTGATCAATAATTAAACTCTTTCGTAAGGCCTTGTGAATTGAGTGTGTGAGGCTTAGCTCACTTACCTGTCCTGTGTTTGTACCCGTTCCTAAAAATTATATATATATATATATATATATATATATATATATATATATATATATATATTTATATATATATATATATGTCAGAGTTGTATCTAGAATACAAAAAACCTGGACTCATGAATACGTACATATCTACGTATATATATATATATATATATATATATATATATATATATATATATATATATATATATATATATATATATATATATATATATGCAAATTAAATTTGCCAATTTGGACTTTTGATAATTTTCTATTGAAGGGAGGGGTTTTTAAAAACAAATGTATCTATATTGGAATGAGGGGGGAGCTTAACCGAACAAAACCCCTTCTTTGGTGACTCACCCCTCCATTTCACACGTCTTCTCCCCTTCTTTTCATCATTCCCTAAGCCTTACATGGGTCCTTCTCCTTCCTCACCATTTCTAACATACCAACACCAACACACACTCCTCCCCCTCTATTTATTCTCCTTCTCTTCTTCTTTACCCCCAGTCTCTATCTCTCTTCTCTCCTTGCTACTATTGTTGTTGTCACTCTGCTATGGCTGCTGCTGCCACTTCTGCTGTGGCTGTTATTGCGGTTACTACGGATGCTGCTGCTATCGTCCCGACCGAAGCACGAGTAATAAATTTCTAAAAATTATATATGCACTCGAGTATAGTACATTTTAGTATGTATCTTGAAGCATAGACACACGATACGAGGATATAGCAAAGGTATACTTCGGTTTGGTGTCAAGTGATAAGTTACGGACATAGCTAAATACGTGTTTTCTTGGTAGTTAAAATTCTCATAAGACGGTGAAGTACGAAAAGCATACACACATATGGAACTCATAATTTTAGTTAAGTCACACTTGTAGTTATAAATGCTTGTGTAGGAAGTTCTTATAGAAATTGTATGTTAAGGTTATGATAAATAGTTATAAATCTTTAGTGCCATATATTCTTGATTTAGTTGACATGGGAATTTAAAAAAGGGATGTATCTACATAAGTTTATGAATTATGCTTAGATGAAACAAGATTTTCATACTTGGTAAGATAAAATATTGGTAAAGTAATTAATTTTAGGAAATAAGCATGTTGTCCCTAAATGTAAATAGGGCTAAAATCAGTGATCTTTTAAGGAATCAAATATATTTGAGGAAGAAAATCTAAAAAGGGTTACATGGGAATACTTGAGTTAAGTTCCATATATTTTATAAATAGTTGGGACTTGATTTTGTTTTGATTAGAGATAGTTTTGACATATGAAATGTTATGAATTGAAATAAAAGAATAAGTTATCTATGTGATTGATGATGATTTGAATAGAACTTGATTATATATATACATGAATATGTTTGTCTTGATTGATAAATCAGAGAATAGAATTTCTAGTGTAGTAATAGAATTTCTAGTGTAGTAATGTTTTCGAAATTGGTAACGACCAATATCTTACAAATGTGGATTAATGATTACATATTCATAGGTATTTGTAAAATTTGGTGATTATACTTTGAGGTTTGACTCATGCAATATTTGGTATCATTTGTATTATTAACCTCTAGATCTTGGCAAAACATGAAGCATATTTTTATATTCCATGATAAGCAAGCTTTGGTAAGAAATTTTACTTTACAAAACTACTTTTTTCCATATTACCAGTGTGTGTTTACCGGTGTTGAGAGTTGCTCCACCAAAGGGGTTGATAAGCTCGAGAATTCTACAGAGGGTTGCTCTGGGTCTGTTATTACAAAATTGTAAAATTTTGGGCTTCAGAATACAAATGTGGTTCTGCCAAAATTTTCAAGAAATTTCAGGGATAACCATTTTTAGAAAATTCGAATAATTGGTTATTCTCTATTTCAAGCCATTTAGCAAGTTATCTGACCTAGTTTCAAACTCTAAAAATCTTAGACTGAATTTAGACTATAGGACGTGTAGGACATACTTGCACGTGCACAAAAGCGCAACAAAAAAATACCATTATTTTATATTCCATGGTAAGGAGTAAAATTTCCATATTTTTGGAATTGTCCTACCAAATAAAATATTATCGTTTTAACGCGATGCCATGAGAACACGAAACGGATATATGTTTGAATATTTAATATCTCCGCTATGACAGAATAATTATCGAATTGTATCGTCGTAAAGCATGTAGTGATTGACACACGAAACGAGATATGAATCAGACTTATAATTCAACTTAAAATTTATATGTTAGATAAGAATGTTTATGAATTTGTCGAATTACATTAAGTGGGAGAACATTTTGATCACACAGTCAACTCTTGCAAAAATACTTGATTAAAATTGATCAGTAGTGACGACATCTGCATGGCCATGCGATGGTTAGATGTGAAGCTTAGTTTACTGCACTTGAGGGTTTTTGAAAATCAACTCAAATAATCCGACACTTGATAGGGTTTTTGAGCATCAACTCAAATAATCCGATACTTGACAGGGTTCTTGGGCATCGACTCAAGTAATCCAAAACTTGTTAAATAATGGAAATAAAACTGGTGGGGCTGGAATCTAAGCACCGTCCATCCAGCAAGTTACCTGATCCCGGGTATATGGAATTATTGTCAAGACAATAGGTGTGGTTGTGATCCAAAAGCGTTCTCTAAATTGCATTTGCGTATAGAAAAATTGTGCTATGTTTTGTCATTGTGAATGTGCTTTTGATACAAATATAGAATAGGTTGTTACGAATAAAAATCTCATATTTCAAGTTTACACTTTAAATCTTCAAAACAACTTTTTCTCCAGTTTCCATATCAGTTTTTCATTATCTTCTGATACCAATTTTCTCTTGAAACTTCATATTTATTTTGATATTTAATTGTCCGTTCTTGATATAAGGGCTTGCTTGTCGTTCTGATGACCTAGTTTTGTTCACTAGGAGAAAAAGATAACTCAGAAGAAATGCTGCATTTATATAACGTTGAAGACGTAGATGGTTGATGGAAGATAATCTTTTAGGAAAATCAGCCTACTTTATTTTGTAGCTGGAATATATAAATTAAATATTTTGAGAACTCTGGAAGTCTAATATATTTTAAGTATGTAATATATGATAAGTTTTCTAGATGCTCTGTACTTTATCTTAGAATTTAAAGGCGATAATCGCAGATAGGAATAATGGTGCATCGTATTGGTGCGTAGCCTGGAGATGTATTCACGTGCCAGATCTTCGTATTTTGGTAGCGGGACATGACACATCTTTTAGTGGTGGCCTATGCAGGTCAAACTTTTTAGAAACCTACATAGGTTGAGCTTGGACCCTAAGTTATGATCTTAAGATTGTCTAGAAAGAACCTTAATATAAAAGTGTGGAGCAGTATTCTAATAAAGTTATTTGAGAGATAATACCTTAGCCACATTTGCACCTTAGAATCAAAATTATAGGATATTATTTTCATTCATGGATGCATTTGAAACTTTACTTGAGGTTAAGGTTTTCTGGGGTGTAGGTCATGGCTCGTTTTATGACATATACGATTTTGGGAGATAGTAGACAGAATGTTGATGGATATCATAGATATGTAAGGAGGAGATGGCGACTAGTCCAGGTCAAATCATACCCGTATAAGGAGTTCATTATGGAATATACTATCCAATAATTCATGATGTGGAAGATGGAACAGAAATATATTTTAAAATGATCAATTTCCATATCATTATCAGGACCTAGCAGTACATAAATTCCAACTTATTAATAAATGATTATAATGGTACTTTGCTAGAATGGAAGGAGCTATACCCTGAGGCTATCATTTTCATGATTGAACGTGTATCTATCTAGTATGAAAAATGATAAAGAGAGAAGTTTGTATATATTAGGGGTAGTAAGGTCTTATTGTAAATAGGGATATTTTGTCTGATGTTTCTCATTTTGTAAAGCAGCAGATGTATATATAGTGATCATAAGGTAGGAAGGGTAGGAATGTAAAATAATATGTAAGATATTTTGTATCTTTAGTTGCATATTTGTATCATATTTTGATATAGTGAATAAAATATGCAAGTTTCTTATCTGATATTCAAGATTTTGCAATTGATCTTAACTTTGCAAATCTCTAATATTTGACTTTAGACTTGTACGATTCTTTGAAAATTTTCCATCCCCTAATTTCCAGGAAATGTCTTCTCCTTCCCGATCAAACCTTCTTGAATAATCAGAATCCCGAGCTACATATATGTATCAGATTTCCAGAAAGTATTCGAAACCAATGCTCAACAAGTTCACTTAGCACAAACCACATCTGCCAAGATGTTGGAACGACTTGAAGCAATATCTACTCCTAAGACCTTTAGGACAATCTTGGACTTTAGAAAATTAAATCTGCCAGACTTTAATGGAACAGAGAGTCCCATAGAAGCAGGTCAGTGGTTGAAAACAACTGAAGGATTACTGAAAGGAGCCAAGATTGCTGCTGAAGATATAGTATCGGTAGTAAGGATACAACTTAAGGATGTAGCAGAGCAGTGGTGGAGTGCTCAACATCTAGAAGAATCTAATAAAGTGATACTTTGGAAAAAATTTAAAAAAGAGATTTGAAGAAAGATTCTTTCCTGCGATAGTAAGAAAGGAACTAGAAAGAAAGTTTATTTACTTAAAACAGAACAAAACATCTGTAGATGAATATGTTGCGAAATTTACAAGATTAAGCAGATTTTCTTCATATATGGTGACTACTGAACAAGCAAAGATAGTCCGATTTTGCGAAGGACTAAACGATAAATTGAAAGCACGTGTAGCACCATACCAATGTCAAACCTATGTTGAGGTAGTAGAAGAAGCAAGGGACTAGGAAAGAATACAAAAAGACAAACATGATATGAAAATTGGAGGACTTAAGAGAAGCTGGGAGACAGGATCCTCTCAAGCAAAAAATTAATGGCAAAATTTAGCTAAATTTTTTAACCAGGACAGAATAAAGGAACGTTAGTTTGTAATTATTGTGGGAAGATAGGACATACCAAGAATATATGTCGGAGATTTTTGGAAAGTTGCCTAAAATGTGGATCACCGGAGCATCAGGCTCAAAATTGTACATATCAACTTACTGGAAGGTCTGGAATCCAAGTTACTCCAAACGAATTTAGATCTATCAATCAAGAGTTCAAACTAAAACCTATGTTACCAGAAAATGGATTTAGACCCCTGATACATGCAACACCTCCAGTTTAGAACTATGTAACACATGTGCATCAACAGAGACCACATTTTGCATCGTAATTTTATCATGTCTAGAAGGCAAATCAAACATATAATAAAAAAAGAAAAAAAAGCATGAACATGCCTATATGATGGATGTCAATAAGAATGAATCATTAGGAGACGTGGTGAAAGGTATTATACTTGATCTTCTGTTAATATTTGATTCTAGAGTAACACTCTTCTATATATATGACTTTGAGAATTTCTACACAAATGATATCATAGAAGTGGTTATGACATATAGAAAAGCTTAGCTAAATTTGGAAGCAAAAGTTTTCAGGATTGATTGTTGTTATTTCATATGAATAATTATGATTTAGTAGAATGGGTGGGTTGATTTCAACTATAATAGTATAGATTATGATCAATAAAACATATTTTAATCGCCAGGCCTAGAAGTGCATGAATTTGTTGGAGATCAAAAGAAATTTGATCTGAAGGATTTATAAAGATTTAAATTATTAAAATCAAGAGATGGAAAAATTACCAAGAATTGTGAATAAAAATTTAGGATGTGGTTCTTGACAAATTATCAAGGGTTCCGCTGCGATTTTTTTTTGTATCTCGAGGATTAAGTTTAGTTCTAACCAGTATTGTAAATCTCATAATAATACTATAGTTTTAATAAAATTCCGAGGACGGAATTTCTCTAAGGAGGATAAAGTGTCAGAGTTCTATCTAGAATACAAAAACCAGGACTCATGAATACGTACATATCTACGTATAACTATTCATATATATATATATATATATATATATATATATATATATATATATATATATATATATATGCAAATTAAATTTGCAAATTTGGACTTCTGATAATTTTTTATTGTAGGGAGGGGGTTTTAAAAACAAATGTATCTATATTGCAATGAGGGGAAGCTCAGCCAAACACAACCCATTCTTTGGTGACTCACCCCTCCATTTCACACGTCTTCTCCCCTTCTCTTCATTATTTCCTAAGCCTTACATGGCTCATTCTCCTTCCTTACCATTTCCAACACACAAACACCAACACACACTCCTCCCCCTCTATTTATTCTCCTTCTCTTCTTCTTTACCCTAACTCTCTATCTCTCTTCTCTCCTTGCTACTACTGTTGTTGTCACTATGCGGTGGTTGTTGCTGCCATTTCTTTTGCGGCTGCTGTTGCGATTACTGCGGCTGTTGCTGCTATCGTCGCAGCCGAAGCACGTCGTCGGCGACCGCCGGGTCGTCCCCCTCCGATCATCCTCCTCCACCTTTCCTTGGTCCATTCCAAACCCTAGGTATAATTCTATTTTCAATTTTCCCTATTTTGGTTTGTAATTAGAAACCTAAACTAAGATCTTATATATATGGTTATATATTTTGAAATTCTAGTTTAACAATTGGGAAGGATTTAGGAGGAATCAAGAAAACTTATTTCTTTCCCAATTTGGAACTCAAGCCAAGGCCTTCTTCCTCTATATCCCTCTTGCTATATCATAAATTCCTCCTTGGTTAAAATTTTTCATAAATTGGTAATACCATTTTTTTTCTTATTAGAACAGAATATTAAATCTAAGTATCTTAATATTTTGAAATTATTTATGTATTTATAATGTTACATATGGATATGTTGAATGTGTACATAAAAGTATAGAATACTCATATGTGATTTATCATAGTAAAGGATGTAATACCCCGTTCCGCTCAAGCGGACTGCCGATTCAAACGGCAAAAGTGCAAACGTTCTGACCCTTCCTGCTCAGGCGAGAATACTCGTTTGAGGCAAGGATATCCAGACTTGGTCCCTACAGGAGTTCGGCTTAGGCTTTCAGAGGCTCGCTCGCAGTATCACTCGACCGAGGCGGATCATCGCTAAGGTGGGTGGCTACGGTGAACTTGTCTTTGCTTAGCCAGCACACATAAAATACGGAATGATACATGCTAGTCGCTAGGTGAATCACCCCCCTGCATGCTAATAAGAATACAACGCACCTAGCTAAGGGAATAATCCCAACTTGTATTGCTTATGCTAGAACATGGAAATGAAATATTGCTATATATTCAGACTCTCGCATGTTACCTCTGCCTTGTTCAACTGGACCCGCTATGCCTCGAGTAGGACGACACATATGTATATTCAGTAGTGTACTGTTCACTCCCTAACACTGCACAAACCTAGATAACTTCGCTCGGAAAGGCCCCGTGCGGTTTTGTTCGGCTTACCTTCGGGCCTGAGCGAACTTGAATGCTTAAGTTATACAAGTGCATGCTTGCCTGCTTTTATGTATTGACTAGTTTTAATGCTTGCTGCATAACTATGCCAGACCGTGAAATACTTTGCTTGTCATGCATTCATTTAGGTTCTCCTCGGAAGACTACCTGATAGTTGTTCCGTGCATGAATAAACCTGAATGTACCTGGGACCGTTAGGTCGCTAAGGCAATTCCCGAACCAGGGAACTTGCGCCAATTCCGTGATCCAAAATCCCAGCTCGTGGAGCAATACTGTCCTGTACTGAATCAAATGGCTCGTGGAAGCCGATACTCAACATTGAGAGTAATCCTGATCCTGCCTCAACAAGTTCCATATATATATATATATATCCTGACTTGAACTCGTTCCATAAAACTTGTTCTATATATATATATCCTGCTTTGAACTTGTTCCTGTGTCTGACCCCAGACCCTGAAGATTAGAGACTTGCCTGGTCACAGGACAACTTGGAAAACAAGGTTTAGTTCTGCGGACGGTTTCTGGGGCACTGGCACCGATCCGATCCGGACGGAACTCCTGAGTAGTCGCCTGCTTCGAGCGAGATGTGGTGCAATGCCTCATATTTTGCTTGCACACCATTCCGACAAGAGACTATGCCGTCCACTATGGCGCCGTGCCAGTGACCTCATGTTCATATAGATAAGTCATCCTCGCTTAGCGGCTACCCGCGTGCGAGGTATTGCATCGAATCAAGAAGAACTGAACACCTGAACGATCATGATATAACAACACTTGTGCATAAAGAGCACTTGATCATCGTATGCAATGCACCTGATATTTCCTGTAACTCGTGCACCCGTAGCGTAATCTCACTCATAACGCAGTGCTTGCATATGCTATGCCTCCTGAATGCTTATACATGTTTCTGCTTGGAATTTAACATTGGTTTGCCTTGGACAGGGATGGATTGGTAAGTTGGTAAGTCTTGCCGTGTTCCCTCTTATATCGCACGGCACACTGCCACACGAGTTAGGCTATTCAAATCTTGCATGAAACTGATCCTAAGGCAACTAGAAAGACAACTAAATAGTTGGGCACAAAACTTGTACTACGTGTTTGGATTTGTCGAGCGGGCAAGTAGCCTCCCCACCAGTGAATTCATGTACTGATAACCCACCAGATTGCTTGCAGGGTGCGGAAGAACCTCGTTCGGTGCAGATGCCTCCTTCGTGCGTGCTAAGACGTGGAGTTCAACTCAGAAGCCTTGGAATGCTACGTCCAGAACTGAAGCACATATACAAGACATAATATTGGAACATCGCCTGAACATCGCCTGAACATCTCATGTATATCATCCATAAATATAGCCACTTGGCACGCTTTTATGTTTCAGAGAGAGAGCTTGAGCGAATTGTAATCTCGGCTATACGCCACCTGTAACACTTGTTTCAATATGAATAAAGAGAGCTTGTTTTACTTCAACTTATGCTCAATCTTGCTTCCGCTATATTGTCGACTCAGTGAACCTGTTACCGATCGCCTATGCGTTCATGACTCCGCTGCACTCGGACAATCTGTGCGACTCTGTGGCTTAGAACTCTTACCGCCAGCCAACGAACCACAGCCTTGCACGGGCGCGGCTAACGCTCGTACGGCATCACGCTCGGATGGGTCAAAATGATCGTTCCGCGGGAGCGCTGGCGCGGTGATTCTCGCCTAGCGGGAACGGCCGATTAGCCTGCGGGAGATCGGGGCGTGACAAAGGAAATCAAAAATGATAGTTCACACAAGTAATAAATTTCTGAAAATTATATATGCACTAGAGTACAGTATATTTTAGTATGTATCTTGAAGCATGGACAGACGATAGGAGGAGATAGCGAAGGTATACTTCGGTTTAGTGTCAATTGATAAATTACGGACATAGCTAAATATGTGTTTTCTTGGTAGTAAAATTCTCATAAGACGGTGAAGTATGAAAAACATACACATATATGAAACTCATAATTTTAGTTAAGTCACACTTGTAGTTATAAATGCTTGTGTAGGAAGTTCTTATAGAAATTGTATGTTAAGGTTATGATAAATAGTTATAAATCTGTAGTGCTATATATTCTTGATTTACTTGACACGAGAATTTAAAAAAGGGATGTATCTATATAAGTTTATGAATTATGCTTAGATGAAACAAGATTTTCATACTTGGTAAGATAAAACATTGGTAAAGTAATTAATTTTTGGAAATAAGCATGTTGTCCCTAAATGTAAATAGGGCTAAAATTAGTGATCTTTTAAGGAATCAAAGGTATTTGAGGAGTAAAATCTAATAAGGGTTACATGGGAATACTTGAGTTAAGTTTCAGATATTTTATAATTAGTTGGGACTTGATTTTGGTTTGATTAAAGATACGTTTTGACATATGAAATGTTATGAATTGCAAAGAAAGAATAAGTTATCTATGTGATTGATGATAATTTGAATAGCACTTGATTATATACATACATGAATATGTTTGTCTTGATTGATAAATCAGAGAATAGAATTCTAGTGTAGTAATGTTTTCGAAATTGATAACGACCAATATCTTACAAATGTGGACTAATGATTACATATTCATAGGTATATGTAAAATTTGGTGATTATACTTTGAGGTTTGACTTATGCAATATTTGGTAACATTTGTGTTATTAACCTCTAGATCTTGGCAAAACATGAAGCATATTGCTATATTTCCATGATAAGCAAGCTTTGGTAAGAAATTTTACTTTACAAAACTACTTTTCTTCCATATTACATGTGTGTTTACTAGTATTGAGAGTTGCTCCACCGAAGGGGTCGGCGATCCCGAAAATTCTACGGAGGATTGCTCCGGGTCTGTTATTATAAAATTCTGAAATATTGGGCTCCAGAATACAAAGGAGACTTTGCTGACATTTTCAAGAAATTTTATAGATAAATATTTTCAAAAAATTCAAATAATTGGTTATTCTCTAATTCAAGCCATTTAGCAAGTTATCTGACCTAGGTTCAAACTCTAAAAATCTTAGACTAAATTTAGACTATAGGACGCGTAAGACACACTTGCACGTGCACAAAAGGCAACAATAACAAAAAATACCATTATTTTATATTCCAGGGTAAGGAGTACAATTTCCATATTTTTGGAATTGTCCTACCAAATGGAATATTATCGTTTTAACGCGATGCCATGAGCACACTAAACGGATATATGTTTGAATATTAAATGCCTCCGCTACAATGGAATAATTACTAAATTGTATCCTCGTAAAGCATGTGGTGATTGACACACGAAACGAGATACGAATTGGAACTATAATTCAACTTAAAATTTGTATGTTAGATAAGAATGTTTGTGAATTTGTAGAATTGTATTGGGTGGGGGAGGATATTTAGATCATACCATCGACTCTTGCAATAAACACTTGATTAAAACTGATCAGTAGTGCCGACATCCGCATGGCCATGTGATGGTTCGAGGTGAAGCTTAGTTCATTGCACTTGAGGTTTTTTGAGCATCAAGTCAAATAATCCGATACTTGATAGGGTTTTTGAGCATCAACTCAAATAATCTGACACTTGATAGGGTTCTTGGGCATCGACTCAAGTAATCTGCACTTATTAAATAATAAAAATAAAACTGGTGGGACTGGAATCTAAGAACCGTCCATCCAGCAAGTTACCTGATCCCGGGTATATGAGATTATTTTTAAGACAATAGGTGTGGTTGTGAGCCAAAAGCGTTCTCTAAATTGCATTTGCATATAGAAAAAATTATGCTGTATTTTGTTATTGTAAATGTGCTTTTGACACAAATAAAGAATAGGTTGTTAGGAATAAAAACCTCATAATTTAAGTTTACACTTCAAATCTTCAAAACAACTTTTTCTCCAGTTTCCATATCAGTTTTTTATTATCTTCTGATACAAATTTTCTCTTGAAACTTCACATTTATTTTGATTTTTAATTGTTCGTTCTTGATATAAGTGCTTGCTTGTCGTTCTGAAGACCTAGTTTTGTTCACTAGGAGAAGAAGATAACTCGGAAGAAATGATGCATTTATATAACGTTGATAAAGTAGATGGTTGATGGAAGATAATCTTTTGGGAAAATCAACATACTTTATTTTATAGGTAGAATATGTAAATTAAATATTTTGAGAACTCTGGAAGTCTTATGTGTTTGAAGTATGTACAAAGTATGTAATATATGATAAATTTTCTAGTTGTTCTGTACTTTATCTTATAATTTACAATCGACAATCGTAGGTACGAATGATAGTGCATTGTATTAGTGCGTAGCCTGGAGATGTATTCACATGCCAGATCTCTGTATTTTGGGAGCTGGGCGTGACAATATATATACCTAATTTGATTAAAAAGATTGATTAGGTAAATTTATATTATATCATATTTTACTCACTAGATGTGAGAGGGCCGGATCCTAAGCACCGTGCCATACTGCCTGCCACAGCCTGATCCTTAGTTACTGGATTGTTGTCGGAAAACTCGTTAAAATGGATATTCAAAGAGTTATTCTCCAATTTGCATCATCATTTAGGAAATTTTTTTGTGTTTGTGGTAGTAAAATAGGAATGGTATTGTTTGCCTTAATAGACTCTATAAGGACATTAGCTAGGTAATTATTTAGAGCCATAAAAAAAACTATTTTTTCCTACTTTCTATGCAAAAGTTATTCTATTT
This sequence comes from Iris macrosiphon, assembly GCA_036927795.1. Taxonomy (NCBI): domain Eukaryota; kingdom Viridiplantae; phylum Streptophyta; class Magnoliopsida; order Asparagales; family Iridaceae; genus Iris; species Iris macrosiphon. Next base: position 93,736,618 of record JAYESA010000019.1, read on the forward strand.
TTTATTTCTCACAATATTATATCATATTTTATTTTTTTTACCGTTCTTGACCGAGGACTTGATGTCGTTCTAACGACCTAGAATTGTTAACTAGGGGAAGACAAAGTTCCTGGTGAAATGCTACCTCTATATGATGTGGACGAAGTTGAGGGAGTAATCTTCAAGTGGTTTTAAGGGAATACAACAAATAATATTTTGTAGCTGAAAATATGTATATTAATGGTTTTATTGTAAAGACTCGTATAGTTGTACTTCAATCATATTGTATAATTATGGTTTGTAGTAATAAAAGTGTTTTAGTATGACTTACATTCCATCCTAGAGTATTACAGGTGACAATCGATGATACGGGTACAGTTGTATTCGTATGGAGCATAGCCTAGAGATGTAGTTACGTACACGGCTCACTGTATCTTGGAAAGCGGGACATAAAATGTCTTTTAGTGGTGGCCCATGCAGGTCCGAATGATAGAGAATCTAGGATAAGATGCAAGTCCAGGTTAACATAAAAGAACATAGTATAGGATATAGGTCAGAGACTTGTATAGATTAAACCTGGATTTCTTATCACATCTTTAGGAATTATTTGGAAGTACCCTAAGATAGGCAGTAGCGGTGATTGGAAGAAGGGATCAATGGTAATATGAAGATAATTTTTGGGATTGCATTTTAATTTAGTTATTTTTATATTAATTTCTTAATTAAGGATATTATGAATGTAGGTTATGGATCTATTTCTTCCAAGTATATAGTGGGATGGATGTGATAGCACTTTATATGGTTACCAGCAATATACGAGGGAGCTGTGGAAATTACCAGACTGGTACCATATACCACTTTATGAAGTACACTATGGAGTTATGCACCCTGTTATTAGAGATACTAAAGATGTTGCAAAAGTAGATCATGAGAGGGAGACCTATTATATCTATGTATGGGACACAAAGTACGAGTATGATTATCCCAAAATAGAGGGATATGAAGGGACTTTGACTGACTTCCAAGAACTACATCCTGAAGTTACAATCCTTCACCAGGTATGAACCCGTATCATGGGAAAATTGGACTAGGGATCTTATGTATATGTAAAGGGCCTTTTTGTCTGTTGTGTATCTTTTTGTAAACAGCAGATGTATATATATAAGTTAGGAAGGGAGGAAGTATGAGAATGTAAATAGTATGTATATATGTGTATGCCTACGTGTAAGATGACTAGTACCCCTAACAGCATATTTTGTATCACATTTTGGTTATGAGTGAATGAAATATGCTTCTTCCTTATCCTTGTGTCAATATTTTTTTTAAATCACTGTTGTTCAATATTCTTACGATTTATAAGATCCTTTCTTTATCTTTGAACCTCAGTTTAATCAGGACAATTCCTGAGAAATTGGCATTTGAATTTTTTAGGACAATGTCTAATCATGACCAATCTCATACTTCATCATCCCAAGATCAGTCTGAACCATATATTAAGGATATGTACAGATTATTCCAGCAGGTCCTGGAATCTAATAGCCACTTCACAAATATGGCTCAAGTCACAACTGCCACAATGTTAGACCACATGCAGACATCTGTCAATTCTAAAGATGGGTTGTTAAAGGATTTTAGAAATCTCAATCCTTCCAAGTTTGAAGGAACAGAAAGCCCGATTGAAGCCGGTCAATAAATTAGAACCATAGAGGGACTGTTAAAAGCAGCAAAAGTTAGTCCCGATGATATGGTATCCAAGATCTGAATCCAGTTGGAAGATATCGCTAAGCACTGGTGGAGGTCAGAGCACCCAGAGGATTCGGATGATATAATTACTTGGGGAGAGTTCAAGAAGTAGTTCGAAGGATGGTTCTTTCCAAAATCGGCTAGAATATAGTTAGAATGACAGTTCACTCATTTGAAGCAAGGAAAGCTTACAATAGATGAGTATATTGCAGAATTTTCCAGGCTAAGTTATTTTGCTTCAAGTATGATAACCGATGAGGAAACCAAGGTATCTAGATTCCTGGAAGGATTAGGGAGCCAATTAAAGAGCAGAGTTGCCACATATCAGTGCCAAACCTTTCCAGAAGTAACTGAAGTTGCTCGAAGCCAGGAAAGGATGCTGAATGTAGAGAAACTATTTCGATCTCAAGCTCAAAAGAGGGCTTTGGAGATATGAGTATAAGTAAAGTTTATAATAGCAAACTCAAACACATAATTTTATTCTGGTTTTCCTTGTGGAGGACTAGTCCAGGCCCTAGAACTCTTCCTCGGGTTTAATCTACTATTTGTGAAATAGGGTACATACGCGCCTTTGATCCGAAGAGCACGCCAACTTCTTACAACACGAGCTTTTGATCCTAATAGCTCGAAGACTTCAGACATGAATTAAAAGCCAATTTTTTAACCAAGCTTGTACAACTCGGCTCAACTTCTAATCGGAGCAGCACTTGGGCACTTAGAAGGAAAGAGAGTTATCTTGAGATCTGAGAAGGATAAAGCTCTTTATAGGAATAGAGAAAATGAAGAATGATTGAGTTGATATTGAAAATTAAAATTCTTCTCTATTTATAGGATTTTAGTATATAGAGTTCAGGCCGAGTTCGGATGCATAACATTCAAAATTTTGAACGTTGGGAGCATGGTCTTCAGGAGATGAGTCTGACTAGGAAATCAGTTTTGAGTAACCGAGTTCGGTCCGAGTTCGGGCAGAAATCGTACCGAGTTCGGTTTGAACTTACCCCGAGTTTGGTTGGTCAATTTCAGACTGTTTTGACTTTTAGTTTGAGTTTGAGTGAGTTTGGGTTTAGGCTCGAATCCAAACGAATTTCTGATTTGGTAGGCTTATATTTGAGTGGGCTTTGGATAAGGTTCAATCTAAATGCCAAATTTTTATTCTGACTCACGTAATTTCTTAGACTCAAGAAAATAAAAAATATATAATAAAACATAAAAGAAATTCGAACACAATAATCTTGTAGTCGTAGCTTGTGGCGAAGTGATGCATTGTCTTCTTCTCAAATCCATCAGAGTTGTAATGTATCGACTCGTTGTTTGGATCGATTATTAAAATCGGTTTGACCATGACCAGATGGGCAAATAATCTTTCCCATTTTAATAATTGGCAAAACTGAGACTGATATGATAATTAAGAATTTATAATGATCAATGATGTTACTCTCATGTATGTTGCTCCCCCACAACAAAAGCTTGTAATAGTTTGTTATGTGCGTATCATCGATGTCTCCCCCATTATCATTTGATCAAAATGGTAAATCTCCCCTGTAATGTTGGAGACAAGGGAAACAAAATAAAGTAGATAAAATATAATATCAAGAGACATTATTATCAATGGTAACAAAATAAAGCAGAATTAGCATTCTTCAAAGCATAAATAGCTTGCAAGAGACATTATTACCAATGTTTAACAAAATAAAGCATTAATGATAATATCACATCAAAAGTCTCATAACTAAAGTAGCAAAACTGGAATAACATTTCATAGAGATAATATGATCACTAAATGCTAAGCTAATGATCTCTATACTACTACTAATCATCATTAATGGTCTCTGCTGCCGAACGGTTGGGATCATAAAAAGCAGCAGCAAGATCAAAGTATCGCTGAGCATCGCGATCATCAACGTGATAGCCAGAGATGGATGGATCACGAACCATGAGAATCGGTCAACTGCCAGGGTACTGAGAGAAGTTGTAACGCATATCCAGAACAGAGTTGGATATAGCCTGAGCCTGGAATGTGGTACGGTGATCCATAGCATGATAGTGATCATCCTCTAATCTGTGAAGATCGTCTTCCAGACGGAAGCGATCTTGGAGCATAGTGTGGAGGTACTCAAGAGTAATGGGTGGAGCAGCTGAGGTAGTAGCATCAGGAGGTGCAGGTGGTGCAGATGGGCTAGCACCAGAGGTAGCATTAACAGTTGGAACAGGTAGGAGAGCAAGGCAATCCTACGGGCAGTAAAGAGGTAGGAGGGCTCTGCTAGATAAGGACAGTCATCTCACGGAATATCAAAGTGTTGAAATATGAGAGGTAAGTACATAGCGTACAATAAATTTTTTCTATTCTTACGTACCCGAACCATAGTCTGAATAATAGTCTTTGAAAAACTATATTGAATCCCAAAGTGGAGATGATAGACAACACACAGTTCTAAGTTTGTGATGTCCTCAGGGGAGGATTCCTTGGGAATGATCACACAGAAAATAATACGATGTAAGTCATAAAACTATTTGTTAAGGTGTTTGGCTTTAAGCTTACCCTGAGAATGAGGGATAGAAGTGCAAAGGGAATCATTAAAGGAGTCTAGAGTCGTGCCTTCGAGAAATATAAATTTGGTGATGTAGACAAGGGGTTCACCATCATTTGGAATATGAAGTATCTCCCCCAAATTGTCAGCATCAAACTTAATGTTTATCTTGCCGACACGAGAATGAATAGAATCATCTTCAAAGATTATATTAAAGTAAAATATTCTGATAGCATTGACATAAATTGGAAATCTAGAAACAACTAATTCATGCAATCCCAAAGTGCATAAAGTAGGCAGATACGCAGGAAATAGAGTGAAAATAATAGGATTTCCAGGACAAACAATTCTAGTAACAAAGTCATCAAACCATTCTACGGATTGCTCAAGAGATAAAAATAGAAAGCCATCATAATCACCCTCATCGGACATTGATGGACTGAACAGGGAATGGGATATCTCTTTCTGAACATTGGAAGATGATTTTTCTCCAATAACTTTTTGTTTATTAAACAACTTAGGAGCCATTTAAAAAAATAGGAAAGAATGATTATACCTGAAAATAGATAGAGAATGTGATAGAGAACCTTGAGAAATACCAAAATCCAAAGTTTGGAGAGGCGAGAGGTCATGGGGAGAGAGAACCACAAAGCTAGGGTTTGAAACATAGGGTTCTAAGGAGGAAGAAGATGAAAAGAGGAGCTGTTGTTCGGAGGTTTAGGTATATAATGGCAAGTAGCCAAAATATAATGAGTTGGATTTTGTTTAGAATTTTGAAACAGAGGTAACCGAGTTCGGCCCTAGTTCTGTCCGAACTCTGCCCGAATTTGGTTTATTTGAACCATAATTCAATTGAGACTCAATTATTTATATATGTGTAGTCAATTTTCTAAGTCTAGAGTCTAGGGTTTTGACTTCAATACTATAATTTGTTAAAATTATTTATTACTCCGTATTCCATATTGTATTCATCATCTCGGGTTAGTTGTAGGGGCCGGATCCCAGCTAGCGGTGGTCTGAAGACACTTAAGTACCATTTCGCTTAAGGCTATTTACACCTCTTTGACAGAAGGACCCTTTCAACTTGTACCCAAAATAATTTATACATTTATAAAAATATTGAGTGGTAAATAAAATAAAAAAATTATGTATTATCGGAGTCCAAAATACCTAATTCTCGATGAATAAAATTGAAGTGACTTTCAGCTAAGGGTTTAGTAAAAATGCCTGCAAGATGATATTCTGTGTCAATGAATTCTAAACAGATATTACCATACAATAGATGATCTCTTAAAAAGTGGTGTCTAATCTTAATATGTTTAGTGCGTGAATGACCTATTAGATTCTTAGTGAGATTTATAGTGCTAGTGTTTTCACAAAAGATGGAAATATTTTTAAAGGATAAATTATATTCTTTTAAAGTTTGTTTCATCCACAAAATTCGTACACAACAACGTCCTACGGCGATATACTCAGCCTCAGTAGTTGATAATGCAATAGAATTTTTTTTCCTTAGAAAACCAAAAGACCAGAGACTTTTCCAAGATATGACACGTACCGCTAGTACTCTTACGATCGACCTTGCATCCAGCAAAATCAGCATCCGAATAACCAATAAGGTCAAAGGATATAGTTTTGGGATACCACAAGCCTGTCGTCTGAGTACCTTTAAGGTATCTAAAGATACGCTTAACTACACATACATGTGATTCCTTAGGATTAGCCTGATATCTAGCACATAGGCATACAGAAAACATAATATCTGGATGACTAGCAGTTAATTATAAAAGACTACCAATCATACCTCGAAACTTAAGGCATGTCTGACGCAAGCTTCTACTCCTAGGCCAGAGCAAATAGTTAGAATAGTGACTAGTGTCACTCTCCGTTCCCAAAATACGTATTTTGGGATATATTTATTTTTTGCTTGTATTTATTCCTGCTTAGAGTATTTCTTGCTCATATGATCATTAGGTTGCATGCATGGAGACTAGACCCATTCTTTGGTTTAACATGGTTTATGGTTTATTTGTGGGTTGGTTTATTCATGAATTTGAACCCATGGTCTAAACCTTAAACCCTAGATATATAAGCTAACTTGTTTCTCTCTCTTCCATCATTCTTCATTTCTCCTCTTTCTTTTATTTTTAGGAAAGTACACATTGCACTACATGGAGAAACCTTTTGATTTTTGATTTTTGTTCTTTTCTTGCATTTTATTAGTCTATGTGCTTATGATAATTCTAACCTCTTTTAATACTTGGAGTTCTCGATTTTGATGGATAGATTTGCTTAGATCTACTTTTCTAACTTAGGATTTCATGAGTTCCTTGAGTTTTTGGTAGTTTTGATCTACTAAAACATAGTATTTTTGAAAAAATAGTTTTTGAAAAGAATGGAGCACTTCATTTCGAATGTTTTGGCTTTTGGTTCACTCAATTCGGAGTTAAATTATAGTTTTTATGAAGAAAATAAATTTTAGATTTTGAAACTTTTTTGCCATGGCCGAACCTACTGTTGGAGAAGATAAAATCTTCATGCGGCCATCGAGCTATGCAGCTGAGAGTGCTATACGGCACGAGAGGATTATGCGGCCAGAGATCTTGCCGCATATTGACCATCATGAGTCCATCTTGTTGGACGCATAACTGCCATCACACAAGTGTCCTTGAACACTTGTGTTCACTCGCTGAACGAATAAGAATTTTGCTAAGTCAAAATACTCCATGCGACACCGACACTTATGCAGTAAGCAGAGTATGTAAAAACCATCCTTGGACGCATGACTCTGAAACTGTGGTACATCTTTCTATGGTTTTGTCTTTTCTTCCTGATACACTTTTTCGTTTGTCACATCACTCACATCAGTAACTTTCCTGATATGCATTTATTAACCGTTATTTCTGCACGATTAACTGAGGAGTAAACTTTGGCTTACTCTATGCGGCAGCTGATCCTATGCGGCAGCTGATTTCCATGCGGCCTTGATCCTTCTTCGCACATGTGGGCCCTTGCATACATTTTATTGGACTATTTGGGTTAAATGTTCCTTTGGACTTTATGAGTTGTATGTGTAACTTTGATGACCACAAAAGTATTAGACCCATCTATGCGTCATGACCTGACTACTTGTATTCGTGCTGATACACTTACTACGTGTTATGTATTCCTACGTGATAAGTGTTCCTACGCAATTATATTACATATTTACATTATGGTATACCTATACACTACGTAATATATGATATAACTCAATCTTCAGCATGGACATAAGGGTTAGTCAATGACCAAGCATGGCTAGGATCTGTTGATTGTTGCATCACGCTGGGGTGAATCCAAATTGAACTATCAAGTGACAAAGTAGATTCGTATCTAGAGTGGCCGTACTATGGTACATCATATAAGGGGAATACCATGTGACAACGCCATAAGATTCCAGTTAATATTAGGGTTAACTAGGCAACTAAACTTATAAAACATTGGGAGGGAATAGAATCTCGAGATTGTGCCTAACTAGCCACCTCCAGTAATCTGAATTAGGGTATGCAGTCTAGTCCCTATGGATATTATTTAAATTCTCATTAGTGGATGGCAATATCCGACTATTATATGATACTATGTGTTCTAAGCGATCTTAGCACGGTGGCCTTACGAAGGACCGGTGGATACTACTATGTGCTATATGGTGATTTATGGATCTGCTAACCCTGCTAGTATTTAGTTCGATCTGAGGATTACTATATGCATAATATCTCTGAGATAACCCAGACTTCATCTAGTAAGCCGTACAAGTGATTAGCCGATTATGTAACTGAGCGTGTTTATGTATTGTATATGCTGTCAAATAGTCTAGGGACATGGACTATCATGATGCGATGGTTTAACCCTTGCCATTATTTTGTTGTAGGGTTAGATTGTTGTTCATGATAGGCTATAAACCGAAACTACGAGGTAGTATATATATATATATGTGTGTGTGTGTGTGTGTGTGTGTGTGTGTGTGTGTGTGTGTGCGTGTGTGTGTGTGTGTGTATATCTATTTCATAACCTGGTTTTATTTGTATATTCGTGCTTCCTTTGTGATACTTGCTATTTGGGGTCTAACTCCACTAGTTTTGCATGGCCAGGTTTAGAGCTAGCACCCGAGGATCAAGCGTACTCCTCCTCTGAATAATGGCGCATACCAGGCAAATGGCCACTAAGAAAAAAAGTGGGTCTCTTCTTCCCTTCTCGTTTTACTCATTTTGGGCATTTTGCCACCGATACTTGTTAGCCGTGAATCTAGATATTTAGTTCCCTATATTATTGTAATTAATCAGATTATAGCTGATCATGATTATGTACTTTTGTTACTCTGCCAGCCTTCTCATTTTTGCACAGCTGGTTTCTTGAATATTGTGACAGGGTATTTCAGACACCTTTCTTCCTTGTCATATATGTTTTATGTTTACTTTTCTTATTTGACTGATTAAGATAATAGATGTTCTATGTGATCCTAAGTGACTTGCTTATAGTATGCACCCCCTTGTCTAGTTACAGCCGTGACCGCCGTACGACGTTCTATACCTTGTACGGGAGAGCTGGCCATGTCCATCTCTGTATTCTGGTACTGGGACGTGACAAGGTTTTAGTGGTGGCCCATTCAGGTCTTTGTTTTCAGGCTTGTGGGGTGTTATGGTCATAGAAGTCTCAATCAAAATTTGTCCCCCTTGATATCTTTCTTCATCTTCCTCGATACCACCGCTTAAACTGTTAAACTGCTTGCCTACTTGATCCTTCCCGTCCTGTTCTTGATAGTTCTTGTCCTTTCCTTTAGGGCTTCCTCAGTTGCTGGAGCAACAGGCATGGCAGGGCAGGGTTTCCTTGGACAACAATGGGAGGTAGCACCTGTTTAGAGTCAAATTCGTATAGAGCCAGAAATTGAACAAGCTGGCACAGTGGAACCAGAAGTGGGATATATCAAACAACCAGCCCCTAAAATATACGTACCTCTAGCAATACCAGTGGTACTTGATACCCCGGCATTACTGGAGATCCTCCGGGGCATGATCGCTATGAAGCAACACCAAATGGCGGTACAATAGCATCAGCAGTTTCAGCAGCAAGAATAGAATATATTGTTCAGTCAGGATTTGTAGACGGCCCTAGAAAGAGGAGGAATGACTGATTTGGGGGCATCGGTTAGATTTTGCCGACTTAACCCAAGGTACTTCCATGGCACGGAGGACGCCATCACAGTAGATGCCTGGTTACAGGATATTGAGGTTATTATGGCAGCAACAAGGGTTTCGGCTGATGAGCAAGTTGATCAAGTTTGATGGCAGCTTCAAGACCTTGCTCGTGACTGGTGGGTGTCAATAGAGGTTGGCTTGAGGCATCTCATCTCTTGGGATAGCTTTAGGGCACGATTCAGGGCTAAATATTTTAAAGTCGTAGCGCAGTATGAGCTCCAACAGAGATTTATTGGGCTCAAGCAGGCCGGTAGAACAATGGATAGATATGCAGCCGAGTTTTGCAGGCTGAGTAGATTCGCTCCAACTATGGTGGCTACGGAGTCAGATAGAGCAATGAGGTTCCAGCAAAGACTTTATCTGGAGATTTTATAACTGGTAGAGGAGTACGACTACCAGACTTATGAAGAGGTACTGATAGCAGCTTGGAGGCACAAGCTTACCATACAAAGGTTATCGGCAAGGACAGGAGGCCAGAAGAGGTCTCATGCTCAGATTGGAGGAGGAGATGGAGGGTACCTCAGATGTCAGCACCATCATCTGGCGTTCTCATCCATGATTCAGCACCGAGAAGGACGAAAGTTTTGATGGTGACAGTACCGGCTCGGCAGCAGCCAAGACAACAATAACAGCAATAGCGTCAGGGAGCACCGGTAGGTTGCACTTACTGTGGCAAGAAAGGCCATACTAGAGATTTATGTAGGACAGCCAATAGGTTGTGTATGAGGTGTGGCAGTCCAGATCATCGGATTGCCAATTGCCAGATGATGCAGAGGCTAGGAGGGCCAGTCCAACAGTTACCAGCACTGCCAGCACTAGGGGCAGTCCAGCAGAGAGGGCCAGCAATAGCAGTAAGGCCATTAGCTCAGCATTCATTATTAACGTAAGATGAGATGTACCAGCAACAGCAGAACCAGTAGAGGCCACAATAGTATCACCAAGGGAGACAGCAGCGAGGAGCACAACAGGGCCAAGGGCATGCATTCACCTTATCCTTGGATGATACTTTAGCATCGGGTGACGCGGTGGCAAGTAATATTTCTGTCGCATCCTTTCCTGTTGTAGCATTGTTTGATTCAGGCGTATCTCATTCATTTGTATTTGCGTGATTCGCGACATGTATTGGATTGGAGTTTGAGACATTACCAGAGAGGTTGAATATACTCACTGATAATGGGCTCGTAGAAGTTAGTAGAATATGTATTGCATGTCCGGTCGTAGTGTACGAGCATTCACTACCAGTACGTTTGATCGAGTTCGCTATGGGTAACTTTGACATTATCTTAGGCATGTACTGGCTGAGAGACAGTCATACTACGATAGATTTCCATAAGGGTATGATATTATTTAGTATCCTGGGCACGAAAGGTTTCACCTTCGATGGATCTATGGAAGACCAACATAAAGAGAGGATCGCAGTGACAGTGTTAGTAGAAGAACAACTCCCTGAGATAGTTAAGGAATTCTTAGATGTCTTCCCGGAAGAACCACTAGGGTTACCCTTAGTAAAAGATGTTGAGTTTTGTATAGAATTAATCCCTGGGGCAGGGCCAATATCTTGTAAAGTTTACCAAATGGCACCATCAGAGTGAGACATACCCAAGACAATATTTAGGTCACGATATGGGGATTACGAATTCTTAGTTATGCCATTCGGACTGACAAATGCTCCAACGATATTTATGGATTTGATGAACCACATTTTCATGCCATACCTTGATCTGTTCATGGTGGTTTTTATAGATGACATTCTTGTTTATTCCAGTAGCGAAGAGGAACATGAGAGGCATCTTCGGAAGGTCTTATATATTCTAAGAGAACACTAGTTATATGCAAAGCTCAGCAAGTATGAGTTTTGGTTGGATCACATGTAATTCTTAGGTCACATCATCTCTGGAGCAGGAGTCACAGTAGATCCGAAGAAGGTTGAGGCCGTAGAGAGTTGGCCAGTTCCTAAGACAGTAGGCCGTAGAGAGTTGGCGTAGTTTTAGGGGATTGGCAGGATACTACAGAAGGTTCGCAGCAAACTTTGCAAGAATTTTAGCACCACTGACTCGATTAACGCGCAAGGAGGCTAAGTTCGACTGGTCAGCAGAGTGCCAGACATTATTAGAAGAATTGAAGAAGAGATTGATTTCAGTTCCGATTCTCATGCTTCTAGTAGGTTCTGGAGGGTTTACAGTGTATTGCGATACGTCGAGCAAAGGACTTTGGTGTGTATTGATGCAACACGGAAGAGTGAAAGCTTATGCATCGTGGCAGCTTTGAAATCACAAAAAAAATTATATGACTCACAATTTGAGTTGGCGGCGGTAGTATTTTCACTTAAGCTATGGAGGCATTACTTGTATGGTGATCGGGTAAAAATATTTACAGATCACAAGAGCTTAAAATATGTATTCACCCATAAGGACTTGAACATGAGGCAGATGAGGTGGCTAGAATTGATAAAAGACTATGATATGGAACTCCAGTACCATCCAGGCAAGGAAAATGTGGTAGCGGATGCTCTTAGCAGGAGAGGTAGTATATTTATGTTGACATCGCAGCGGCATATCTTAGAAGATCTTCGAGAATTAGAGATTAAGATAGTACTTCCATAAGACGTAGGAGTATTGGCTAGTTTACAGGTGTAATCTACCATTATAGAGAGGATTAAGGAAGCTCAAATAGAGGATCCGAAAGTTCAGAAGCTTCGGGCTAAATATGAATCTGGTCTCAAAAAATAGTTGACTATTCATGAAGATGGAACTCTTAGTTTCAGAAACCGTCTTTGTGTACCAAATGCAGATATCCGGCAAGAAGTAATGATCGAGGCGCACCGTTCTCAGTAATCAATTCATCCAGGAGGTACCAAGATGTATCAAGACATCAAACAATATTTCTGGTGGAATAGGATAAAGAGGGAGATAGCACGATTCATTTTTCGGTGTTTGGTACGTCAGCAGGTGAAGGCCGGCCAGCGGAGACCAGCAGGATTATTGCAGTCGCTTCCTATTTCAGAGTGAAAATGGAAATATATCACGATGGACTTTGTGACTGGTTTACCTAGATCCCTGATTGGTCGTGATGCAGTTTGGCTAATAGAAGATTGTTTTACAAAAGTAGCTTACTTTCTTTCCTTTCGAGTAGGGCCATCCACATAGTGGTTAGCGGAGATGTATATTCGACAGATAGTAAGATAGTACGGCATCCCAGTGAGTATTGTATAGATCGAGATACTTGGTTCACTTCAAATTTTTGGAAGAGTTTGCACCCGAGTTTGGGTACTAAGTTGAGATTTAGTACCGCTTACTACCCTCACACAGACGGGCAATCAGAGAGAACCATCCAGACATTAGAGGACATGTTACGAGCTTGTACTTTAAACTTTGGTGGGTCTTGGGAAGATCACCTATATCTCGTCGAGTTCTCGTACAACAACAGTTATCAGACCAGCATCCAGATGACACCCTTTGAAGCATGGTATGGGAGAAAGTGTATGCCACCATTGGCATGGGATAACATTGGCGAGTGAAAGATGTTAAGCCCTGAAATGATTACGTAGATAGTAGAAGTTATCAAGCAAATCAGAGAGCGACTTCGGGTTGCACAAGATAGGCATCGGCATTGGGCAGATCAGCATCGTAGACCATTAGTGTTTTGTGTCGGCGACCACATGTTCTTGCATATTTCTCCAACCCGTTGAGTCATTAGATTCAGGATTCACGGGAAGCTTAGTCCATGATACGTCGGTCCGTTCGATATTCTCGAGCGGGTAGGCGAAGTTGCTTATCGTATTTCCCATCCGCCTTCGCTGCTTGAGGTGCATGATGTATTTCATGTATCTCAGTTGCGTAGGTATGTCCCAGATCCGAGTCATATCCTCGACCATTCTGAGCTAGTCGTTGGTACCGACTTGTCTTATGAGGAGCATCCCATATCCATTTTGGACCGAAGGGAGAAGGTGCTCAAGATTCGGACTATTCATCTTGTCCGAGTTGTTTGGGGTCATCACCCTTTGGGAGAGTTGATATGGAAGCGCGAGGATGATATCCGATCTCGATATTATCACATATTCGACTCAAAAGGTATATTCATTCTTATGCATGCGTATCTCGAATCTCGTGATTCGTTTATCCATGTTATGTGACACTGTTTATTCATATGCCTGAATTTGATTGCATGATCTTGTAGTTAGCATAGTTCTTGTTCTGATTTCTCTAGTTAGCCTTGGGTTTGAATTCCAAGGATGGAATTTTTTTAGGTGGGTAGAGATGTCACTATGTTCCGAACAGAGAGCTTCGTTAGGAGCTGATGGCGGAGGCGCACAGTTCAGCATAATCTATTCATCCAGGGGGCACAAAGATGCATAGAGACTTGAGGCAGTACTATTGCTGGCATGGAATGAAGAGGGAGATAGCTTGCTTTGTAGCGAAGTGCCTAGTGTGTCAACAGGTCAAGACTGAGCATCAGAGATCTGCAGGCTTACTTCAGCCGCTCTCGATACCTGAGTGAAAATGGGAGAATATCACTATGGAATTCGTTATGGGCTTTCCAAGGAGTCCTAGTGGTCACAATGCGGTGTGGGTGATCGTGGATCTACTCACCAAGTCGGCTCACTTTCTACCTTTCAGAGTTGGGCAGTCTACAGAGGTCTTAGCAGAAATATATATGAGGGAGATCATGCGAATGCATGGGGTGCCAATCAATATAGTGTTTGTCACCCCCACTTTTTGGATTAGGGGTATTTTTGTCTTTTCGTAATTAATGAGTAAATGATTGCATGATAATCAATTTTCTTTAAATTACGGTGACCGTTAAGTGATGCTTGTGTCCCACGTAAATCCAGCCTTTGTACTTATATTTAATTGTAGAACACCTCCTTCCATTTAATTTTAAATAAGCAAACAATAAACCTATTTCATGTAAATTACAATTATTGGCACTGTTATGTAAGAGCATTAAGTATACACCCGTTTGACACGACACGCATTATAAACCCATTTTTCCCCTTTATTGTATTTTCCATAAATTTTGGGATGTGTAATTTAACATTAACCCCTTGAAACCATGGCCTCCAAACCCTTAGACTAATGAAATTCTCGCAATTACATCTGAACCTAGCCCATTGGAGTATCTCCATAACAAGCCAAGGCCTTTTCTAGTATTGACCAAAGTCAACATATTCTAGGTCAAGCTTAACATCACACATATATATATATATTCCCTTCTTTCCTTTTCCCTTAACCCTAAACAACCCCTAGCCGAATTCTCTATTCCATCCTCTTGCTCATCTCCTTCCAAGCAACCCGACCGTAAACCCGCCGGAACCGAGAGCCCTGACCGAACCTGTCGTCCCTCGACGCCGGAGCAGCCTAGCCCCCGCGTTCCTTCTCCCTCATCGCTGGCAAACTGTCACGAGGAGTTCACCGGAGCCGCTGCCATCAGGCGACTGTCACGAGGAGTTCACCGGAGTCGCTGCCATCAGGCGACTGAACCGAGGAGTTCACCGGAGCCACTGCCATCAGATCGAATGAATCGAGAGCTCGCCGGAGACACCGTACACGATCCTGACTTGTCCTCCGTGGGCCAGACTGGACCAATCAACAAGGTATGAACACCGCTGCTGACGACGACCCCGACACCGAACCATTCGCTTCCACGTGCTCAGGTTCGAACCATCGCATGCATGAACACGTACACGTATACACGTCCTCCTCGTAGTAATCCACACGTATTAGCCGTAGAGTATCCAGTACACGCACGGTATGTACATATGGTGTATGTATTGTTATATGATAGACATATTCGGTATATAGATATATGTATGGTGTATCTCCATCGCACGAATACAGATGTAAATGCCCTGTATATATATATACATACCGTATTGTGCTTAATTAACCTAAAAGCATACGTATAATTATATATACAATATAAACCCTGTTAAGTATTAGATGCATACTTCTGTTATAATAATAATTAATTAAGCATTGATGTTTATGATAGATAACAATAGGCATTATATACCCGTGTACGAGGTGACCTTAACAAATTATGAATACCCGTAGCTATCCCAACCTGTGACCTATAGCGTAGCCCGTTGAGACCATTATGTTGATTGTGTGCTAGAGTAATGTCTGATGAAGAATTGTATTATATGCTATGTCTATAGGACTATTGGATCATTCAGACGACACCTTAGAACCCGGACAGTGGTATTGCCAGCTAAGGACCACAGGCGAGTACATTCTCTGACAGTTTCCATTATGTTGATTATCTCTATAATTCTTGTTGTATAGCGTACATGACTCTGACACTGTTCTTTACACGAGTTGGCATCATTGAGACCTGTCACGAGGAGTCATGATTGGAATCCATCGTGCTAGCAGGGGAAACGGGAAAGTATTAGTAGTTTATGTGATCATACCCAAACTTTATATACAGCATTAGCTCACCCATATCTCACGTCGGTGCAGCCTTACCCTTACATGCCTCATCGCTGTTACATCTGGTTAGCCTGACCTATTGGGGATGATCGCTAATCCATGTAATGAGTCATATAGTCCCAAGCCGATCACATGATATACTGATGTTTCACACACTTAGATAGATGATTCTTGACATATATCTTGATAGATTGATCTTATATTTCTACATGTTCTAGTTGTTGTTCTTATACACACTTATATACCAGTTCTTTGTACTTGTGTACCTTGTAGTTCTATTCCTTGTCAGATGTATATTGATGATGATGTTCCAGTACTTATTCCATTATTTCTTATTGCCAGTATTTCCTATCTGTCTTGTATTTCTTTACACTGTGCTATAGATTTTGTCAATATATGTGGAACTGTTTTTAGAGGTATATTTTCGTTCCAATCCTGACTGGATATTTTTCTAGAGAATCTTGAGGATTTCTGTACCACGCACTACGGACCAGGTATAGATGCAGACTATGTACCAGAGATCCTAGAGGAGACTATGCCCCTAGATGAGGCATTGCCTACATCTATCTAGATAGTATTTATTTATGCTTGAGACTTATGGAGGTTATTTCAGTTTATGTTAGACTTATGTTAAGTTTAATTGGAGACTTGTGTTGGACAGCTAGACTGTGATTTATCTTTATGTTGAGACATGGTGTTTAACTATGTCATTTCCTTTTATCTTTTATCGTGCCTTATAGTTGTTGTGATTGAGATACATTGTGAGATTATTGTGAGATGTATATTAGCCTCCTTATGGAGATGGATATCATTAACAGGTGTTTAGCTATATAGTGTTACTGTGACCTAGACAGCGTTCTACCGTCGATGCTGCGGCGTAGGCTGGACGTACCCACGCTCTCGTGCCCCTATACCGGGTACGGGTCGTGACACATTTTTAGTGGTGGCCCATGCAGGTCTAGTTTCGCAAGTTATGTGATATCGTGGTAGTACGATAACTTAGTTGTACTGCTGCGAGCCTGTGCTAGGATCTAGGATGAGAATATGCTCAATCACACTAGAAAATTCTGAACTTTATATTGCTATTCTAATGGATTGCTTCCTTTAGCACTTTAGTGTCCTTCCTTGATAATATCACATCTATCACCTTAATTGATTCTTTGATCTGTATTCAGGATGTCGCCGAATACTAGATCCATGAGAATGGGAGCAGCCAATTCAGAGAGGACTGCCACCTCTCAACCTAACGAACAGATACCTGGAGATCCTCCTACATCTCCTGTTCGTGTGGGAGTGTCTGCAACTAACGGGATTCCTCCTCCACCTATACAGAGGATTACCCCAGCTATGACAGACAACCTTCCACCACCACCGACACTGATTTTCGGAGGAGTTCCCGCTGACGGGGCACAGATGTTCACACTGATGCAGGGCATGCTAGAGGCCCAGAGAGTAACAGCAGAGGCTCAGCGTGTTCAAGCTGAGGCTCAGGGAATGTAAGCAGAAGCACACCAGGCGCAGACCGAACTGATGAGAGAGAGCATGGAGAATGCTCATCAGGTGACTCTCCAAGCTGTGGAGAGGGTAGCACGACAACCGCAACATCAAGGTCAACAACAACAGAGGCCCGGTACCATAATGGACTTTAAGAGGATAATGCCTCGAGAGTTCAAAGGCACAGAAGGAATACTATATGCGGACGAATGGTTAGAAGAGATAGAGAAGAATCTACGCTTATCACAGATTCCAGAGATTCTTCAGATAGAGGCCGCTGGCAGCCAGATGTTTGATATCGCACTGACGTGGTATCGTACAGAGCCGAGACTCGCCGCTGAAGGACTTACTTGGGAGGACTTTAAGGAACTCTTCAAAAAGAAATTCTTTCCTGACATAGCCTTGGGAGCATTAGAAAGTCAGTTCCATGACTTAGTCCAAGGAGGTATGTCAGTCGACGAATATGCTGCAGAGTTTTGTCGATTGAGTCGATTTGCACCATCGATGGTTCGAGACCCAGGAGAAAGAGCTCGGAAATTCATGAAGGGATTAAATAGGGAGATCAAGTCTCGTACTTCGGGACGATGTACCACTACATTTGAAAGTATTATGATGGATGCCCAGATTGCCGAAGACGACTTGGACCTCAGGCCCAAGAGAGGACACGATACATCTGGAGCAACAGGAGATAACACAGGACCAGCCAAGCGCCCACACTTTCAACAACAGCATAGGCCGTACCAGCAACAACACCAGCAACAACACCAGCAACAACACCAGCAACAGGCACCAGTTCGAGGACATGCTCAACAACCGCAACCACAAAGACATAATCAACTCGTTGCCCCATGTTCGTATTACGAAAAGATGGGACATACAAGAGACATCTGCAGAAAAAGGTTGGGCAATTGCTTATCGTGTGGATCAGCAGCACATCAGCTGAGGGACTGCCCAACTATTCAGAATCGCCAAGGAGGATGAGACGCTCAGAGAGGACCAGCCAGAGCACCTATTGTACCAGGAGGCCAGCAGAGAGGACCTCCACTTCCATCACAGCAGGAGAGGTTTGCTCAGCAGCAGCAGCAACAGAGAGGAGCACCACAAGGACGAGCTTACGCCATGACCACTGAGGAGGCCGAGCCAGCTGGAGACGTAATTTCAGGTTCAGTTTTACTCGATTCTATTCCAGCACTTGCATTATTTGATTCTGGCGCTTTCCATAGTTTCGTATCTGTATCCTGTGTCATTAAACATCATTTAGAAACGGAACCATTAGATAGGACTTACAAGATCATGACAGGAGGAGGCATTATCCTAGTCCGTGATTGTTGCAAGGACCGGAGAGTGTCATTGGAAGGCCGAGAGTTGAGCGTGAGTTTACTCGTCATGCCACTTCCAGAATACGATATTGTACTCAGAATGGACTGGCTGATTAAACACCATGCTTCTATAGACTGTCGCGGAGGAAGAGTAGTATTTCGACCACCAGGAGAGCCAGAGTTTGAGATTGCCAGAGGAGCAGAGGAGCGGAGCAGAGGCACTTTTTGCGGAGCCAGGGTAGAAGAAGAAGAGTTACCGCATCCACTTATAGTGGAGTTCCTGGATGTATTTTCAGAGGAGTTGCCAGGTTTGCCACCAAACAAAGATGTTGAGTTCTCTATAGACTTGATACCAGGAGCGGAGCCTATTTCGCAATATGTCTATAGAGTTAACAACAATGAGTTGGTAGAACTAAAGAAACAAATTAAGGAGCTGCAAGACAAAGGTTTTATTAGATCCAGTTCATCGCCATGGGGAGCACCGGTATTATTTGTACCAAATAAGGATGGCACGATACGTATGTGTATTGATTATAGAGCTTTGAATAACCTCACTATCAAAAAACAAATACCTGCTGCCAAGGATAGATGATCTTTTCGATTAATTAAGCGGAGCGAAGGTATTTTCAAAAATAGACTTGAGGTCAGGCTATCACCAGGTAAAAGTGAAGAAAGAAGATATACCGAAGACCGCCTTTCGAACCAGATATGGCCAGTTTGAATTTACAGTAATGTCGTTTGGTTTAACCAATGCACCAGCAGTATTTATGAACTTGATGAACAAGGTGTTCCACCAGTACCTTGACAAGTTCGTAGTGGTGTTTATTGACGACATTCTAGTATATTCAAAAACCCCAAAAGAGCATGAAGAGCACTTGAGAATAGTCTTATAAACTCTCAGGAGAGAGAAATTATACGGGAAGCTTTCAAAATGTGAGTTCTTTCTTGAAAAAGTTGAATTTCTTGGACATATGGTAACGGGTGACGGAATTTCAGTTAACCCAAAGAAGATAGAGGCAGTGAAGTCATGGGCTACCCCTGGTACGGTAGCTGAAATTAGGAGCTTTCTCGAACTAGCAGGATACTACAGAAGATTTGTACAAGATTTCTCCAAGATTGAGCCAATGACTAGGCTGACCAAGAAGGATATAGAATTTGTCTGGACAGAAGAATGTCAAGCCGCATTCGATGAGCTGAAGAGGAGATTGACGACAGCACCAGTTTTGACGTTACAGGGACAGGTGGATTCACTATCTATAGTGATGCTTCAGGAAAAGGGTTGGGATGCGTTCTTCAACAACATGGGAAAGTAATTGCCTATGCTTCAAGACAATTATGCCCTCATGAAAAGAACTACCCCACTCACGATCTAGAGTTAGCAGCAGTTATCTTTGCCCTAAAGCTGTGGAAGTACTATCTGTACGGAGAGCGTGTAGAAATCTTCACAGACCACAAGAGCTTAAAGTACGTGTTTACACAGAAGAAGCTGAATATAAGACAGAGAAGGTAGTTAGAATTGATGAAAGACTTTGATATCTCATTACAGTATCATCCAGGGAAAGCCAACGTAGTCGCGGATGCCTTGAGCAGGTACCCAATGTCTATGTATTTGACTTCGGATAGACACTTATTAGCTGATCTTGAGAGCTTGGAAATTGAGATATTAGTTCCAGGAGCTGAGATTCAGATGTGGGGACTGTAGATTCAATCAGAGCTGATAAACAGAATTAGAGCTACGCAGTATGATGATGAGACTCTAAGGAATATTAGGGCACAAGTTCAGGCAGGATTGATAGACGATTTCACTATTGCGGATGATGGATCCTTACGACATGGCACGAGGATGTGTGTGCCAAGTGGAGAGCTGCGCGAAGAAGTTTTACAGGAGGCACACAGCTCTCAGTACTTGATGCATCCCGGAGCCAACAAGATGTATCGAGATTTGAGAAAGCATATATGGTGGTATGGTATAAAGCACGAAGTAGCACGCTTCGTATCCCGATGTTTAGTATGCCAACAGATGAAAGCAGATCGACAGAGGCCAGGGGGATTGCTTCAACCTTTACCCATTCCAGAATGGAAGTGGAAGCACGTGACTATGGACTTCGTTTCAGGACTTCCTCATTCTCCAGGAGGAAAGGACGCAATTTGGGTCATCGTGGATAGGTTAACCAAATCAGCCCACTTCTTACCTTTTAAAGTGGGTACTTCGACAGAGAAGCTAGCAGAGATGTACGTACAACAGATTGTCAGATTACATTGAGTTTCTGTGAGTATTGTCTCAGATCGGGATAGTCGTTTCACTTCCCATTTCTGGAGGAGCCTGCAGTCTAGCTTGGGCACTCAGCTCAAGTTCAGTACCGCATATCACCCTCAGACAGACGGGCAGTCTGAAAGGACTATTCAGACTCTTGAAGATATGCTATGCACTTGCGTATTGGATCTTGGAGGTTCTTAAGAGGATCATCTATACTTGGTAGAGTTTGCTTACAACAACAGCTACCAGGCCAGCATTGAGATGTCACCATTCGAGGCTTTATATGGACGGAAGTGTCGTACCCCTTTATCTTGGGATGATGTTGGAGAAAGAGCCTTGTTAGGACCGAAAATGGTCGTGGATGCAGCAGAAAAGGTAAAACTTATCAGAGACAAACTGCGAGTGGCGCAGGACAGACAACGGCATTGGGCAGATAGTCACCGTAGACCCCTAGAGTTTTAGGTTGGTAATTTGGTGTTCCTACGGATTTCTTCGACACGGGGCACGATTCGTTTCGGCAGAGTAGGAAAGCTTAGTCCACGATACATCGGGCCCTTCAGTATTCTTGCAAGGGTCGGTACAGTGGCCTATAGACTTGACTTATCGCCTGCTCTAGATGGAGTGCATAACGTGTTCCACGTGTCACAGCTGAGACGGTACATGGCAGATCCTAGTCACGTATTAGATCACTCGGAGATCGAAGTTGGACCGACACTCAGCTATCCTGAACAACCGGTGGAGATCTTGGATCGTAGAGAGAAGATATTGCAGAACCAGACTATTCCCTTGGTTCGTATTGCATGGAGAAATCACTCTCCAGGAGAATCAGCTTGGGAGAGAGAGGACGAAATGCGCGAGCGGTATCCATATCTCTTCGAGACTTGAGGTATAATTCAATAATTGATTGCTTGATTCTTGTGATAGTTATTTTTAAATTTTGAGGATGAAATTCTTTAAGGAGGGTAGACTTGTCACCCCCACTTTTTGGATTAGGGGTATTTTTGTCTTTTCGTAATTAATGAGTAAATTATTGCATGATAATCAATTTTCTTTAAATTGCGGTGACCGTTAAGTGATGCTTGTGTCCCACGTAAATCCAGCCCTTGTACTTCTATTTAATTGTAGAACACCTCCTTGCATTTAATTTTAAATAAGCAAACAATAAATCTATTTCATGCAAATTACAATTATTGGTACTGTTATGTAAGAGCATTAAGTATACACCTGTTTGACACGACACGCGTTATAAACCCATTTTCCCCTTCATTATATTTTTCATAAATTTTGGGATGTGTAATTTAACATCAACCCCTTGAAACCATGGCCTCCAAACCCTTAGAACAATGAAATTCTCGTAATTACATCCGAACCTAGCCCATTAGAGTATCTCCATAACAAGCCAAGGCCTTTTCTGGTATTGACCAAAGTCAACATATTCTAGATCAAGCTTAACATCACACATATATATATATATATATATTCCCTTCTTTCCTTTTCCCTTAACCCTAATCAACCCCTAGCCGAATTCTCCATCCTATCCTCTTGCTCATCTCCTTCCAAGCAACCCGACCGTAAACCCGCCGGAACCGAGAGCCCCGACCGAACCTGTCGGCCCTCGACGCCGGAGCAGCCTAGCCCCCGCTTTCCTTCCCCCTCACTGCCGGCAAACTATCACGAGGAGTTCACCGAAGCCGCTGCCATCAGGCGACTGTCACGAGGAGTTCACCGGAGTCGCTGCCATCAGGCGACTGAACCGATGAGTTCACCGGAGCCGCTGCCATCAGATCGACTGAATCAAGAGCTCGCCGGAGATGCCGTACACGATCCTGACTCGTCCCCCGTGGGCCAGACTGGACCGATCAACAAGGTGTGAACACCACTGCTGACGACGACCCCGACACCGAACCATTCGCTTCCACGTGCTCAGGTTCGAACCATCGCATGCATGAACACGTATACGTATACGTAGACACGTACTCCTCATAGTAATCTACACGTATTAGCCGTAGAGTATCTAGTACACGCACGGTATGTACATATGGTGTATGTATTGTTATATGATAGACATATTCGGTATATAGATATATGTATGGTGTATCTCCATCGCACGCATACAGATGTAAATGCCCTGTATATATATATATATACATACCGTATTGTGCTCAATTAACCTAAAGCATATGTATAATTATATATACAATATAAACCTGTTAAGTATTAGATGCATACTTCTGTTATAATGATAATTAATTAAGCATTGATGTTTATGATAGATAACAATAGGCATTATATACCCGTGTACGAGGTGACCTTAACAAATTACGAATACCCATAGCTATCCCAACCTGTGACCTATAGCGTAGCCCATTGAGACTATTATGTTGATTGTGTGCTAGAGTAATGTCTGATGAAGAATTGTATTATATGCTATGTCTATAGGACTGTTGGATCATTCAGACGACACCTTGGAACCCGGACAGTGGTATTGCCAGCTAAGGACCACAGGCGAGTATATTCTCTGACAGTTTCCATTATGTTGATTATCTCTATAATTCTTGTTGTATAGCGTACATGACTCTGACACTGTTCTTTACACGAGTTGGCATCATTGAGACATGTCACGAGGAGTCGTGATTGGAATCCATCGTGCTAGCAGGGGAAACGGGAAAGTATTAGTAGTTTATGTGATCATACCCAAACTTTACATGCAGTATTAGCTCACCCATATCTCACGTTGGTGCAGCCTTACCCTTATATGCCTCATCGCTGTTACATCTGGTTAGCCTGACCTATTGGGGATGATCGCTAATCCATGTAATGAGTCATATAGTCCCAAGCCGATCACATGATATACTGATGTTTCACACACTTAGATAGATGATTCTTGACATGTATCTTGATAGATTGATCTTGTATTTCCACTTGTTCTAGTTGTTGTTCTTATACACACTTACATACCAGTTCTTTGTACTTGCGTACCTTGTAGTTCTATTCCTTGTCAGATGCATATTGATGATGATATTCCAGTACTTATTCCATTATTTCTTATTGCCAGTATTTCCTATCTGTCTTGTATTTTTTTACACGGTGCTATAGATTTTGTCAATATATGTGGAACTGCTGTTAGAGGTATATTTTTGTTCCAATCCTGACTGGATATTTTTCCAGAGAATCTTGAGGATTTCTGTACCACGCACTACGGACCAGGTATAGATGCAGACTATGTACCAGAGATCCTAGAGGAGACTATGCCCCTAGATGAGGCATTGCCTACAACTATCTAGATAGTATTTATTTATGCTTGAGACTTATGGAGGTTATTTCAGTTTATGTTAGACTTATGTTAAGTTTAATTGGAGACTTGTGTTGGACAGCTAGACTATGATTTATCTTTATGTTGAGCCATGGTGTTTAACTATGTCATTTCCTTTTATCTTTTATCATGCCTTATAGTTGTTGTGATTGAGGTATATTGTGAGATTATTGTGAGATGTATATTGGCCTCCTTATGGAGATGGATATCATTGACAGGTGTTTAGCTATATAGTGTTACTGTGACCTAGACAGCGTTCTACCGCCGATGCTGCGGCGTAGGCTGGACGTACCCACGCTCTCGTGCCCCTATACCGGGTGCGGGTTGTGACAGTGTCTGACAGGGATATGAGGTTCACATCTTACTTTTGACGGAGCATGCAAGAGAGTCTAGGGACCCGCCTGAAGTTTAACACATCGTATCACCCGCAGACGGATGGCCAGTTTGAGCGCACCATTCAGACATTAGAGGACATGTTGAGGACGTGCATATTTGATTTCGGTGGATCATGGGAGGACCATTTATATTTGGTCGTGTTTTTCTACAATAATAGCTATCAAGCAAGCATTCAGATGGCTCCCTATGAGGCATTGTATGGCCATTTAGAATTAGAACATGGTGTTTTAAATAAATGTACAAAATTTTGTATCACTTGGTGTACCTTGCTGTTGATTTAAAATTTGGAGCGCTACTCTAGCTTTTGCTTTCAAACAAATTTTACATACTTGACCTAGATGTGCCAGTCTTCCATTTTGACCTTTGGGTCACTCATAAATACCCTCTCTTGTGCTTTATTTTAGTCGTACAATATTATTACAAAATATCTAATTTTAAATCCAAATAAATATAAACTTTGCATCTTTGCCCGTTCCAATCGAAATTGGAGACACAACCACGACCCTTTTCTTGCAACCAAATTTATGATAATAATTTATTCTGAGTCTACTACGTCAATGACACATGTGTCCTACCCAATTTAAAAACTATGCACTTCCAATTAAATTGAGAACAACAATGACACTAATTTTAACTAATTTGGTGCAATGACTCAACCTAACCCAAAACTAGACCCAGCACCAACCCAAACCCCCACTCACACTCTCATGGTTTAATTATACATACAAATTTGCCCCACTACAACACACCAAACATGGCATTTTTTTACATCCAATCTACTTTTTTCTCTTTGTGCAAGTCCTAAACTATTGGGGACTTTTGTGCAAATAACTAGCCATGTGTCCACCTCCTTTTGGTTGGAGCAAATAAAGAAAACCCACTTTGTCATGCTTGACCGATCACATGTGCTCTCCCTCCTTCTTGCATGTAACTATTCAACATATTTTAAATCCTCACCCTTCATTCAAACCCCCACACATCTCCACCACCCATTTTCTTCATGACAAACCACCCTCTCCTTGGAAATCTAGCCGGCCCTGATCCCCAAGCTCCCTCTCTCTCCCCATATTAAATACTCTCTCTCTCTCTGTCTCTCTCTCTCTCTCTCTCTCTCTCTCATTTACTACACACCCTATATTTCCTCTCTCGCTCAAAAATACTTTACCACCACCTATATTCTCTCTCCAGACCAAAACTCCACCACCACCATCATCCTCACCATCCTCTCCACTCCCCACCATAGCAGCCGACACCACCACCACCACCACCACTGCCCCCGACCTCGATAATAGCCCCTTTACCTCCTCCCACCCGCAGGACCAAGGCAACAATGCCGGCCGACGACGGCAGGCCGACCCTCCCCCAACCGAGCCTCCCCTCTCTTTCTCTTATTTTGGTAACTCCTCCTCCTCCTTCTTCTCCTTCATCCTCTTGTTCTTCTTCCTCTCTCTCTCTCTCTCTCTCTCTCTCTCTATATATATATATATATATATATATATATATATATATATATATATATATATATATATATATATATATATATATATATATATATATGCATGATCTTCATTTTTGTTCCTCACCATGCCTCATCTTTCACCTTGTGTATCATTGAACACTTGAACACACACCTTTGTACCATTGTCAAAATACCCATTAAAATATAATTTTTAACTTATATTTAGCACTCTTTTATTCTCATATTTAAGTGTTAAATGATAGATTCATATGCCATGAAATTTGATTGTGTGTTGTGAATGAGAGTGAACTAGATTTGTCTAATATTGTGTGAGTCAAAAAAATTTAGCAAGTAGTAGGGAATAGTGTTGAGTATCTTACATGTATTAAAACAAATTTTAATATAATATTAACATAGAAAAATATACCTAGATGTGTATGGACGATGCTTAGGCTCTAATATGTTTTGCATCATGGTTTATAGAGTGATTTGTACTTATTTTAATTAATGTCCAGATTTGATTTATATAGGGGACACATGACTTTTGTTATTTCAAATAGGGTTGATATGTCACCCTCACATTTTCAATTAAGGGTAGTTTGGTAATGGACACGGGTATTTTAAATTTTAGGATGTGTTGTATTTAAATATTGTGCATGAGTAATTAATTATTTGTTGTATTGTTTATTGTTTGTTTACATGTAGTATTTATTTTAGACTTGTGTAGTGGACCTAATTAGTTTAGTTAGATGCATGAACCCAACATTTATATGTTAGTTTAGATTGGACCCAAGTTTAGACCCATTCATTAGGAGGATGAATTAATTAGTAAAACTATTAGACTAGAACCTTCCCTCCTTAATTATTTCTTCATGAGAGGCCCCAAGGGGTGTTTTGGATATTTTATATTGCTTGGGAGATGATTTATGACCAGCCATTAGAGGAGGAGAGAGAGTGTCTCTTATTTTATTTTATTTATTCCATTTAGATCTATATTTTTTTCCTTTCCTAATTTCTTCATTCCCTCACAATTCCTCACCAAATTTCTACCTAAATTTAGTCCATATTCTTTAATATAGGCTACTACAACAAGGATCTACAAGAAAAAAATAAGGATCAAGAAGGATGAGGCCAAGATCTACAAGGAGGAGCTACTTTCCAATTTTGGGGATTTTTTATTGGAAATCTATCTCCCAATAGGTATATTTCAGTTTTTCTCCTTCTAATAGACTCTAGATCTGAGAATTAACCATGAGAAACCAACCCACATGCATAGGCTACCCATACGAATTGGTTTTAGGTTCATCAGAGACCTACAGTAGAAGTTATGTGCATTTTGGTACCAATTTTGGGAGAATTCTGAGATTGGCACATGTGGTATTTATCATTTAGTACAATAGATCAAATTGATATATGATTGATTATTTGTGACTAGTGTCGTGTCCACAATTGGATACGTATAGGCCGTATCTCATCAATTTGACAAAACGGGTTACTTTTGGGGGGGGTTTCTCCGACACGGGGCCTTGTGCATATCGTATTGCGACACGGACACGTAGATACTCTAATTACTATACGTATTGTTCATATTTAGTGTATTAGACTTGCTCGTGTCCTTCAGGATACGTTTGGTTGTGTGGTGGAGCCGTATCGCAAGCGTATCATAGAGTTAGTGTGATACGGGTGCGGTGCACTCCGCGTATTTGGTATTTTGCTCTTAATTCCATTTGTACATGTGTATATATGTATATATATATATATGTATATATATATATATATATATGTATGTATATATATATATATATATATATATATATATATATATATATATATATATAATATTTATGTGATATAATATTGTATATAATAGTGTATATGAGTTTGTGTATATGCATGTGTATGTTTGTGACTATATGTGTAAGAGTGTAGGTATATATATATATATATATATATATATATATATATATATATATATATATATATAGAGAGAGAGAGAGAGAGAGAGAGAGGAGTATATATATAGAGAGAGAATTATATAGATATTGGTATCTATGTATTATGTAAGGGTATATATATATATATATATATATATATATATATATATATATATATATATATATATATATATATATATATATATATATATATATATATATATATATATAAGCATAGATGAGGGTATTGATATAGATAGATGTATATGTATATAAGTGTTGGTGGCATGTTGTTGTATGAGTTTATGTGTTTGTATTTATGTGTCAGTGTATATACATTTATCTATATAAATATATGTGTATGTTTATATATGTATGTGGTTATGTGTGAGAGATATAGCTATTTATGATATTAGTTTTGTGTATTATGTCTATACTATACATATGAGGATGTATATATATATATATATATATATATATAGATATATATATATATATATATATATATATATATATATATATATATATATATATATATATATATATATATTGAGATACTTGATAGATACATGTATGTATGTGTATATGTAAATACATAGAGGTGTTTGAATATATGTGTATGTGTCAATATATCTATATGTGAGTGTACATATATGTATAGTTGAGAGTATATATATTAGAGGTTGATATATATATATAGGAGTATGTGTGTGTGTGCGCGCTTATGGCTCTATGTGCGCGTGTGTAGTTTGCAGCGCTCGTGTAGCAGCAACGCGCGAGCAGCGCACGTGCACCGAGTGCAGCGTGCTACGGCAGCAGCAGCGTTTGCAGCACAGCATGGAGGGGGCTCGGGGAGCCACTACATTCAGCAGGAGATAGCACAGTATCAGTTGGTTTTAGTTTCAGTCCTGTTTTAGATTAGTTGCTTAGTATTTGGTTAGCATGTTAGTATATAATTAATTATATATATATTATAGTGTTATTTATATAGTTAGTTGAGGTATTGGTTTCAGTTCAGTTGTTTACTAGTGGTTTGGGTTATCAAGATATTGGTTTCAGTCAAGGTATTTGGGCATTGAGTTGAGGTATTGAGTAGTTGAGGTAATTGGTATATTATGGTTAGTAGTTTAGTTATATATATATATATATATATATATATATACTTGTTTATGTTGAGTTAGTTATATCTAGCTATATGTATTATGTATATATGTAGTTATAGGTTACTGAGATATTGAGTTTGCTAGTAGGAGTTAGTATCTATATATATATTAGTGTAGACATATATACATGTTAGTATGCTAGTAAATAGTTAGCTACATATATAAATATATTTGTATTAGTTGTTATTGTATAGTAGTAGTTAGTTATGTATATATGTAGTGTGGTATTATTGTTTAGTAGTTAGACACTTATATAGCTAGTGCTAGAGGTTTATGTATTAGCATATTAGCTTGGGGTATTATATATGTATTAGTTATATGTTATAGTTTTGGGTTACATTGGGATACCAAGGTATTACCAAGTTATTGGGCCGATACCCAAGGTATTGAGTTTGGGTATTGAGATAGGTGCGATACGCATTGGTGCAAGGCCAAGGTATTCTATTTTATTTGTATTGATATAGTATTATAATATTTGACTTGTTTATATATCTAAAACACTATTTTCATATGATTAAACTTGCGTATCTTAGGATACGGCTCTTCGAGTGCCTTGTTGTATTTTAGTTTAGCTTGTATAGATTAGTTTCATAGTGTATTGAATTAGTATCCTAGTGTTAGACTCTAGTAGCCTAGAAATGGTCGGTTTGACTTAGAAATGGTTTTATGACCTAGATGTTGACTAGTTTAACTTAAATTTATTCTAACATCTTGTATTAATGCAACATACCATATATAGGTCTGTGTGGCACCAGCTTGGGCATCGAGAGACATACCTTGCTCAGGATGACAGGCGAGTACATTCTCTGATAGTTTTCTTTATTTGATATCTACTATGATTCTGGTTTATAGCATTATTTTACCTGATTCCTCGATACTTGGATACACGGATTAGTATTGCATGGATTTATTTTCTTGTGAAACATACATTATACTTGTCTAGCCTCTACTTCAGGACTCATTACTAGCATCACATCATGACTCACCTACTGGAATCACCTATTTTATTTAGCTGGACTCATATTTGATTTACGTATCAGAATTGGATTCATTTA
The DNA here is from genome assembly GCA_036927795.1 of Iris macrosiphon. NCBI lineage: Eukaryota > Viridiplantae > Streptophyta > Magnoliopsida > Asparagales > Iridaceae > Iris > Iris macrosiphon. The sequence goes on from JAYESA010000019.1 coordinate 93,766,920, forward strand.
TACTAGTCGGGGCAAGAAAATACTCGCGTAGACATGTAAATATTTCCAAAATCTAGAATCACTCCTCTGGTCTAATTTGGAATGATAGCAGCCGTACACCAAGTGTGCAGTGAGTCGTACTTACCCCTAGTCGTTTACATGTAGAAGGCGGTATTTCAAAACACACTAGTTAGTGCTCTCTTGCTGGATTCACATTACACTTGCTGGACTCACATCATATTTGTTTAGTTTAGTTCTTCTCTATTTGTAGTCATTATTGCCATGCTCTCTGGCTCACCACATTTACTTTTATTGCTCTTTATATAGATGTTGTTTATTTCAGTCTCTGATTCATTCTCTTTTCTGCTCATCAAGTATTACTTACTATAATTGTTTATAGTCTTTGTCAATTAATTGGAACTGCTATTGGGTTGTACTTCGCTCCAATCCTGCCTGGATATATTTTTTCGGATGATTGGCTTATAGGGCAGTGTCCCACATTCTACGGGCCGCAGGATGGCGTACCTTTAGAGGATACTCCTATAGACCAGGAGGACTTAGTTGTAGAGCCCGAGGAGGTTTAGTTTATTTTTGTGTTGGCCTTGTATTAGACTCTTTGTAGAGATTCACAGTTTGTATTATTATTTCAGATTGTGGGTTGTATCTTTATTCTTTCTTCTCTTTTTTATTCGTGCTTTATCTTCCTTAGTTTGTTTTGTGATTGAGATTAGTTATACTTACGAGATACCATATTGCTCCTCCGTTTGGAGTTGAGATGATTGACAGGTACCATATTATATTGTTGAGATGTTAGATAGTTAGAAATGACCCAGACATCGTTCTACTGTCGATGCTGCGACATAGGCTGGGCGTAACCACGTACTCTTGTTCGAATATCTGGGTGCGGGTCGTGACACATTTTTAATGATGGCCCATGCAGGTCTAGATTAACAATTAGTGCAATTTCGTAGTTGTGCTCATCTAGAGTACTTTTACGAGCCTGCTTTAGGAAATAGGATTTAGGCTCAGAATTAGTCAATCACACCTAGAAAAATTCTAAAATATGTTTTGCAAATCCTTATCTATGGAATATTATATTGCTTTGAATAAAGTTCTATCCTTCTTTGATGATATCGTATCATATTCAATATTGATTTCATATTTCAATCTATCTTCAGGATGCCGCCGAAGACGCGTTCCCAACGATCAGGTATCACGACAGTACGACCAGTCACTTCATCACCCTTGAGGCAAGCACCCTCAGACGATAGTCCAGCACCTACATTCAGGAGGTCAGCTTCACCAGTCCAGGTGGGCGTATCTGTAGCAGCTTTTGGAGGAGCTCCACCTCCAGTACCGAGGACAGAGCAGACAATTTTTGAGGATCTTCCACCACCTGCAGTTGATCAGAGGCAGATGTTAGCGCTTTTCTAACAGATAATGGAATCGCAGTAGCAATAATCCGAGGTCCTACGATAGAGCGTGAAGAATGCTCACCATATTGTACTTGCAGCAGTTGAGAGAGCTATTATGGTCCAGCCACATATGGCACCACCTCAGTTTATTCCGTATCAGCCGAGGTCGGGTACCATCATATACTTCAAGAGGATGGGGCTAAAAGACTTTAAAGGCACAAAAGGGATCTTATATGTCGATGATTGGATCGAGGACATGGAGAGGAACCTACGACTAGCGTAGATTTCGGAGGGTCTACGAGTAGAGGCAGCAGGAAGTCGAATGTTCAACATAGCATTAACATGGTTCAGGACATACTCGAGGATCACGGCGGTAGGATTGACTTGGAAAGCTTTTAAAGAGCTTTTCAAGGAAAAGTTCTTTCCGGACGTTGCTCTGGGTGTCTTAGAGAGCCAGTTTCTATACCTCATCCAAGAGAGTATGACAGTGGCCGAGTATACTGTCGAGTTTTGCAGATTGAGCAGGTTTGTAGAGGGACAGAATCCCCAAGGAAAGGCCAGGAAATTTAGGAAGAGTTTGATCAGGGAGATTAAATCCCTCAGTAGGGGGCACCGTACAGCTACTTTTGAGGAGATCCTGATGAATGCGCAGAAAGCGGAGGATGACTTGGATCTCAAGTCCAAGAGAGGTAGAGATATTTTGGGTAGTGCTGGTAGCAGTACGGGACCAGCTAAGCGTCCCCATATCCAGTAGCAGCAGGTTCAGGCGCCGATTCGTGCTCCAGTTCAGCAGCAGCCCTAGAGGCAGATTCAGCCATTGCCCACTTGTGCCTACTGCAGGAAGTCAGGACGCACTTGGGATGTTTGTAGGAGAAGGTTGAAGGTGTGCCTATTTTGTGGATCCGCAACACACTAGATGAGGGATTGCCCTGTAGCACCCCCATTTGGTAGAGCATGGGGTCAGAAAGGAGGAGTTAGACCACCTGTGGCACAACATCATGCCCACACCAACAGAGGGAGGCACCCCAGCATGACGGGGCATTTGTAATGGCAGTCGTAGAGGACGACACTTTAGGTGATAAGTTAGCTTATTTTGTCTTGTTCTGTTTATTTCCTTTACATCTGTGTTTGTGTGTTTAGTTAGTGCCTTATAGACTGTTTGTGTGTTATTGTGTAGCTAATATACCCGGACGGAGACTGCAAAACTATGATGGACAGAGACCATAGTTAGTTATTTCTTTTAAATTGCATGTTGTATGTTTAGTTTAGACTGGGGTTGACCAAGAGGGGGTTACGATTTTCTTTGATTTTGAGGACAAAAATTTTCTAAGGTGGGTAGGATTGTCACCCTCATATTTCCAATTAAGGGTAGTTTGGTAATTGACACGGGTATTTTAAATTTTAGGATGTATTGTATTTAAAAATTGTGCATGAGTAATTAATTATTTGTTGTATTGTTTATTGTTTGTTTATATATAGTATTTATTTTAGATTTGTGTAGTGGACCTAATTAGTTTAGTTAAATGCGTGAACCTAATATTTATATGTTAGTTTAGATTGGACACAAGTTTAGATCCATTCATTAGGAGGATGAATTAATTAGTGAAACCATTAGACTAGAACCTTTTCTCCTTAATTATTTCTTCATGTGAGACCCCAAGGGGTGTTTTGGACATTTCATATTGCTTGGGAGAGGATTTATGACCAGCCATTAGAGGAGGAGAGAGAGTGTCTCTCATTTTATTTTATTCATTCCATTTAGATCTACATTTTTCCTTTCCTAATTTCTTCATTCCCTCACCATTCCTCACCCAATTTCTACCTAAATTTAGTCTATATTCTTCAATAGAGGCTACTACAATAAGTATCTACAAGAAGGAAGCAATGATCAAGAAGGAGGAGGCTAAGATCTACAAGGAGGAGCTACTTTCCAATTTTTGGGATTTTTTTATTGGGAATCCATCTCCTAATAGGTATATTTTAGTTTTCTCCCTTCTAATAGACTCTAGATCTGAGAATTAACTATAAGAAACCAACCCACATGGATAGGCTACCCATAGAAATTGGTTTTAGGTTCATCGGAGACCGACGGTGGAAGTTATGTGCATTTTGATACCAATTTTAGGAGAATTTTAAGATTGGCACATGTGGTGTTTGTCATTTGGTCCAATAAATCAAATTGACATATGATTGATTCTTTATGATTAATGTCGTATCCACAATTGGATACTTGTAGGTCGTATCTCGTCAATTTGACGAAATGGGTTAATTTTGGGGGATTTTCGCCGATACGGGACCTTGTGCATATCACATTACAATACGGACACATAGATACTGTAATTACTATATGTATAGTTTATATTTAGTGTATTAGACCTGCTCGTGTCCTTCGGGATACGTTTGGTCGTGTGGTGGAGCCGTATCGCAAGCGTATCATAGAGTTAGTGTGATACGAGTGCGGTGCACTCCACGTGTTTGGTATTTTGCTCGTATTTGTTCATATATATATATATATATATATATATATATATATATATATATATATATATATATATATATATATATATATATATATATATGATATTTATGTGATATAATATTGTATATGAGTTTGTGTATATGCATGTGTGTTTTTATGACTGTGTGTAAGAGTGTAGGAATATATTCATATATATATATATATATATATATATATATATATATATATATATATATAGAGAGAGAGAGAGAGAGGGGAGAGGAGTATATATATAGAGAGATATTTATATAGATATTGGTATCTATGTATTATGTAAGGGTATATATATATATATATATATATATATATATATATATATTTATTTATTTATTTATTTATTTATTTATATATAACCATAGATGAGGGTATTGATATAGATAGATGTATATGTATATAAGTGTTGGTGGCATATTGTTGTATGAGTTTATGTGTTTGTATTTATGTATGAGTGTATATACATTTATCTATATGAATATATGTGTATGTTTATATATGTATGTGGTTATGTGTGAGACATATAGCTATTTATGATATAATTTTTGTGTATTATGTCAATACATATACATATAAGGATGTGTCTATATATATATATATATATATATATATATATATATATATATATATATATATATATATATATATATTGAGATACTAGATAGATACATGTATGATATCCTTCCTTGATACAGGGCAGTGTAAACAGTGGACCTCAGAGCCATCGAGACGTGCAACAGAGCTTTTTCGCTGAGCACAGCGTAAAAATATAGGCTCAAGGACCATCCGCGTAATGCAGTATGTCCAGGCTGCTTCAGCGTAAACAGGGTGCTTCATCGCCTTAATGGCGTAAAACTCATCCGCTTTCAATGCAGCATTGAAGTGTACAAGGAACACTTCGTATTCTTCGAAATGAACCTGTCAGATCATGCAATGAACCTGACGTCTGGACTCCTGACAAAGAGTACTGCACGACAACCCAAGCGACGGCTATAATGATGGCGTGGCACTGCAACCCAGGCTGTCATTTACTGTCATTTTCTTTGCGTAAACTACTTTTACACATACGAAGGAATACGCTGTCTAGTTTTACACAGGCAGATGTGAGCCGTTTACGCTCCGCAGAAGGCAAACAGACCGCCACATCAGCAGTTACTCTTCGTACAGAATTTGAGGCACGTATCTGCATTTAATGCACAGAATGATGGCAAATCTTAAAGACAAGCCTCTGCATTTAATGCGCAGGATGGGGGCAGATCTCTGCATTTAATGCAAGAGATTTGATTATATCTTCAAGAGCCGTAATTCCGGCTAAAATGTCCACATCATCTCGGCTTCTACGCCTACTCGACCTCTATGACCACTCGGCTTCTACGCCTACTCGGCCTCTATGACCACTCGGCTTCTACGCCTACTCGGCTTCTACGCCCACTTGGCTTCTATGCCCACTTGGCTTCTACGCCTACTCGGCTTCTATGCCTACTTGGCTTCTATGCCATGGTGACAGTTATTGGCTTTTATGCCAACCTCTTCTACATAAGGGATAACTACCTACGTGGCTTCTACGCCATGATCTTCGCAGCAGATATATGCGTTTTGTCCCTTAGTTAGACACGCGTCACATGCTCACTCAAAAGGTTATCTATACGCAGGCATTAGTTATTTTAAACCGTCGTATAAAAGGGTATTGTACTTCCACTACTCGGTTTCTACATCGACTGAGTGGTCACTGTCACTAAAACTCTATAAATAGAGACCTCTATCAATAGAGGAAAAGGTCAAAGAAAATTGGTGGAGAAACGGTCGACAGAGAGAGAGAGAGAAGAATCCAGAGCTCAGGCAAAGAGAAGGGATCGACGACTTTGGCATCGAGCATCCACCCTCTTTAGCAACCTTCGAAGCTGCTTTCTGCCTTCCACGGCACTTCTTCAACATCGTGTGGTCTAAGGGCTAAAGTGATCGACTATAGATCAGACACCTATAGCAATATTTACCCAGATTAAATAAATTGTACTTAGTCATCCTCGTGTAGGATTAAATTGTACAATCTTGTTAGTAAACATAAAAGAAGGGCGAGTTTTTGTATAAGACCTCGTTTTCCACATTATCAATCTTTTTCGTTTATTATCCTAAACAAGATGGTGACTCTGCTGGGGACATCTTTCTCTTCTGATGAGGAAGCTATTGCTCAACACGATACGGTATCCGTAGGATCCGTGAAGAAGACACTGGTCGTCCAGTTCGACCAGTCTGCCTACGAAGACATGCTTCGAACAGGGGGTAGCTCTCACTCCCTCTCCGTCCAAAACAACAGGAAGCTGCACAAGGTCTGGATGCCCAAGACATCCTCTTCCATTCCTGTGGACTCTCTGAGCTCTTCGATCTCTCCGATCTCTCCAACCAATGAGGTTGTAGCATTGCTCCCTCCGCGTCTTGCGCGTAAAATTTAGTTGCCTGTCTCTGGCAGGACCGACAAAACTTCTGAAAAAGCCTCAGCGCTAACCCAGAAGTATAATCCGTACCTTGCGCATAAAATTCAGTTGCCTGTCTCTGGCAGGGCCGACAAAACTTCTGGCAATGCCTCAACGCTAACCCTGAAGTATAATCCGCGCTCTGCACGTAAAATTCAGTCTCCCGTCCCTGGCGGAATAGACAAAATTTCTGATGATGCCTCAGCGCCAAATCAGGAATCACAAACACGCTCCGCAGGTAAAAATGCATCTGTCTTCCGTAGAAAAACAGATGATCACTGCAAACTACGCAAGGGAAAGCAAGCGACGGACTACTCAACTTCTCGACCTTTACGCCAGCAAAGGAACAAGCCATCATCTTCTTCTTCTGTAACTCCTACTGACCTGCACAATTATCTGATCCAGAAGCGCAAGGAGAGGGGATCTTCCAGCATGTCTATTATGCCTCCTAGCCAGCACTGTTGTAATAGTCATAGGATTGTAATTAATTGTTGTTATTCTGAAGCAAAATGGTCAGTTTTCGACCGGTTGAGCTAGCCTCCATCTTTCCAGGAAGAAGAGCCCACGCACGCATCTGTGAACATGGCTTCACACATACCTAGAGGAGGGTCGGGCTCAAGACGTCATCCCTCTAGAACTCTGAGCCGAAGGAGATTCTACATGCTCCTTAGGAACACCGAAGCTGGGGTGTTCCAAAATACTCGTTCGAGGTCGCGACAACCGGCTCCGTACTCTTCTGATTCCGATGCTGGGGGTCGCCAGTCTCCCGAATCAGATGCCGAAAGTATAGAGTCAACTTCTACAGAGACCTATACTAATCTTTCAATGACACCCAGGGAGATAGGAGTTTATGCCATTGGAAATGAACACGAGGAAGCTTCCCTGTCCGGGAGCACTGAGCAACGCATCACTATACTAGAGACGTCTCTGAAGGAAATGCAATCCATGATGGAGAACATGCACCAGATGATGCTAACTCAACACGCAGCCGCCATGGCTCCAGTATAGGCCCCTCCAACTCAGATACGCGTAGGGGTGGAGTTACCACCATCCAACACGATCCAAGAGCCTGCTCTAGATCAAGAGTCATCAGTTCCTTCGCTTCCTCACTCGGAGAATGTATTACCTCCCGTCGGAGTCACGATGCCATCGATTCCTCATCACCCCGTGGTCCCACTACCGGCTGAAGATCCGATGCAGGCAGTACGGGAGTTGAAAGCCCAATTTGATGCCTTGAAGCACAAAGATCAGCTCAAGAAATTGGGAATCAACCAACCTTACCCAGCTATCTGGGAAGAGGTCCCTTTCCCTTCTAGATACAAACCACATACTATGGCTTTGTTCGAGAGAAAAACATCACCGAGTCAATACATGAACTACTTCAGCATGATGACAGTGTTGTTACAAGGGAACGACGCCCTCCTCACTCGGGTGTTCAAAGGCTGTCTCTCGGGGGTAGCTTACCAGTGGTACCGAAGTCTGGCAGACAACTGCATTACTTCCTTTGAAGACTTTAAGGCCTTATTCTTCACGCGATTCTACGAGGGACGGATGGACATGTCTATGTCCTCTCTCATCGAAGTCAGGCAGAAGGAAAAGGAGAATGTTCGCACTTTCATCGAACGTTTTCGTCAAGCCACTCTGCAAATGCCTCCAGGAGTCCCAGACTCGACACTAGTCGACATCTGCAGAAAGAACCTTCTCCCCGTGATCTCGGTGTTCACAAGACCATATCAGTTCCGTGATTGGCCCTTGTTCATCATTTCGACGATGGCCGTGGAGGACGGTGGCTACCACGCAGACGAAACCTGGGACTTCCAAGCCCATTAAAGTATACTCTTTCGACGACGACGATATTCCGAGCATATTCGAATATCTCGTCAAAAGCGGCAAGATTACCCTTCCTGAGGTGAGACGGCCCAATGAGGCCGGCAGTACCAACAATCCCAAGTACTGCATCTTCCATAGGTACATACACCACCCCACAAAGGCGTGCTATATACTGAAAAGGAAGATCCAGGAGCTAATTGATGCTAAGGCCATCACTCTGCGCAACAGCGAGAAGACGGTCATGGCCAAGATGATCTCCCTGCAATTTGGCAATCTGCCTCCCCAAGAAATCCCGGACGGTGTTATGCCTATTTCCCGGACGATGATGAACATCGTTAATCTCCCTCCAGCTAGAGGTCAAAATCATGACCTGCTACCACTAACTACCCAGCGAGGCGAGACTATGTGGGTTCATCCAGATCTGGTGCCAGAGATCGAGAAAGAGACTCAAGCTGCTAAGGCTAAGTCTAAAAAGAACTCAAAGCACAAACTGTGTCACATGATTACGGTACACTAGGCATCAGAAGACGAGGTCTTGGCTACTGGAACCCGCTCAGGGAAAGCCTACCTCCAGGACTATGGAGCCGGCCAGGAAGATGCATCGGCAGACGCTTTAGCTGCCAAGCCTTCAGAACCGGAATCCGTCGTACCAGAGGCCGGTCCTTCGAGACCAACTTCGGCGGACAAAGGGAAGCAAAAAGAAGTGCGCTTCGATAAACCTGTGAAAAATATTCAAATAAAGGTTTAGAGAAGCCATACAACTTTGACATCCTGGCCCAACTGGCTAATACACCAGCCAGGCTGTCCATCTTCGAGCTACTCAGGCTCTCTCAGGACACTCGTCAAGCCCTGAGTGAAGCATTGATGCAGGCGGATGCATACTTGACCCAGCTCAAGTCCCCTACCAAAGAACCCGTGGCGTGTCCTCAATGCCACAGTATGATGGAGGTGGTCCCAAACTTCACTTTCACTTAAGATGATATACTGTTAAAACATAACAGGCATGACAGACCCCTCTATTACACCGGGTACATCGGTTCCATGGAGGTCGACCAGATTCATATAGATCCGGGATCATCAATCAGCATTATTTCTCATAGTCTGCTCAGACCGCTAAGGATTCATACCAGCGAATTGGTGTACACCACCACTACAATCGTGGGTTTCAACGCCGGAAGAAGTAAGCTGTTGGAGAAAATTCGTCTGAGGATCCAGATTGGCAACCTCAGATCGGTAGCTACATGTTACGTCATCGATTCAGAGGTGTCCTACAATATTCTGTTGGGTAGACCTTTGATCCACGACCATAACATCATTCCTTTGACTCTATATCAATATTTCAAATATGTAGACGCCCGAGGAACAGTACGAATGGAGATTGCTGACCTGAACCCGTTCAAAGGAGTAGAATCCTACAACTCTGATGCCGTGTTGTACTCTCAAGACTGCACGAAAGAGGTGTCAGCCGAAGCAGAGAAGGAATCCCACCGGGAGCCAGAAGAACCCTCTGCCAAGCAAACTTTGTCAATCCAGGTGAAAGGACGGACTACTCGTCCAAAAGCCATAAAACCTATGGCTATCCACCTGAACGAGACCAGGTCAGGAAAAGGGGATGATCCTCTAGTGATCACTTTGAACCAGAAGCCTCCACCCTTGGTCATCAACCTCCAGTACAACAGGCAGCCGAGTGATGTAAACACAACCAGGAACAGAGTTTCAGATGATAATAAACATCCTCTTTTTCAGTATATTAACGCCCAAATTCTAAATCAGGAATCCTTCCCCTACGACGATATAGAACCTACAGCGCAAAAATTCTTGGAAGCTATAGATTCCTATCATCCGTATATACGGGAAGTGGCGTCATCATCCAATGTCACCACGACATATGGACCGCATGAGGATTCTATCTTCATTGTCCCGCCTACTTGCAGCAGTCAGCATCCAATAGTCTTCGGCCGCATGCGCAATAAACCGACTGTACGAGAGGATTCTTTCGACGACGATGCCGGTAAAATGCAGGTTCACAAATACAACCCGCAAGCTCTGAAGATCATACAAAATATGGGTTATAACTTGAAGCTGGAACTGGGTCTCAGCTACGGGAAAGGCAAACGAATGCCGCTGCACGGCGATCCCTACTATCAGCGAACTCGTTTCGGGTTAGGGTATACCACCTCCCTCGCAACTCCTGAGTCAAACGAGGATATCTTTTCCTCCTCTCTAAACGGCTCAGCGCCCTCCGACTCATCTCATGCTCTCGAGCGAACATTATCAGTAAATATGGTAGTGACCGATTCCTTCGAATCAGACGAACAAGAATCCGAACCGTTTGAGAATGACGCTTGGGCTCAGCAAATGGATACACAATGGGAGTTCCGCTTCGAGCAGAGAGAACCTCCTACTGAAGACAAAGTTATCCAGATTGACGTTGGAGATAAACTTTCGCCAAAGCCGATATTTATCAGTAACAATCTTTTCGAAGCAGAAAGGGAAGAAGTTATCCAGTTGATAAAAGAATATATCAACATCTTTGCGTAGAATTATGAGGATATGCCAGGCCTTGATCCAAAGGTGGCTACTCATAGGCTCAATATATTATCCGATTCGAAGCCTGTGAAGCAGCACCAACGCCGGTTCCGCCTGGATATGATGGACACCATTGAAGCTGAAATCAAGAAGTTGATAGCCTATGGCTTCATCCGTGAAGAACAATATCCCGACTGGGTCGCCAATGTTGTCCAGGTCATAAAGAAAAATGGGAAAGTACGAGTCTGCATCGATTACCGAGATCTGAATGCAGCCTGCCCCAAGGATGAGTTTCCTTTTCCCATCACAGATGTCATGATTGACAATACATGCAGTTTTGAACGTATGTCTTTTATGGACAGATTTTCAGGATACAATCAAATCAAGATACATCCTGAAGACGAGAAGCATACTGCCTTCCGGACACCATTGGGGGTATATTGCTATACGGTCATGCCCTTCAGATTGAAGAATGCCGGGGCTACGTACCAACGGGCTATGAGTAACATATTCCATGAGCATTTATGCAAGACAGTAGAGTGTTACGTGGACGATGTAGCTATCAAAAGCCGCCTCAAGGATAATCACATCCAAGACTTGAAGACAGTATTTGACTTGATGCGCCAACATCAACTCAAAATGAATCCTACAAGTCCTTTCTGGGGGTATCTAGTGGCAAATTTCTAGGATTTGTCATAACCGCTAAAGGCATTCAAGTGGACCCTGATAAAGTCAAGGCCATCTTAGAAATGCGACTACCCCGCAATCTGAGGGAACTCAGGGGATTTTGAGGTCGTCTGGCTTATATCCGGAGATTCATATCCAACCTCTCTGGAAGATGTCAGCCATTTTCTTGTCTCATGAAGAAAGGTGTATCCTTCGTATGGGACGAAGCCTGTAAACAAGCGTTCGGTGATATCAAGCACTACCTCACCAGCCCGCCAGTTCTGGTGCCTCATGTCATAGGAAGATCGTTCGTACTGTATGTTCGAGCGATGGATCATTCTCTGGGAGCTCTTCTCGCACAAAAGAACGAGATGGGTCACGAGCAGGCTATCTTCTACCTCAGTAGGATAATGGTCGGAGCCGAACACCGGTATAATCCAGTGGAGAAAGAATGCTTGGCTCTGATATTCGCTATTCAGAAAATGCGATACTATGTCACAGGCCAAACTATTCATATCATCTCCAGGATCAATTCTCTTCGGGTACTGATGAACAAGCCAAGTGTTCTTAATTCCTGACTCGCGATATGGGCGATGTTATTGACACCGTATGACATGGTGTACGTCCCCCAGAAGTCTGTCAAAGGCCAAGCACTGGCTGACTTCCTAGCTGCTCATCCGATCCTGGAGGCCTCCAAGCTGTACGAGGACATTCCCGACGAAGTTGCAGAATGTAATTCCTCAATGGAAAGTGATGCATGGCAACTATTCTTCGATGGTGCCTCCAGAACTGGTCCCAGGGAAAACGTGGTCTCGGGAGTAGGAATTGTCCTGGTTACTCCTGATAAGCTCATCATCTATCGAGCATATTCCCTTAGCGAGCCCATTTCCAATAATGTGGCAGAATACAACGCTCTACTAATCGGCCTCCAAGTCGCTAAAGAATTGGACGTCGAATCTCTGGAAGCTTTCGGTGATTCTCTGCTGATCGTCAATCAAGTCAGAGGAATATATGAAGTCCGGAATCCAGACCTCATCCCCTATCACCGAGCAACGGTCGAGATAGCCATGACATTCAAGAGATTCTTTCTAGAGCATGTGCCTCGATCTTAGAATCTGGAATCTGATACCCTAGCCAGTCTAGCTGCAGATTTAGCTACCCCTATAAGAAGGCAGAATTCGATAATCCTTCTTAACAGAGATTTATTTTGTGTGAAAAATAATTTCCACATAGAATGCAGCTGCGCGGTGGACACAGATCCTCCCAGGAGACACTGGAGAAGTCCCTTTATAGACTTCGTAGCATACAGAATCTTGCCAGAAGATCCTAAAGAAGCGGCATCCGTCAAAAGACGATCATTATATTTCTATTTCGACGCATCGTCATAATGTCTATATCGCCGGTCTTATGAAGGACTATTATTACGATGTCTCTCTGGTGACGAAGCACAACAGATTATCCGTGAAGCCCACGACGACGTATGCGGAGCGCATCAACCCGGTCCTAAGCTACAGGATCGCATCAGGAGAATGGTCTATTACTGGCCTACTATGATCACAGATGCAATAAAGTATGCAAGACAATGCAGAGCCTGTCAGGTCCATGCAGACTTTATCCATCAACCTCCCGAATATCTACATCCTACGGTTGCATCCTGGCCTTTCGAAGCATGGGATATGGATATCATTGGTCCTATTCACCCGTTTTCTTCTAGAGGTCACCGGTTCATACTGGCCATCACGGATTACTTCTCCAGATGGGCAGAGGCGATCCCTCTTGCTGAAGTAAAGGCATCAAATGTGATCAGCTTCATCAAGCATCACGTCATTTACTGCTTCGGGATACCCCGAAGGATAATCCACGACAATGGGCCTCAATTCATCAGCCAAGCGTTTCATCGATTTTGCGATAAAAATCGGATACAAAATATCGCCTCTACGACATATAATCCTGCTGCTAATGGTTTGGCGGAAGCTTTCAACAAAACCATTATCAAGCTCTTGAAGAAGTTCGTCTCTTCGAACAAAAGGGATTGGAATGAGAAGCTGGGAGGATGTCTCTGGGCATACCGCACAACGGTACGGGCACCAACAGGTTGCACACCTTCTCATTAGTCTACGGGAGCGAAGCAGTTCTCCCCATCGAGATCCAAGTCCCGTCACTCAGGATAGTCGTGGCTAATGGGTTGACTCAAGAAAAGAATGACCTGTTAAGGCTTCAAGAGCTAGAAGGATTAGACGAGAAATGCCTCCAAGCTCAACAGCGCATCGTGCTCTATCAAGCACGCATTTCCAGAACTTTTAATCAAAAAATAAGGGAAAGAGTATTCAAAGTCGGCGAGCTAGTTTTAGCCGTAAAAAGGCCGATGATTCTTACTCACAGAAGTAAGGGCAAATTCTAGCCCAAATGGGAAGGCCCTTATGTGATCGAGACGACATTCTCAAACGTCGCTTACAGGTTAGCCCAGCCTAATGGAGACCTGTTAATGGCTCCTATCAATGGCAAATTTCTGAAAAGGTACTATGCTTAACCTCCTCTGCTCAAGTGGAATATGGCGAAAATCTCATTCTGACAAAACTACTTCCAAAATGAAACTAGTTGGATCGTATTCTATCATATAACCTCTGAATAGATGTGTCCTGCTAAAACTTACCAAGAGTATATCATGTCCATATTACCTCTGATATCACTTTTCACCCAAACCTGTCATTTACATTTCGAAATGATAGGGCCACAAAGTCAGATGAAAGCCTCTTTATTATTCCCAAAAAGGAGCAAAAGTACATGGAAAAGCAAAAGCAAAAGTACATTATTTTGGGGGAGCAGTCAGGTCGCGAAGCTGTTGCGCCAGTACGGCCATCCTCTCAGTCCTGGAATCTAAGACATCAGCGCGAGCCCGCTCCAGTCGTGCCTCATCATTGCTCAGGAGGGACAGTTCGGCTCTAGCCCGAAGAAAACCAGCACGGACGACTCCTGCACGCGTCAAGTTCTGTTGTGCTACACCCAATCGGCTATCCGCCACAACTAGAGCTTCCGACGACTGAGAAGCCCACTCTTTTGCCTGAGCGAGTTTCGTTTCTAGCATGAGGACCCTCACTACATTCCCTTCGTGCTCGGCCTGGCACTTCGTTTGAAGAGCAATGGCCTCCTCCAGGATGACTTTTCCTTCATCCATCTCCTGCTGATGTGTCTGGATGGATTTATTTATGCCTGCCATCTGTTTGGCAAGCCGCGCAGTCATGGAGTCGTATCTAGCCTGGACCAGATCTTCAACATTATCTCGAGCTAGCTGCAAGTATTCGTTAATGGGTTACTCCAAACCATTAACTATCTCTTCCAGCGTATCAGCCAGCCCGGTGTTGTCGAATTCTCGGATCGGCACTATCGCGGACAGGGAGGACCTCTTCAGCGACGTAAAACTCAGATTCTTTGCCAACACCATTGATATTAACATTTTCAAAGTGGTGTAGAAGATGCCAGTGAACTGCTCGATCAGCGCAGCTAGGTCCGAATGGACGCCGGGAGTGGCCTCAATATTGGCGAGTCCCTCTCCAAGAACAACCGCAGACGATGTCGCCACGGCCGTCGCCTCAACATGTGGTGCGACAAAAGAAGAAGAGCCAACACCGGACGAAGATACCAGCATACTCAAAGGAGGCATTGTCGCAATGACAGGCTCATCCTCCACTTGAGATATCGGAATCTCGTCGACAGGTGAGCCGGCACCCGAAGATGCTTCTTTCTCAAAATCAGCCACCTCCGTATCGCCGCCAGGACCTGACACAGAGCCGAAGGGCGCATTTACACTGCCCTCCCCGAAGAGGTCTTCCCCTGAAAAGAGGACGAAGGGAAGTTAGTATCGAAATAATGTTAACTTTTCTAAAAAGAGGCATGAAGACGATATTTACCCATGGCCGACGGCATATGTGTCGCATCTGCGGCCTGTACAGCTAAATCATTTCTTAACGATGCTAAACAAGCTGTCATACCTGGAGAAAGGAGTCTGCTAACCGACACTGGCAAATAGTCTTCCAGGTCCTCGTCAAATTCCAACCGAGGCTCATCGGCTGGAATCTCGCCAGGTGCGCTTACAGGCACGGCAGGAGTCTCTCCCGATGTCGATCCGCATAAAGGTATACTCTGCCCCGAAGGTGACCTCGTTTTACTACCTGAAGCAGTAGCAGCGACGATAGCCTCCAGCAGAGATTCTCCGGCACCACCAGCCGGAACATTAGAAGGTCCCTCTCTAAAAGGCGAGGAACCTCCGATCAAAGAATCATCCCCAACATGGGGAGATGCAGGCTCACTTCTAGGAGCCTCAATACCAGGAATTCGGAGAGGACGATTAACCAACTTCTTCTTCCTCTTGCGAGGGAAAGTCTCCTTCGAAGCAGGAGCCCTTCGCTTCCCGGAGATTACCAAAGGCCCTGCAGGCAGGGGTACTTCACCCCTCGATACCGCCAACAGAGGCTCATCTGGAGTGACGGACTCCTCACCCTCGTCAGAAGAGACCGAGGGGACTTCCACTCTTCTCCCAGACTTGGAAGAGGGTACCCTAAAATTTCCATGCATGTCAAAATCGCGATGGAAGGTGTTCGTTGCTACATAGAACTGGGCATACGAGTGCAGAATGCGTAGCTCCGTAGAGAGTGTAATGACCGGCACGGTAAAAATTGCTCCAGTGCAACCCATGAGGAAATATCGCCATCCTCTCGCTCTATCAATGAGTCCACCCCTGGACCAGAAGCTGGTGACGGCGTTGCCAACGTACAACTGATCATACCCAAACTGTCTGGCAAACCGACTAGACAGATAAGGCTCCAAGAAGCAATGGTCTTCACTCCTGTACAGTAAATGGGAAGGTCTAAAGCAGACCAACCAATTAAAAGCTTCAGGAGAAAGATTGGTCTTCTCTCTGCCTGAATCCTTAAGCCTAATCCCCGATTGATTGTGATGTACAGAGAGGACAGTGCAGAAGAGCTTACAGCTGTGACTGAAGCCCAGCACCCGCCGACAGTCTAGAACCGTGGCCACATTCCAGGAAGATTTCTGGTAGTTCAGCAAGAAACTAGCCTCCGAACTACTGCCGAAGCCGGGAGACATAATCCTGGGGTTATGCAGAATTAACCATCCCATCAAATACAGGTATGGTAATTCTACCCTGGGAAAGCTATCACGCCGAGTTTTATCGGCGAGCAACCCGTCAGTCATGGCCCTCAGGCCAGCTTGAATGCGGCACACCATGGCAGGGAGCAAGCCCAGTCTTGCCCCGAACACCAGACGCACTGCAGGCCATAACGTGTTGCGGTGAATGCGGTCCGCAGATGTGACGCCAGGTACCACCAGTCGACGCAGCAATATGGAGAGAAAGCCAGCCAGTTGAGCTTCTCTGGACAGAGGCCTGCGGCATCGCCTCAAATAACTATAGGCCTTAGTGCCTACAGGATATTGTCCTATCCCTTTGTCGAGGATCAAGTCCGGAGCCCCAGCGTCTACCATGAGATCGTCGACTACCTGAGCATTAAGCGCGCTCAGAGGATTCACAGACAGATCCTTGCCCTCCAATACCTTCTCCGGCTTATCATTCCGGGACCGGTGAAAGAAGAGGTAGGACGTCCATTTATTGATGTAAGCCAAATCTGAGGGCTCACCATAAAAAGTGGTACAAGCAAGGTAGTGGCACATCAGCTCCTGATACACTTCCACTACCCGAGGGTCTGAATCTCCCAGCTCCCGGTTCGTAGGAACATACTCTTCATACGGAGTATCCCCCATCGGCAGTCTCGAGATCTCTGCCATCTCATGAAGGGCCAATCCCAACTCCCCCAGTGGAGTGGCAAAAGTTCCGGTGAGTGAAATATATCGCTCCATCAGTGCCAGAAATAGGTTAGGGTTAGGAGGCAAACCAACGCTGGTGGCATTCACAGCTGCAAACAGACCAATGCTCTCCAATTCGGTCTAAAAATTCTTCAGGGCCCAATCAACTAAGCGAGCCCATCGAAGGTTTGTAGGGGTGATCCATCCACCGCACCGAGGGTTCACCTTAGGGTATACTCCCCCGTGCCCCGTAAAATTATTGCAGAAGGTCGATAATTGGACCGGCTGGATCACTAAGCTGTCTTCACTCGGGACACTGCCCGGGTACAGTCCCTTGAACATCGTCACATTGCCGGAAGGGCGGCTGACAAACGACCCCTGGTCCGCTCCTTTCAGATGAAAGATCTTTCCCGGCCTGCCGTGAAGATCAGGAGTCAGCGTCCATGACATCCTCCTGGGATGTGTGGCATGGAAGAAAGCCGAGATGGGATAGTCTCTCGGCATCTTGGGCAGATACAAAACCAAGCTCCCGGCAGGGAAAATCCAGAGTTCTTTCTTGGGCTTCGTCTGGGACTGCTTGTCGATCATGTTTCCGAAGAGGAAAGCCGGCTTTATGTATTGATCCCCGTCTATATACGTCAGGGGCTCCCTGTTGATCAAGTTCAGCAGCGTTTGCTCGCCCTGAGCCGATATCAGAATTTTCCTTCCTTCGGGATATTGGGGCCCGGAGATAGAAAATGTCACGTGTGGCAGATCCTCTAGATAGTTGGAGTGCAGCATCCCGGTGGCCGAACCCATCACATCAGCTAGCGAAGACACATGTAAGTTAACTGCAAGAGTGCAAGAAAAATATGTCAGTTCCTATAACTAGACATTACAGATCTTGCAGCATACGCAAAAAATCAACAGTCTGTGCTTTACGCCAAGACCGTAAAAACTTGACCATTATGCTGAAATCCATTTCCTAAAGCGTAAAGTTCAAGGCTAGCAATACACTGTCTGTATTTTACGCCAGACTGGTAAAATTGAGTTATTACGCCAAAATCTTCATCCAGAAGCGTAACACTCAAATTTTATATGCCAACTTTCGACAGTCAAAGCTCTTATGCTAGACTGCAAAAATATAGAGTTTTTGCGCTGACACATTAGAAATATGGGCGTAAAAGATGAAACGTCTCTGTGCATCATCTTCCTCAGAGAGGCTATCAGCACAGAAGATGACCTAGCGCGGTCACGTACAACGTGTGCGAAGGATTTCTAGTCGTTCTTTTTCGTCCCAAATGCTCAACCTGTAAGGCCGGGTGCACTGCTCGTCGGTGGGATACTTCGCTCAGAATAAAGTTCGCCTTGCCCGACCAAAGATGCTCTCTCTTGACCAGAAGAACGAGAAGAATCAACCTTCTTTCCCTTAGCGGAGGGGACTTGTTTCGAGACCATTACTGGAAACTTTGAAATCTCGGAGAAGAAACGAAGAAGAACTCGAACAGTCGAAGGCTTTCTTTCGCAGAAGACGGATGAAAAGTTTTTCTCTCAGAAACTTGGGGTATATATAGAGTTCGGATGGACTCCTCGAATCCCGAACCAAATCTCCTAATTAATATTTGGTTATGATTGGGTACTACGTCAGCCTATTACTCAGAGAAGGCGGACAGTCAGTAAAATTTGAAAAGTTTTTGCGCAAAACAGATTCGTGGTTCTTACGCTAATGAGCTTTCTACGCTCGACAGCTACAGATCTACGGTTTTACGCTCACAGGCTATAAGTCTATGGTTTTACGCTCGAATGCCCTTGTGCTCGGTAGCTTTTACCCTCGAGAGGCTACAAACCTACGACTTCACGCTCAGCAGCTACAAATCTATGATCTCATGCTCGGTGGCATTTAGTTTACGCTCAGAAGCAACAGATCCACAATTTCACGCTCGGAAGATTTCCTTTTCACAGGTTACAAATCTACAGTTCTGCACTAAGGAGCTTTCTATGCTCGACAGCTACAAATCTACGATTTTATGTTCAATGACTACAAGTCTATGGTTTTACGCCCGGATGCCTTTGTGCTCGGTAGATTTTATGCTCGAGAGGCTACAAACCTACAACTTCACGCTCAGAAACTACAAGTCTATGATTTCACGCTCAGTGGCGTTTAGTTTACGCTCAGAGGCTGCAAACTTATGATTTCACGCTCTATGACTTTCCGCACATCTGAAAGATACGTCGGACAGAGTACGCGTACATCTGAACGATTCTCAAGGCGGTCAATTATAGGAGTTCACACAGAAGATACTCCTTCTTGACCTCAAGATACCCCAAGTAACCGAATCATACGGAGTTCAACATTAAAAATTACTCTTCTTCATGGGTCGATTCGAAGTTCATCCAGAATCTAGTCTGAATATTTCGTCTGCAAATTCAAGATGGCAGCTCAGTTCTTGACAGCCATTCCTCGCCCTGTTCCAAGAGATTATCGAGAAATCATTCTTGAAGATGACGGTCTGAACAAAAAATTATGTTTATCAAAAGTAAAAAACAGTTCAGAATTCTATGCGGTTCCTAACAGCAGGACAGTTCGAACACTCGACTGCTAAAGCGGCTTTCTATGTATCCTCAGTTATGCATAAAAGACAGGACAGGACCTAGCGCTCTTTCTATACAGAGTTGTCGTAAAGAATCAGACGTGTCGAAGCTACATATATTCAGACTTCACAGCAAAGTATGGCAACATGATCATATGCAAAGAAGAAAGACGATTTTATTAAAATTAAAAGCATGATTACATGAGGGAAATCCAGTCTACAAGGTTTTTTTTTATTTTTCATGACTACATATGAGGGAAATACCGTCTACAAAGGGCTTCCCCATCATCGTCTGAAGATCGCGCCCAGAATCTGTTCTGCCAGGTTCTCGCATGGGCGAAATTCTTTATCGATCTTCTCCAGCAGTCAGTAGCCGCAAACTGACTGACATATTGGTCAACGGCGGGAGGATGCAAAACTGGGCATAGACCCATCCGCCAACAGAAGAAAAGCAGAGTAAATCTGCTTTCTTGCGTCCAGCGTCGTGACAAATTATGTTGAGGTATTTCACCCAATCCAATCTCGGACAGCAGCTATTTTGTCTGCTCTCGTCCACGGAGGTAACGGGAGAAGGCACAACTTGCAAGCTGCATGGTGAAATACGACCCTTCTTCTCTCCCGAAGAACCACCATACAAAGTTGCTGATTATCCCGAGCAAAGGAGGCTATGATATCCTTCAATGATCCATCGTTGCAGAGGATATTTGCTCGAAGACGCCATCTTTTTCGGCTCCTTACATGCTGGAAGAACATGATCTCTTTCTTCCTCAAGGAGACCCGACGAACTCCGATAATCATCTTTGTGTGGTGAAGGAAGTGTGGGAAGAATAGGGAAACTCTTTAGCCTTTTTATAGGCGAAAGAGATTACACCGATCCCCAATAA
This sequence comes from Iris macrosiphon, assembly GCA_036927795.1. Lineage (NCBI taxonomy): Eukaryota > Viridiplantae > Streptophyta > Magnoliopsida > Asparagales > Iridaceae > Iris > Iris macrosiphon. The sequence continues at coordinate 93,787,593 of JAYESA010000019.1, forward strand.
CTCTGCCATAAAGTCAGCCATGAAAGAATATGTCAGGCTTGACCGTTTCAGGCTCCATTCAGAGCATTTTGAGTTACGAGGAACGGTTCATGCTTCATTCAAAGCGTTTCAAATTACGAGAAATTTAAAAGCTTTGAAGGGGGTCTTGTAGAAGCATAAAAAATAGCTGGATAGATATACGCAGCACCTTGATACAGGGCAGCGTAAACAGTGGACCTCAGAGCCATCGAGACGTGCAACTGAGCTTTTCTGCTGAGTACAGCATAAAAATATAGGCTCAAGGACCATCCGCGTAATGTAGTATGTCCAGGCTGCTTCAGCGTAAACAGGGTGCTTCATCGCCTTTATGGTGTAAAACTCATCCACTTTCAATGCAGTATTGAAGTGTACGAGGAATGCTTCATATTCTTTAAAATGAACCTGTTAGATCATGCAATGAACCTGACGTCTGGACTCCTGACAAAGAGTACTGCACGACAACCCAAGCGACGGCTATAATGATGGCGCGGTACTGCAACCCAGGCTGTCATTTACTGCCATTTCCTTTGCGTAAACTGCTTTTACACATACGAAGGAATACGCTGCCTAATTTTACACAGGCAGATGTGAGCCGTTTACGCTCCGCAGAAGGCAAACAGACCACCACATCAGCAGTTACTCTTCCTACAGAATTTGAGGCGCGTATCTACATTTAATGCGCATAATGATGGCAAATCTTAAAGACAAGCCTCTGTATTTAATGTGCAGGATGGAGGCAGATCTCTGCATTTAATGCAAGAGATTTGATTATATCTCCAAGAGTCGTAATTCTGGCTAAAACTTCAACATCATCTCGGCTTCTACGCCTACTCGGCCTCTATGACCACTCGGCTTCTACGCCTACTCGGCCTCTATGACCACTCGGTTTTTATGCCTACTCGGCTTCTACGCCCACTCGGCTTCTATGCCCACTTGGCTTCTACGCCTACTCGGCTTCTTTGCCTACTTGGCTTCTATGCCATGGTGACAGTTATTGGCTTCTATGCCAACCTCTTCTACACAAGGGATAACTACCTACGTGGCTTCTACGCCGTGATCTTCGCAGCAGATATATGCGTTTTATCCCTTAGTTGGACATGCGTCACATGCTCACTCAAAAGGTCATCTATACGCAGGCATTGGTTATTTTAAACCGTCGTATAAAAGGGTGCTGTACTTCCACTACTTGGTTTCTACACCGACTGAGTGGTCACTGTCACTAAAACTCTATTAATAGAGACCTCTATCACCAGAGGAAAAGGTCGAAGAAAATTGGTGGAGAAACGGTCGAGAGAGAGAGAGAGAAGAATCCAGAGCTCAGGCAAAGATAAGGGATCGACGACTTTGGCATCGAGCATCCACCCTCTTTAGCAACCTTCGAAGCTACTTTATGCCTTCCACGACACTTCTTCAACATCGTATGGTCCAAGGGCTAAAGTGATCGACTGCAGATCAGACACCTATAGCAATATTTACCCAGATTAAATAAATTGTACTTAGTCATCCTCGTGTAGGATTAAATTGTACAATCTTGTTTGTAAACATAAAAGAAGGGCGGGTTTTCGTATAAGACCTCGTTTTTCACATCATCAATCTTTTCCGTTTATTATCCTAAACAGTATGTATCTGTATATGTAAATACATAGAGGTGTTTGAATATATGTGTATGTGTCCATATATCTATATGTGAGTGTATATATATATATATTTGAGAGTATATATATATATATATATATATATATATATATATATATATATATATATATATATATATATAGAGAGAGAGAGAGAGAGAGAGAGATGTTGATATATATATATATATATATATATATATATATATGTATATATATATATATATATATGTATATATATATATATATATATATATATATATATATATATATATATATATACAGGTTGATATATATATATATATAGGAGTATTTGTGTGTGTGTGTGTGTGTGTGCTTATGGTTCTATGTGCGTGTGTGCAGCGAGCAGGCTACAACAGCAGCAGCAGACTTTAGCAGCAGCGAGAGAGCAACGCGTGTGCAGCGAGCGCAGCGGGTTGCGGCAGCAGCGTTTGCAGCACAGCATGGAGGGGGCTCGGGAGCCACTACATTCAGCAGGAGAGATCACAGTATCAGTAGGTTTTAGTTTCAATCCTGTTTCAGATTAGTTGCTTAGTATTTGGTTAGCATGGTAGTATATGATTAGTTATATATATATATATTATCGGGTTAGTTTATATTGTTAGTTGAGGTATTGGTTTCAGTTTAGTTGTTTATTAGTGGTTTGAGTTATCAAGATATTGGTTTCAGTCAAGGTACTTGGTCATTGAGTTGGGTTAGTTGAGGTAATTGGTATGTTATGGTTTGTAGTTTTATATATATATATATATATATATATATATATATATATATATATATATATATATATATATATATATATATATATATATATATATATATATATATATATATACTTGTTTATGTTGAGTTAGTTATATCCAGCTATATGTATTATGTATATATGTAGTTATGGGTTATTGAGATATTGAGTTAACTAGTAGTAGTTAGTATCTATATATATATTAGTGTAGACATATATACATGTTAGTATGCTAGTAAATAGTTAGCTACATATATAAATATATTTGTATTAGTTGTTATTGTATAGTAGTAGTTAGTTATGTATATATGTAGTGTGGTATTATTGTTTAGTAGTTAGACACTTATATAGCTAGTGCTAGAGGTTTATGTATATGTGTATTAGCATATTAGCTTGGGGTATTATATATGTATTAGTTATATGTTAAAGTTTTGGGTTACCTCAGGATACCAAGGTATTGGGCCGATACCCAAGGTATTGAGTTTGGGTATCGAGATAGGTGTGATACGCATTGGTGCAAGGCCAAGGTATCATATTTCATTTGTATTTATATAGTATTATAATATTTGACTTGTTTATATATCTCAAATACTATTTTTATATGATTAAACTTGCGTATCTTAGGATACGGCTCTTTGAGTGCCATATTGTATCTTAGTTTACCTTGTATATATTAGTTTTATAGTGTAGTAACTTAGTATCCTAGTGTTAGACTCTAGTAGACTAGAAATGGTCGATTTGACTTAGAAATGGTTTCATGACGTAGATGTTGACTAGTTTAACTTAAATTTATTCCAACACCTTGTATTAATGCAACATACCATATATAGGTCTGTGTGGCACCAGCTTGGGCATCGAGAGACACACCTTGCTCAGGATGACAGGTGAGTACATTCCCTGATAGTTTTCTTTATTTGATATCTACTATGATTCTGGTTTATTACATTGTTTTACCTGATTCCTCGATACTTGGATACACGGATTAGTATTGCATGGATTTATTTTCTTGCGATACGTACATTATACTTGTCTGGCCTCTACTTCAGGACTCATTACTGGCATCACATCAGGACTCACCTATTGGAATCACCTATTTTATCTGGCTGGACTCATATTTGATTTATGTGTCGCAATTGGATTCATTTATACTAGTCGGGGCGGGGAAATACTCGCGTAGACATGTAAACATTCCCAAAATCTAGAATCACTTATCTGGTCTAATCTGGAATGATAGCAGCCGCACACCAAGTGTGCGGTGAGCCGTACTTACCCCTAGTAGTTTACATGTCGAAGGCGGCATTTCAAAACACACTAGTTAGTGCTCTCTTATTGGATTCATATTACACTTGATGGACTCACATCATATTTGTTTAGTTTAGTTCTTCTCTATTTACAGTCATTATTGCCATGCTCTCTGGCTCACCACATTTACTTTCATTGCCCTTTATATAGATGTTGTTTATTTCAGTCTCTGATTCGTTCTCTTTTCTGCTCATCAAGTATTACTTTCTATAACTGTTTATAGTCTTTGTCAATTAATTGGAACTGCTATTGGGTTGTACTTCACTCCAATCCTGACTGGATATATTTTTCTAGATGATTGGCTTATAGGACAGTGTCCCACATTCTACGGCCGCAGGATGGCGTACCTTTAGAGGATACTCCTATAGACCAGGAGGACTTATTTGCAGAGCCCGAGGAGGTTTAGTTTATTTTTGTGTTGGCCTTGTATTAGACTCTTTGTGGAGATTCACAGTTTGTATTATTATTTCAGATTGTGGGTTGTATCTTTATTCTTCCTTCACTTTTTTATTCGTGCTTTATCTTTCTTAGTTTGTTTTGTGATTGAGATTAGTTATACTTACGAGATACCATATTGCTACTCCGTTTGGAGTTGAGATGATTGACAGGTACCATATTATATTGTTGAGATGTTATATAGTTAGAAATGACCCAGACAGCGTTTTACCGCCGATGCTGCGGCGTAGGCTGGGCGTAACCACGTACTCGTGCCCGAATATCCGGGTGTGGGTCGTGACACGATACATGAAGATATTGGAGAGTTTTGACTAGTAAACTTAAGGGCTTAGTATGTAGCATTTACATATTTATAGTGGGACCTACCCTAACACGAGATCAATGCACCTAAGTTGTGATATTACAATTGAAGTTAATATTGAGATTATAGGGACTTGACACTTGTGCACTTTTTAGACTCTTGCACACTCAACTCTTCTAGTTGACCTGGTTAGAACCCCTACTTGTGCTAGCTTCTAAGTACAGTGTATAGATATACTTTTGTGCGTATACTAGTATAATGACTGATTTTTATTATATTATATTATATATAGGCTCGTTGGATCGTTCGAGCGAGGCTTTGGGAGCAGGACTTTGGCATTCGCAGCTTGAGGATTCAGGCAAGTATACCTTGCCTTATTTACTCTTTAATTCAAGTTATTAAATGTTGCATGAGTTGTTGTTGCAAATATTATTTATAACTGTACGCGTCCGAGAATGACCCGGGTGCAGTCGACGATTGCGTCAATGAGTACTATATCGACTTAGTCTCTAGCAGACTCACCTACTATTATGGAGATATTCTGATATCTTCCAAGATCCTGACACTTCTTACACTCATCATGATAATAAACTCATATTGGAATACGAGTTGGCGTACCCGACTAGCTATCGGTGTGTGCGATATATATCACAGTTTAGTGCGTAGTCAGGTTAGTCTAGTTATTTGAGACCTGGCATGTTAGTTACGAAGTGTGCACATCGTGTATTCGACTTTTTTATTTGCATTGGGCGGTGAGAACAATTGGTAGGCTTATGGGATTCACACATTGGTATCTGTAGTGTCCAAAGGAGCACGGATCCAATGATCCCATTTATTCAGATATCGCGTTCTTCAGAGTGTTAAGGCCGTATATATATATATGCAGATACCTCGTTCTTCGGAATAATGGACGTTACATGTACAGATACCACGCTCTTCGGAGTGTTGAACGTTATGCCTACTCCTACCCATATGTACAAAGGTTGTCCTCATATTGCATTCACTAAGATGGTTAGTACACCCCCTTACTTATTCAGTATTTATATTCGACATATATTTTTGTATCATGTTACGTTCCTCTGAGGACCTGGTTCCCTTCCAGATTTGGATGAGGCGTACTACCCGATCGTGTACGGGCCCGGATAGGAGATGAGGTACGCGACTGGGGAGGAGCTTGAGGTGTTACCTTCAGAGTTTCCACTATCACTGGTAGGCCTTCCGCTTAGGGCCGGAGCATATTTATCTAGCTAGTCGATGTTCTAGTCTAGTATTCTTATATGTCCTTTCGTACTTTTATTTCAGTATTATATTCAGTGGGTTTGTTCCCATCAGACTTATTTGTGTTATATTATGACATCCAGACTCTGTACTTATTTCCAGTATTTATTTCAGCACTTCTTATTTATATTCTGTGGATGAGATTAGATATTTACCTGCAGCATGTTAGCATATTGGACTTTATAGTATTTTAGGACAGCGTAGTACGCTTCGTCAGGTCTATTATATTGGAAAATCCTTCAAAGTCATATTAGTTGGCCATTGCCACGTGGCCTGGTTCCGTGTATTTTGGGACTGGGGCATGACATGGTTTTAGTTGTGGCCCATGCAGGTCGCTGATTATCGCTTGTGGTATGTATCATGCCTGGCGAACCTGCTATAGGATAGAAATATTTGTTCTCATCCACCTTGACTATTGTATTTGAACCTCCTTCGTATCTAACTGCTTAAATATCTGCATCATGTTTGTTTATTCCCGTACTCTTTTAATGTAGTTCTATCTCTTGCAGAGAGATGAACTTGCGTAGCGAACGCGAGGCATACGGTGCCATTGTTTCATCTACTACCGCACAGAGAGAGGATACATCCTTGGGACCACCTGGAGAGCAGCCACCACCACAGGTCCCGGTGATACCTCAGACCCCGTTCATATACTGGCGCCAGACTTCTCAAGCTGATCTGATACAGCAGCATGAGGGCCAGACTTCACAGACTTTTCTGACACAATACCTCGAGGGTCAGACTTCAAGGGCCACACCGATGTCGTAGCCCGAGAGGCCAACGTCTCAACAGACACCTACAGCACAACCGAAGGTTCCATTGCCACCACCTCCACCCTTTCCACCTCAGATATCGTACGGACCGTACTTGTAGCGGACGTCGTACGAAGCCTTCCCACCTCAGATGCCACAATCGGAGGGACAGCCGCAGATATTTCAATTTTTCCAGGCCATGATGCAGGCGCAGTGGCATCAAGCCGAGACTATAAGACAGAGCTTGATGGCAGTTCTGGAGAGGCCACCTACCCCAGCACCCGCACCCGCACCAACACCTGCACCTGTTCAGCCAGCTGGCACGGTTTGAGGGTTTCATCAAATGGGCCCGGATACCTTTTCGGGCAGTGAGACCGCAGAGGAGATATCTGATTGGGTCACCAACATGGAGATGCTGCTGGAGGCTTCTCAGCTGCCTCCAAACCTTTGGATGACCGCAATGAGGGCCCAGTTGAAAGGTAATGCACATCACTGGTGGGACTTTATGGAGCGTAGCGTCGGTAGAAGCAGAAGTGGGAGCAGTTTCTAGAATACTTCAATACGAAGTACTTTTCGGCTATGGTCAGGAATGCATTCTACTCTCAGTTCCTACACCTGGAGCAAGAAAATATAACTGTAGACGCGTATGATGCGGAGTTCAGCCGTCTTAGCAGATTTGGTACCGTCCTGATACCAAATAATTTAGAGAAGGTCAAGAGGTTCCATGCCGGACTGACTTGCGAGCTCAAGAGGTTTACTAGCTCATAAGCAAGGATCTCTTACGAGGAGATTCTGACAGAGGCCAGGATCCAGGAGGCTATTGGCAGAGGATCAAGGCATCCCAGTATGGCCACACCAGCCAGAGCTCAGCCCAGAGCGGGAGGACCGATCCGTCGTCCAAGAGAGCGGACACAGCAGAGGCCAGCACCGTACAAGCACAAGGAGCTCCCGACTTGTCACTATTGTGGCAAGAAGGGACATGTTATCAGAGATTGCCGAAAAAATCTAGGATTGTGCATGATCTGTGTAGTGAGTCAATACCTTGCCCGAGATTGAACACAGCGCAGGGATGTAGCGCCGCAGACAGGACAGAGGCCAGCGGCACCAGCCTAGAAAGCACCATTCCAGGCTGGAGGTCAGCGTCCACCTACACCGGGCGGATACTAGGTCAGACCACCATTAGCCCCACAGGAGACTCAGTATGATAGAGCCCGATAGCAGGCAGGAGGGCAGAGGTGTGGGCAAGCCTTTGCACTAGCAGTAACAGAGGAGGAACCAGAAGGGGAAGCTATCACAGGTACCATTTTAGTTGCATTATTACTTGCGATTGCATTATTTGATTTAGTGCTACACTATCTTTCATATTTAGTAGTTTGGTAGCTATGCATAGAGTAGCTACTTCCCCCTTACCTAAGAGTTGGAAGATTCTTACCGGATGAGGTATCGTATCGGTAACTAGTACTATTAGAACATGCTCGGTAGTCGTGTGCGGTCGGAAGATTAGAGCTCGAATTTTGGTATTTTCGATGCCAAACTTCGACGTTGTTCTAGGGATGGACTGGTTGAGCCAGTACAATGCCATACTGGATTATCGGAGGGATAGCGTCATTTTTAGACTGCAAGATCGCATGGAGTTTGAGTACCTTCGGGGGACCATCGAGCAAGGAGTAGGCCAGACAGCTGGAGTTTACATGGCTATGGAGACGTCACCCCCACCGATAGTTGCAGAGTTCGAGGATGTCTTCCCGGAGGAGTTGCCAAGCCTACCGTCGGATAGAGAGGTGGAGTTCACTATTAAGTTGGTACCGGGAGCAGCGTCGGTATCTTCAAATGTGTACCGGTTGGCAAAGAGAAAACTGAATGAGCTGAAGCTACAATTTGAGGAGTTACAGAGCAAAGGATTTGTCCATAATAGTGTATCACCCTAGGGAGCACCAGTGTTGTTTGTTCCAAAGAAGGATGGTATATTCCGTATGTGCATTGATTACAGAGCCCTTAATGCTTTGACTATTAAGAACAAGTACCCCCTACCGCAGATTGATGATTTGTTCGACCAGCTGACAGGAGCAGAGGTGTTCACGAAAATTGACTTGAGATCGGGGTATCATCAGGTGAAGGTGCGGAGAGAAGATATTTCAAAGACGGCATTCAGGACTCGCTCTGGCCACTATGAGTTCTTGGTGATGTCTTTTGGACTGACGAATGAGCCTGCAGTATTTATAAACTTGATAAACAAAGTCTTCCACCAGTATTTAGACCAGTTCATGGTAGTCTTCATCGACGACATCTTGGTGTATTCAAAGAGCCACAAGGAGCACGGAGAGCACTTGAGGATAGTGTTGGAAACGCTGAGGCGTGAGAGACTCTATGCCAAGTTGAGCAAGTGTGAGTTCCTTCTAGACCGTGTCACTTTTCTCGGACACGTTATCTCAGGAGATGGTATTTCAGTAGATCCAGCAAAGATTTTACCAATACAGACGTGGCCGACCCCTACCTACGTCTCGTAGGTGAGGAGTTTCCTAGGACTTGCCGGATATTACCAGAGGTTCATAGAGAACTTCGCAAGGATCGCAGAGATGATGACCCGCTTGACCCGCAAGGAGCAGGAGTTCATTTGGACAGAGGAGTGTCAGACGGCGTTCGATGAACTAAAGAGGCGTCTGACTACGGCACCTATTTTGACTATACCTTCTGGACCCGGACATCTACAACGATGCGTCTGGGAAAGGATTAGGATGTGTCTTGATGCAGCATGGGAAAGTTGTGGCATATGCCTCTAGGAAGATGAGGACCCATGAGAAGAACTATCCCACTCATGACATGGAGCTTGCCACAGTGACCTTTGCCCTGAAGCTTTAGAGGCACTACCTATACGGAGAGCGGGTGAAGATATTTACATATCACAAAAGCCTGAAGTACGTCTATACTCAGAAGGACTTGAACCAGAGACAAAGATGTTGGCTCGAGGTGATGACGAACTTTGATATTGAGCTACAGTACCATCCGGGGAAGGCCAACGTTGAAGGTGACGTATTGAGCAGGAGGCCCATGGCATTCTTTTTGACTACCCAGCAACACCTATTGAGAGATCTGGAGAAGTTGGATATAGAGGTACTTATGCCCGGAGCAGACGGCCAGTTATCGAGTCTTCAGGTGTAATCAACCTTGGTTGAGAGGATCAAGGCTGCCTTGCCAACAAATGCCAGATTCCAGAGACTTCGACAGAGGATAAAGGCCGGGATATAGACAGGATTGCGCATACATAAGGATGGGACTTTGAGATGTGGAGATCGTCTCTATGTTCTGAACGGAGAGCTTTGTTAGGAGCTGATGGCGAAGGCGCACAGTTCAGCATACTCTATTCATCTAGGGGCACAAAGATGTACAGAGACTTGAGGCAGTACTATTGGTGGCATAGAATGAAGAGGAAGATAGCCCACTTTGTGGCAAAGTGCCTGGTGTATCAACAGGTCAAGGCTGAGCATCAGAGATATGCATGCTTACTTTAGCCGCTCTCGATACCTGAGTGCAAATGGGAGTACATCACTATGGACTTCATTATAGGCTTTCCGAGGAGTCCTAGTGGTCTCAATGTGGTATGGGTGATTGTGGATTGACTCATGGCTTTCCGAGGAGTCCTAGTGGTCCGCTCACTTTCTATATTTCAGAGTTGGGCAGTCTACAGAGGTCTTAGCAAAAATATATATGAGGAAGATTGTGCGACTGCATGGGATGCCAGTCAGTATAGTGTCTGACAGGGATACGAGGTTCACATCTTACTTTTGGCAGAGTATGCAAGAAAGTCTCGGGACCCGCCTGAAGTTTAGCATATCGTATCACCCGTAGACGGATGGCTAGTCCGAGCGTACCATTCAGACATTGGAGGACATATTGAGGGCGTGCATGCTTGATTTCGGTGGATCATGGGAGGACCATTTATATTTGGTCGAGTTTTTCTACAACAATAGCTATCAAGCGAGCATTCAGATTGCTTCCTATAAGGCGTTGTATGGCAGAAAGTATCGTTCCCAGGTGTGCTGGAGTGGTATGGACGAGAGGCAGATTCTTGGACTATAGTTGGTTGTTCGTACGGTGGAGAAGGTAAAACAGATCCAAGGGCACCTGCGAGCAGCACAGGACAAGCAGAAATATTGAGCAAACGTGCATCGATGACCCCTAAAGTTCCAAGTTGGAGATTATGTGTTTCTAAAAATCTCGTCTACCCGAGGGACCATCAGGTTTGGAGGCAGAGAAAAGCTGAGTCCAATGTACATCGGACCATTCGATGTATTGGAGCGCATCGGAGAGGTTGCCTACAGGTTAGCATTGCCACAGACATTGGAGGAAGTTCATAACGTCTTCCATGTATCTCAATTGAGGAGGTACATGTCAGATCCGAGTCATGTGCTTGACCACTCGGAGATCACTGTCGAGCCGAGTTTGTCATATCAGGAGGAGCCTGTAGAGATTCTGGACAGGAACGAGAAGGTGTTGCGAGGTCAGACTATCTCTCTAGTTCGTGTCGCATGGAGGCATCATGCACCAGGCGAGTAAACCTGGAAACAAGATGATGATATTCGGCAGCGTTTCCACTATCTCTTTGAAGGCCTAGGTATGTAGTAGCATTATTTTCAGTCAATAGTTTATACCATATGTCTGTTTTAATTTCGAGGGCAAAATGCTCTAAGGAGGGTAGATTGTAAACCCTCTCGACCAAATTTAGGTCTACTTGGCTTTGAGAGAGACTAGGATTAGTTCGGAGCCATTTAGAATTAGAACATGGTGTTTTAAATAAATGTACAAAATTTTGTATCACTTGATGTACCTTGTCGTTGTTTCGATATTTGGAGCGCTACTCTAGCTTTTGCTTTCAAACAAATTTCACACACTTGACCTAGACGTGCCAGTCTTCCATTTTGACCTTTGGGTCACTCATAAATATCCTTTCTTGTGCTTCATTTTAGTCGCACAATATTCGTTACAAAATATCGAATTTTAAATCCAAATAAATTCAAACTTTGCATCTTTGCCCGTTCCAATCAAAATTGGAGACACAATTTCGACCCTTTTTTGCAACCAAATTTATGATAATAATCTATTCCGAGTCTACTACGTCCATGATACTTGTGTCCTACCCAATTTAAATCATATGCACTTCCAATTAAATTAAGAACACCAATGACACTAATTTTAACTAATTTGGTGCAATGACTCAATATAAACCAAAACTAGACCCAACACCAACCCAAACCCCCACTCACACTCTCATGGTTCATACAAAACACCACACACAAATTTTCTCCACTATAACGCACTAAATATGATATTTTTTCACATCCAATCCATTTTTTCCTCTTTGTGCAAGTCCTAAATTATTGGGGACTTTTATGCAAATAACTAACCATGTGTCCACCTCCTATTGGTTGGAGGAAATAAAGAAAATCCACTTTGTCATGCTTGACCGGCCACATGTTCTCTCCATCCTCCTTGCATGTAACTATTTGACCTATTTTAAATCCTCACCCTTCATTCAAACCCTATACATCTCCACCACCCATTTTCTTCATGACAAACCACCCTCTCCTTGGAAACCTAGCCGACCCTAATCTCCAAGCTCTCTCTCTCTCTCCCCTCATTAAATACTCTCTCTCTCTCTCTCTCTCTCTCTCTCTCTCTCTCTCTCTCTTATTTACTACACAACCTATATTCCCTCTCTCCCTCAAAAAAACTCCACCACCACCTACATTCCCTCTCCAAACCAAAACTCCACCACCATCATCACCACCCTCTCCAATCCCCACCATAGCAGCCGACACCACCACCACCACCACTGCACCCGAACTCGACAGCAGCCCCTCTACCACCACCCACCCGTTGGACCGCCGGACCACGACAGCAGTGCCGGCCGACGACGGCAAGCCGACCCTCCCCCAACCGAGCCTTCCCTCTCTTTCTCTTGTGTTGGTAACTCCTCCTCCTTCTTCTTCTCCTTCATCCTCTTGTTCTTTTTCCTATATATATATATATATATATATATATATATATATATATATATATATATATATATATATATATATATATATGCATGATCTTCATTCTTGTTCCTCACCATGCCTCATCTTTCACCTTGTGTATCATTGAACACTTGAACACACACCTTTGTACCATTGTCAAAATACCCATTAAAATATGATTTTTAACTTATATTTAGCACTATTTTATTCTCATATTTAAGTGTTAAATGATAGATTCATATGCCATAAAATTTGAATGTGTGTTGTGAATGAGAGTGAACTAGGTTTGTCTAATGTTGTGTGAGTCAGAAAAATTCAGCATATAGTAGGGAAGAGAGTTTAGTATTTTACATGTATTAAAACATGTTTTAATACAATATTAATGGAGGAAAATATACCTAGATGTGTATGGATGATGCTTAGGCTCTAATATGTTTTGCTCCATGTTTTATAGAGTGATTTGCACTTATTTTAATTAATGTCCATATTTGATTTACATAGGGGACACATGACTTGTCATTTCAAATAGGGTTGATACATGAAGATATTGGAGAGTTTTGACTAGTAAACTTAAGGGTGTAGTATATAGCATTTACATATTTATAGTGGGACCTACACTAACACAAAATCAATGCACCTAAGTTGTGACATTACATTTGAGGTTAATATTGAGATTATAGGGACTTGACACTTGTGCACTTTTTAGACTCTTGCACACTCAACCCTTCTAGTTGACCTGGTTAGAACCCCTACTTGTACTAGCTTCTAAGTATAGTGTATAGATGTACTTTTGTGCGCATACTAGTATAATGACTGATTGTTATTATATTATATTATATTATATTATATTATATTATATTATATTATATTATATTATATTATATTATATTATATTATATTATATTATATTATATTATATTATATTATATTATATTATATATAGGCTCGGTGGATCGTTTGGGTGAGGCTTCGGGAGCAGGATTTTGGCATTCGCAGCTTGAGGATTCAGGCAAGTATACCTTGCCTTATTTACTGTTTAATTCAAGTTATTAAATGTTGCATGAGTTGTTGTTGCAAATATTATTTATAATTGTACGCGTCCGAGAATGACTCGGGTGCAGTCGACGATTGCGTCGATGAGTAGTGTATTGACTTAGTCTCTAGCAGACTCGCCTACTGTTGTGAAGATATTCTGCTATCGATGCGTGCGACATGCATCACGGTTTAGTCTAGTTACGAACGTATATATATATACAGATACATCATTCTTCGGAAAGATGGACATTACATGTGCAAATACCACGCTCTTTGGATTATTGGACGTTATGCCTACTCCTATCCATACGTAACAAGGTTGTCCTCATATTGCATTCACTTAGATGGTTAGTACAGCCCCTTACTTATTCAGTATTTATATTTGGCATATATTTTTGTATCTTGTTACGTCCCTCTGAGGACCTGGTTCTCTTCCAGATTTGGACGAGGCGTACTACCCGACCGTGTACGGGCCCGGACAAGATACGAGGTATGCGACTAAGGAGGAGCTTGAGGTGTTACCTTCGAAGTTTCCCTAATCACTGGCACGCCTTCCGCCTAGTCGAATTCACTAAATTAGATATTTATCTGCTGTATGTTAGCATATTGGACTTGATAGTATTTTAGGACAGCGTAGTACGCTTTCTCGGGACCCCTAAATTAGGAAATTCTTTGGAGTCGTATTAGCTGGCCATTACCACGTGGCTTGGTCCCGTGTATTTTGGGACTAGGCCTGACACTATTCATGGTTCGACGGTTCATGTTCTTTGAAGAAATAGCTTTCTGACTCGGTGGACACCATTATAGGCTCGGAGATAGAAGGCTACTTCCCTGCCCTTAGAGGAGGTATCGGAGACAAAGACTCAAAAAAAGACTCTCTTTGTCCCACTTCTAAAATATAGTGTAAATCTCCCCCTCTCCATGAGGGGAACCCTCAAAGAATGGCGCATTCACCTGGCCTGCCTTTGATGCATGCCCTGCCTCTACTCCTTCTCTTTGTTGTCAATCGAGAAATCCTGACCTAGCTTCCAAATTTTCTTAGAAAAGGGACACAGCTACTAGAAAAGAAAAGCGAGACACTAGGCCCTGTGAACGACATTCGAGCGAAGGCCTCGTATATCTGTAGGCTTGTCATTTTTATCAAGATCAAGTTTGGTTGATGTTGCCATTGGAGTTCCAATAGATTTTGTGTTGTCCATATCGAACTTCTTTAGCACATCTTTTGTGTACTTTACTTGATCGATGAATATTTCCTGAGAATTCTGCTTGAATTGTAATCCGAGGAAGAAAGTAAGTTCTCATATCATGCTCATTTTGAATTCCTTCTGCATACACTTAGTAAACTCGTTACATAGTATCTCATTAGGAGATCCAAAAATAATATCATCTACGTAAATTTGTACTCATAAGAGATTATCATAATGAGATTTTATAAATAAGGTAGTATCAACTTTCCCTTTAGAAAAACTATTTTCAAGTATGAATGAATTAAGGCGCTCATACCAAGCACGAGGGGCTTGTTTGAGTCCATATAGAGCATTTCTAAGCTTGAAAACATGATTAGGAAATTTGAAATCTTGCAAGCTAGGGGGTTGTTCAACAAAAACTTTCTCTTTTATAACACCATTAAAAAAAAGTACTTTTAACGTCCATTTGAAATAATTTAAAATTATGAAAACTTGCAAAAGCACAAAGCATGCAGATAGATTCTATTCTCGCGACAGGAGCATAGGTCTCATCGTAGTCAATACCTTCTTCTTGATTATAACCTTGAGCTACAAGACGTGCTTTGTTACGAGTGACTATACCATCCTCATTAAGTTTATTTCAGAAAACCCATTTAGTAACAATGACTGGATAATCATTTGGTCTGGGAACGAGTTCCCAAACTTAATTCCGTTCAAATTGGTTGAGTTCCTCTTGCATTGCGGTAATCCAAAATTCATCTCAAAAGCTTCTAAAAAATTTTAGGTTCTATTCGAAAAATAAAAGCAACATTTGCCATAACATCTCTAGTTGCAGAGCGAGTACTTACACATTTCGATACTTCACCTATTATCAAGTTCTCTGGATGGTTGGTTGAGAATTTTAATCTTTTAGGTAAGATGTCCAGATAACTTGTTCCATCTTCAGGGGTCTTGTTGGACATTATCCTGATATGTTCATCATCACTGTCACTTGCTACTTGACTGTTAAGCTTATCAAAAGTAACATTAATCGATTCTTCAACAGTCAATTACTTTTTATTAAAAACTCTAAAACATTTACACTTTGCAGCATAATCAAGAAAAACATCTTCATCAACCTTGGAATCAAATTTACCTAAGTTATCCTTAGTATTCAAGATAAAACATTTGTATCCAAATACTTTGAAATAACTGATGGTAGAAATTATACTAAACCATAGCTCATAGGGATTCTTCTTCGATATAGGTCGAATAAGAACCATATTCAAAACATGGTATGCTGTATTGACAACCTCAGCCCAAAAATATTTTGGAAGGTTATATTAATTTAACATGACTCTAGCCATATCGTCAAGAGTTCTGTTCTTTCGCTCCACAACACCGTTTTGTTGAGGAGTTCTAGGACAGAAAAATTTATGCACAAATCCATTTGAATCACAAAATATTTTAAAATCATAATTTTCGAATTCGCCTCCATGATCACTTCGAATACGAGTAATCAAGAAGCCTTTTTTATTTTGTACCTTTTTGCAAAAAGTAACAAATTCTGAAAAAGCCTCATTTTTATTTGCTAGCAAATAAATTCAAGTATATCTAGAAAAGTCATCAACAATCACATAGGCATAAAGCTTACCACCAAGACTGACGACTCTGTTAGGTCCAAACAAATCCATATGCAAAAGTTGAAGAGGTCTAGAAGTACTTACAGCGTTTATTGATTTAAAAGAATATCTTGTTGCCTTGTTCTTTTCACACTCAGCATAGACAATATCTTTCTTAAAAGTAATTTCAGGTAAACCTCTTACTAATTTCTTTAAAGATAGTCTGGCTATAGTGTACATATTTGCATGTCCAAGGCGCATATGCCACAACCAGCTTTCATCTTTGGTTGCGTATAAGCATCTTCCTACATTGTTAGTATTTCTTGAGAGATAGAAAACATATATATTATCTTCTTTTATTCTCTCATAAATTATCTTATCAGTAGATCTATCATAAATAGAATATTTGTCATTCACAAAATTGATGCCATAACCATGGCTAGCCAATTGACTAATGCTAAGTAGATTATGTTTTAATTTCGTTACTAAAGATACATCTTTAATAACCGGGGAAGGATGAAAACCTATATTACCATTATCTATAATATGCCATTTTAGATTATTACCGAAGGAGACGTATCATTCTTTCTTCATCGATAGAGTTGTGAATAGATTTGCATCACCGGTCATATGACGTGAGCAACCGCAATCGAGAATCCATTTGCTTCTAGTGTGAGAGAGAAGGTCCACCTACAACAAAAGTTGAAGATGTAACCTTTGGTATCCACTTTCCTGAGGGTCCTGATATGTTAGTTTTTGGAATCCAGATATATACATGCATATCAACTAATTTTCTAATTCTACATTGTGGTGATATATGTCCTTTAGTACCACAATAATGACATATAGCAGATGTGTTGATACTAGATGCAGAGGCATGATGTATATGCGAGGCAGTATATTGTGATTTACGTGGATACTTGTAATAGAATGCATGATTAGAAGGTTTGGCCTTCTTAGGCTGTGTCTGGTGAGTGTTCTTAGGCCTTGAGTGACACGTACTAGATTAGGAAGCAGTCTGTACAGGCTGTTTTCCTAATCTAATTTCTAACTTTTTGGAAGTGTCATATAACTCAGTATATCTAGCAGTTAAAGCATCAATTATAATAAGTGCATTACTACTCTTTTTCTTCTCTATTTCATAATCTTCTTTGAGCTTAATATAATCCTTGTCATGTTGCTCATTTCTAAGAAGTGCTTCGTGTAAGTTCAGTCTAACTGATGCTAATTCATCTAAATTACTTGGGGATTGTGTCTTTCTGATATCATCTAGGAGTGTGGACAATCTATCAATCTCAAGTTTGTGTGCCTTGAGTTCCTTCTTCGAGTTTTTGTATTTATCAAGCAGTGCTTTGTGATCATTTAGAAGGTCACTAAAGGCATCACCTAGTTCATCAAGTGCAAAGTCATCATATAGGGGGTTCGTAGATAGATGATCGAAAGCCATTAGACAAACATTGGCAGTATCTTTTGATTGATCATTGTCTGAGTCGATGGCTTTACTTTCGTGCCAAATGCTTGTGTTTGCGCTTTCTTCTTCTTCTTCCATGTCGCTAGCTTATTCTTTGTGCCTGTACTCATGAGTGGCTTCAAGAAGTTTCCAGATTTTATATGAGGTTGCACAAGAAGAAATGCGATTGAATTCATTATTGTCTAAAGCATAGTAAAGAGCATTCATTGCTTTTGCATCAAGACTAGCTAGCCTCTTCTCTTCTTCCGTGTAATCGTAATAGGGTTTATTAACTAAATTTGAAGTAAAGGGAGAAATGATGGTAGGATTTTTATAACCCTCATTAACATTGGTCCAAACGTCAAAACCAAGTGATTTTAAATAAAAATTCATCAATGTCTTCCAATAAGTATAATTTGTTCCGTTGAATAGTGGAGGATCATCTATGGATTGGCCTACTCGAGTAAAGCTAGACTTCATGTTAGCCATCTACTCTAGGGTGTTAATCCTTTATCAAGAGAACAGTGCTCTGATACCAATTATAGGATCGTGTGACAACTCTAGAGGGGGTGAATAGAGTAAGTGTGTGTGCAGTGAAAAAATAATCACCAATTAAAAATTCTAAGTTTTAGGCTAACTTATAAAATGCAGTAACAGAAAGAGAATAAGCAGAGTATAAGTAAAGTTTAGAATAGCAAACTCAAACACAAAGAATTTTATCATGGTTTCTATCGTGGAGGACTAGTTCAGGCACGAGAACTCTTGTTCGGTGTTAATCAACTATTTGTGAAATATGGTATACACGCGCCTTTCATCCGAAGAGCACGCTAACTTCTTACAACACGAGCTTTTAATCCGAAGAGCTCGAAGACTTCAAACAGGAATTAAAAATTATTTTTTTAACCAAGCTTGTACAACTCGACTCAACTTCTAATCGGAACGACACTTGGGCACTTATAAGGAAAGAGAGTTGTCTTGAGATTTGAGAAGGATAAAGCTCTTTATAGGAATAGAGAAGATGAAGAATGATTGAGTTAATGTTGGAAATGGGGAAATTCTTCTCTATTTATAGGATTTTTGTAGACAGAGTTCGGGCCAAGTTCGGATGCATAACATTCAAAATTTTGAACATTGGGAGCCTAGTCTTCAAGAAATGAGTCTGACTAGAAAATCGGTTTTGAGTAACCGAGTTTGGTCCGAGTTTGGGCAGAACTCATACCGAGTTCGGTTTGAACTCGCCCCGAGTTCGGTTGGTCTATTTCAGACTATTTTGACTTTGAGTTTGAGTGAGTTTGGGTTTAGGCTCGAATCCAAACGAATTTCTGACTTGGGTAGGCTTATGTTTGAGTGGGCTTTGGATAAGGTTTAATCTCCCGCAAGCTCGATAGTCCCTGCTGAACGTGAAATCACCACGTTGCAGCTCTCCCGCGGGACAATCGTTCTCATCGGAACGTGATGCCGTACGAGCCTGGAGTTGCGCTCGCACAAGGCGATATTGATAAACACCAAAGTTATCATCGAAACAACCAAGTCACAGTGGAAGCCATTTGTGTACCAAGCACACATCAGAGTATACGCAGCGAAGATCACGATAGGGTCCAAATGAAATGCCCCGAGGTAATGCCACAAAGGCGATGCCACGAAGACGATGAAATACTCTTGCTCTTTTCTCTAGCCCACAAAGGTACTTACAGTTCATACATCTTGTCCCGTATATCCAAGCAGCACCACTACGCCTACGTACCTGAAATATTGCCCACAAACGTGGGTCAGTACACAACCGTACTGGTGAGCGGGGTAACCCACTCGCCTAAGCCGACACTAAGTAAAATAGTGAATGCACACAGTTATATGGTGATCTTTCTAGTTGAATCCTAGATTCGTTTCATGGCATATGAATGACATGTTAAGGAAATCTGAAAAACAGTTTAAGCATGCAAGCATTCAACTCAAACCAAGCGACAAGCAGTTATATATATCTGACCCGTCTAACTCAATACCATCGCTTGCACGATAACATATCGAACCAACAGTCTCGCCTCAATATCCATCCTCAACCAAAGTTTATATCCCAATATCGAGTGCACACTCTTGCCGAGGCAAGGTGGCCGCGCCTATACGAAAGCCAAACCAACAAAAGAAAACTAAGCCAACTCTTATCTATATGAAGTCACTGGCAAAGCCGTAAAGGACATAATCCAAGCATTAACGGTGCGCCCTATCAGCCCGGGTAGCAAGCCCCGCTGGAGGTCCCGCAATGCATCGTGACTAGCACGAATCAATATTTCCCTCCGGATCGATACGTTCCCAGTGCCCCGGAATGCCGTTTCGAGGAAATGTCAAACCCTGTGTACACAGGTTGTCCGTGACGTGCAGAAAGTAGGTATGACGAGAGGATCGAACATTCTCGCCCCACCAAGCGATCCTAGACTCGTTTCAACCGAATATCCAACCAAAGTATCCATAACCATTCTTTCAACATATCCCCAAGGATTCCAAATCTCGACCTCAATATATATATCCCAAGGCACCAAAATACCCATATGCACAATCTCTCAAGTTGTGCCCAAGTTATGCCTACTTTTCACATTGCCGCTTCCCAACACAGTGTTTCACATTGGGTGCAACACCCACACTCCGAATAATCCCGTGGCACAATGCCCCAACATTGGCACAATACCCTCACCTATGCAGTCGTTCGGTTTTGAACCACAACTGCTCGCTTTGCAAGACAAAGCGACCCAGTGATACTCGTGCACGGATGCACGCTCGCTCGCCCGAATTCCCGATATTTCCATTGTATCATTCCAATTTGTATAATTCCAACCGTCCAAGTAAAATCCCAATTATCCAACCGACTGCCTCAAATGTATAACCCAACTATCGTACCAACTATCCAACGCGTAAATTATTTCAAGTCACAATTCTACCAAGCCAACGACGTACACTCTATGCACGCCTCAGTGTAGTAATTCCCAATGTTTCAGCCCAAGTGTTCAAGCCTTTTACGTGTTTCCATATTATTAGGCATGAAGGAGTAGAGGAGAAGGGAAAGAGCCCACTCACAATGATTGAACCCGTTAGGCATCCTGTCCTGCCGATACGGTCAATCCCTTGAACCCGTGGTCCGATGCAAGCGCGATCTACTCAACTGGTATGACCGTGCGAGCAGGCCGTGCTCTCCAAATCATCCGACCGATCGGACTAAGGAAGACGGCATTATCGCTTCCATCCAGCTATTCAGTAATGTTCTGAACGAACACCTGATTTCAATCGAACCCGCTAGCCATCTGCACATTGAAACCAACTCGATAAATCCTTCTTCCCAAAATCTAACATTTCAAATGTAACCAGCATTTGATTTATTCAATCCGACTCAGCGTAACGCTCCGAGCGGTTGTAGGGCGTTACATAATATACCACTTAGAATCAGGTTCGTCCACGAACCATGCTGTTACACATTCCTATCACAAGTCACAATCCATTCCAAAATCTGCTCTAAGCAACTCACATATTCACGATTCTGACTCCGTATCTCGTTTTGCTGAACGCTCGTACAAATTTTACGAATTCCCACATCCTCCTTGCAGCTCAATACGAATTCTTCGTATCGCTTAGTTTTGGATCGTACACATATTTAAGGCGTCCCTAAAATACATGCATTTCAGCCGAGCTTTGCGATAGCAAATTTGAACAAGTTACAAGGGTATCTTTATGTTCGAGACGTCCGTTTGCTTTACTCCCAATTGAATCAATTCACAATTTCCATTCCAACACATTCGCTCGAGCGCTATTCTCAAATATGATAATTTTCTACCGACTCAATCAGTTCGTGTTCCAACTCAATCCATCCAACTATTTCTGAATCCGCGCTAGCAACATCTCCAAATATATCTCATGCACCGAACGATCAACTCAACTGATACTACCCCAGCTAGGCGACTAACCCAAATATCAACTTTGCTTTCATCAGCTCAACCAAACACCTCTTCCTGCCATCTCAGATATCTCACTGGGTGATCATCTATATCGAGGTTCGTATGATCCACGAAGATTTCGCCGCCACGCCAAAGGGATAGTGTCGCCACGATTTCAACGTGGACACACTCACCACAATTCCTAGGTTGCGCATGGAATAGTTCTTCGCTGCTTCCACTGCCTCGAAGCATAGGACATCACCTTTGCCTTCCGAACGAGCACGCTTCCCAGAATAAGTTTCGAGACATCTTGTAAATCTGAGGCAAATCTGTCCCTTCCAGTACTCGCAAGGATTTGATCTGAACGAGCCGTTGCTTTAACTTCACGAGATAGTTTCACAGTCATCAATTCATATGAATGCTATTCCCTTCCAGGGCACGATGAGTCAGAGGCGATGCCATCGATAAAAATCTGCGACTCTGAATCTCATCAGTTGACTTAGGCTACTTCCACCATCGCTTCGATCTTCCGGCTGCATCTTCAGCTGAAGAATATCCCAAGGGTCTCTCAAATTCCAACACTCAGTCGATAAGCCAAATCTCATTGCTCACATCTGCCCTCGACGCATTCCCAAATATGCCGCCTCAAGGGTCGTTCTATGGGTCTACCATATTCATATCCGATTCAGCGGTCAAGTCGCTAGGGTCAGCTGTCCCAAAGCTACGTTCGATAATTGTAATCATCATGATGGACAGTTACTATAAACCATGCTATATCTCATCTCCAACTCTGAATCAAAATCCAACCATTCATCCGAGTGAAGTTTCCGAATCCGAGAACCGCGCTCGTTGAAACCGTCTTCCATCAATCCGTCTTTCTGTCCTGAATCCATCAAATTTCCGAATTACCATGTTCCACAATGCACGTCCAACTTACTCGAGCAACACAGTGATTTGCTCCGACGTTGCTCTCACATTTAGCTATCTTCAAAAGTCTGTCCGCCACATCTTAGCCTTTCGTTGTTGCCACAAATCCGTCCACGTCTTCCGGAGAATCCGTCTACCATAATTGTAATATCTTGCCCAAAATTCTATTTCCGCTAAACCTGAGTCAACTTTTCGAGCAGCAATATCCAAAATCTTCCAAGTTTGTGTGAATCCATCACATTGTTCCTACAAGCCAAGTTCGTGTTTCATTGCTCAACCAACAGCTCAAATACGTTGCCCAAAATTGTAGTCCGTGCTCGCTATCATTCGACTCACCCATCGCTCGTTCAAGCGTAACCCAACTGTTCATATCGATCTCGTCCATCGCTTAAGCCTAACGATGCTTTCATTTGCATCGGTCCATTCTCCATATACTCAACTCAATAATCGCTTGCTTCATTTTCATTCTTTCCAACTCAGCCGACGTGCACCAACCAACTTATATTCTCGTTTCATGAGTCCGTTCAGGAAATTCCCATAGATGTCCAACCAAAATATTTCTAATGCCTTGCTTAACACGTTTGATCCCATATACCACTTCGAATCAAGTCGCGTCTCACATTACGTTTCCTTTCACGAATCCAAGATCCGTTCGAACCATCCCTTAGGTGTGATCATGCATTTCCCAATTCGAGTTTGACACAAAACTCAGGCAACGCTGAATTATCCCACTATTTCCATCGATCTGGTACTTTCTCAACACGAGCAATCGTGCAATGATTGTCTTCCAAATAGTCCAGTCCAATACCCAACGGTTTCACACTTTTGTTGTAAGAATAACTCGTTCCAATTTATTCGGATATCCTCAAGCCAAACTCAAACATGCCCAACCGATGCGCCACAGCCGAAATTCCAACTTCTATCCAACACAATCGCTAGACGAGCAACTCGTGCAAGGATTCATTCTCATCGAAAGTTTCTACTCAAAACATGCCGCATAACCAAATCTCGTTAGCCAACCAACTGATCCATTGAGGCAATCAGAACTCCCCAAACGATAAGCCAAGCCAACCCAACGAAAGCCCACACTTATTGCACAAATGCAACAACGCCAACCAACTGCTGCACGAATGCAACAACGCCTAACGAGGCTAAGCGATCCTACGAAAAACCAACCAAGGCAACACAACCAAAAAAAATAACATGCAGCCACAACTAGCAATAAATAGACTTATTGCATGAAACATCCGATGCGGCACCGAGTAGAGTCAAGAGCTAGACGACACGCGAAAGCTATTTAGAGTTTGTGATGAAGCGAAGGACCAAGTCCGAAGAAATGAACCGGGCGCTCTGATACCAATCTGTCATGCCCCAATCTTCCGCAAGCTCGATAGTCCCTGCTGAACGTGAAATCACCATGTTGCAGCTCTTCCGCGGGACAATCGTTCTCATTGGGACGTGATGTCGTACGAGCCTGGAGTTGCGCTCGCACAAGGCGATGTTGTTAAACACCAAAGTTATCATCGAAACAACCAAGTCACAGCGGAAGCCATTTGTGTACCAAGCACACATCAGAGTATACGCAGCGAAGCTCACGATAGGGTCCAAATGAAATGCCCCGAGGCAATGCCACAAAGGCGATGCCACAAAGACGATGAAATACTCTTGCTCTTTTCTCTAGCCCACAAAGGTACTTACAGTTCATACATCTTGTCCCGTATATCCAAGCAGCACCACTACGCCTGCGTACCTGAAATATTGCCCACAAACGTGGGTCAGTACACAACCGTACTGGTGAGCGGGGTAACCCACTCGCCTAAGTTGACACTAAGTAAAATAGTGAATGCACACAGTTATATGGTGATCTTTCTAGTTGAATCCTAGATTCGTTTTATGGCATATGAATGACATGTTAAGGAAAGCTGAAAAATAGTTTAAGCATGCAAGCATTCAACTCAAACCAAGCGACAAGCAGTTATATATATCCGACCCGTCTAACTCAATGCCATCGCTTGCACGATAATATATCGAACCAACAGTCTCGCCTCAATATCCATCCTCAACCAAAGTTTATATCCCAATATCGAGTGCACACTCTTGCCGAGGCAAGGTGGCCGAGCCTACACGAAAGCCAAACCAACAAAAGAAAAGCAAGCCAACTCTTATCTATATGAAGTCACCGGCAAAGCCATAAAGGACATAATCCAAGCATTAACGGTGCGCCCTATCAGCCCGGGTAGCAAGCCCCGCTGGAGGTCCCGCAATGCATCGTGACTAGCACGAATCAATATTTCCCTCCGGATCGATACGTTCCCAGTGCCCCGGAATACCGTTTCGAGGAAATGTCAAATCCTGTGTACACAGGTTATCCGTGACATGCAGAAAGTAGGTATGACGAGAGGATCGAACATTCTCGCCCCACCAAGCGATCCTAGACTCGTTTCAACCGAATATCCAACCAAAGCATCCATAACCATTCTTTCAACATATCCCCAAGGATTCCAAATTTCGACCTCAATATATATATCCCAAGGCACCAAAATACCCATATGCACAATCTCTCAAGTTGCGCCCAAGTTATGCCTACTTTTCACATTGCCGCTTCCCAATACAGTATTTCACATTGGGTGCAACACCCCACACTCCGAATAATCCCGTGGCACAATGCCCCAACAGTGGCACAATACCCTCGCCTATGCAGTCGTTCGGTTTTGAACCACAACTGCTCGCTTTGCAAGACAAAGCGACCCAGTGATACTCGTGCACGGATGCACGCTCGCTCGCCCGAATTCCCGATATTTCCATTGTATCATTCCAATTTGTATAATTCCAACCGTCCAAGTAAAATCCAAATTATCCAACCGACTGCCTCAATTGTATAACCCAACTATCGTACCAACTATCCAACGCGTAAATTATTTCAAGCCACAATCCTACCAAGCCAACGACGTACACTCTATGCACGCCTCAGTGTAGTGATTCCCAATATTTCAGCCCAAGTGTTCAAGCCTTTTACGTGTTTCCATATTATTAGGCATGAAGGAGTAGAGGAGAAGGAAAAGAGCCCACTCACAATGATTGATCCCGTTAGGCATCATGTCCTGCCGATACGGCCAATCCCTTGAACCCGTGGTCCGATGCAAGAGCGATCTACTCAACTGGTATGACCGTGCGAGCAGGTCGTGCTCTCCAAATTATCCGACCGATCGGACTAAGGAAGACGGTATTATCGCTTCCATCCAGCTATTCAGTAATGTTCTGAACGAACACCTGATTTCCATCGAACCCGCTAGCCATCTGCACATTGAAACCAACTCGATTAATCCTTCTTCCCAAAATCTAACATTTCAAATGTAACCAGCATTTGATTTATTCAATCCGACTCAGCGTAACGCTCCGAACGGTTGCGGGGCGTTACAAGTTTCTCAATTTCTCATGCAAGGTGTACTTGCCTATGGAGGGAGAAAAAACCTAAGAGAGAGAAAGAAAACAAATAATGAAGAATGAGAGAAAAAATTTGGGTTATATAGCTAGAGTTTGAGGTTTAGACCATGGGTTCAACTCACGACCAAAACCAACCAAAACCATAAACCAAGAACCAAGATAAACCAAAGAATGAGTCTAGTCTCAAATAACCAAACAAGTAGCATGTCAGCAACAATAATACGCCCCCAATATGTATACCGGGAACGGGGAGTGACAAAAACCTATGCAAAATTTTCTTAAAAAAATCTCCATATTGTTCAGAAAAAGAATTTGGATCTCATCCTAATGGTTGACTTGGAATGACTGTTCAAAATGGAGACTTAAATGAAAATTTTGAATATTATACGAGATACTAAAACTAAACGAAAATATGTCAGGATTATTTAGTTTTGCATTATGGGAGTTATGCGACTTAGATCATTTAGTTTTGTCGGATCATATAGTTTTGCTATAACCAATTGAGAGTAAGACTTGTGATACTATTGTTTGCTTCTGTCATGATCTCAGCATCTACACAACCCTCATGGACTCTTGAGTGCAAGTATTCAACAATGTGATCAGGATGAGACATCTGACGATACATGATGTCCATGAAGTCGTCACCATCAAAATTGTCGACATAAGGGTTGTGTGGCTATTGGGATCAGAATAAAAGCAAACAATAGTGTCACAAATCTCATTTCTGATTGGTCATGACAAAACTAAATACTCAAGTCATACAACTCCCACCATACAAAACTAAATAATCAAAGTTACATAAGCCTCATATACTTTCGTTCAGTTTTAGGGTCTTGTATAATATTCAAATTTTGTGTTTAGATATTCATGTTGGACTGTCAGGACGAGACTCAAATCCTATCATGGACAATATAAAAACATAAACGCAAATTTCTAATATTACGAGACCTTAAACCTAAATAACCCACACACAAAAATGCAATCACCATATGAAATCTCACAACTTGCAAAGTCATCGGAACATGACTATAAGGGGAACATGATTATAAGGGGACGCTTGGTACACGAAATTATTTTTTTATTCCTAGACAAATTTATGGTGAAAAATCTATTATCATGTTTGATTTAGGTCATAAAATGAATTTTCGAGAAATACGAATACATAGGTAAATATTTTACCGATAGAACATGAGAATTCTATCCTTAAGAATATATGGGTATATTCTTTTGCCCGGGCCAAAAAAACATTATGTTATTTTTTTCTATATTATTTTTAAAACTTTTTATTGCTATTTTTTGTTTTTTGATCCTTTTTCTTTCTTTCTTTTTTTTTAGTTTTTTTTTAATCTTTTTCACTTATTTAAGAATTTTGTGTTTTTCAGGTTTTTATTTTTTATTTTTTTTCATTTTCTTAAGATTTTTTTTTCATTTTAAGAATTTTTTTTTGTTTTTTTCCTTAATTTTTTTTATCCTTTTTCATTTCTAAATTTGTTTGGCATTTTTTCTTTTTCAGTTTTCTTAATTTTTTTTCATTTTCCTAAGATTTATTTCCAATTTTTTTTATCCTTTTTTTTTTAAGAATGATTTTCATTTTTCATATTTTAAGATTTTTTTTGTTGTTTTCTTTTCTCAAATTTTTTTTATCCATTTGTTAATTTGTTTTTTATATATTTTTCAATTTTTTGGAAATATTTATATGTAATCAAACATGAAGAAACAATTTTTCAAAAAATTTAATTATCAAGATTTTAATTTCTGAATATATAAAATTTTCGACTATATAATATTCGGTTACCAAATATCCTGTAGATTTGGCATCCACTAACTGTTTGCATCTGCTTTCAATATATTTTTTTTTTTTTGTCTTTTCCATCGAGTTAGGAATTAAGTTTTCAAGAAAGAATTCGAACCGTACTCATTTCCACGGGAGTCCCCCATCATAACCAACATGTCATAACCCCACGAATCCTATACATATTCCTTACAGAAAATTTACTGTAGCGAAATAAATTTATATTAAATTTATCTAAACGAAATAAGTTTAAAAAATTTAGAAAAAAATCAGGCTCCGCCAACAGTGTTGGCGGAAAACACAACCGCTGTACACGTAAGCAGTAAAAAAAAAAAATTTAAAAAAAAAGTGGGCCCCACGGCCAATTTCCGCCAACAGAGTTGACTGAAATTGGGGGGGCCAATTTCAGCCAACTCTGTTGGCGGAATTGGCCCTGGGGCCCACTTAATTTTTATTTTGTTTGGTTTGGTTTGGTTTGGTTTTTTTAGTTTCTTTGGTTTGGTTTTTTTATTGGTTTATTGTAATTAGTTATATTTTTTGTTTTATTTATTTAGTTTAGTTTAGTTTAGTTTTGTAATTAGATTTAAGTAAATTTATTTTAACGAAATAAAATTAAAATAAATTAATTGGAAAGAAATATTTAGAAATATTATTTTCGGAAAATAAAAAAAAAAGTAAATAAAGAAGAAGAAAAAATTTTGTGTCCTCTAATTTATTTGTGTCCTCTAATTTTTTATTTGTGTCCTCTAATTTATTTGTGTCCTCTAATTTTTGTGTCCTCTAAAGAAGAAAATAAATTATTTTAACTAGTATTTATTTGTGTCCTCTAATTTTTTTGTTTATTTTAATGGTTTAGTTTTTTTTTATATGAAAAAAAAAAGACAAAGTAAAGAAGAAAGACAAATATCGAGGAATGATTTGGTTTTGATTTTGGTTTGAAATTGGGTTGGGTCTATGGGTTGGTTTAGTAGTTGGTTTATGTACAACGGCTATTTTACAACGGCTCTTTCAACGGCTCTTTCAACGGCTCTTATTTTTTTAACGTTCATATCCAACGTTCGTCTAACGATCGGTTCGAAGTTACCTATATAAACGTAGTATTTATTTGATATCAGCATATCAAACATTGCAATCAAAATTTTTATTTCTTTTCATACGAAATTTCTTTCTTTCGACACAGGAGAAGCTCAGTTCAATATACAATCTTTGAAGCCCATTTTCTTGTTGCCATGGATCGAAGTATAACAATACTATGCTCACTTGGTGGTGTACTAAATGGGTTAGCTTATGAAGGAGGTTTAGTTGAAGTTCTTTTAATTGATCGAAATATTTCGTTTGATAATTTACGTAATCTAATATTTGAAAATTTTGCTATTGACTGTGAATTTTTATTGGTACGTATTTATCTATCTAATTGCATAAATTTAGTTAGTGAGGAGGCATGGAAATTTATTCTTGAAGTTAATATACAATCAATATATATTAATATTTTTGTGACTCCTCCACCACCACCACCACAAAGAATTAGTAGTGGTCCAAGTTCTTCTCACCAAGTTATTTCATTTACTGAAGAAGAACATAGAGTAGATGATGGTAATACCGACGATGAAAATAGTGATGATTTAATCGAAAATATAGATGATGTACTTGATGATAATGTTGATAGTTTAAATAATTTATTCATTGGAAGAGAATTTATAAATCGTCATGCATTTAGAAGTTTTATTAGTGATATAGCAATTACAAAAAAAATTTGTTGCAGGGCTACTAGAAACAATGCCAGTGAAATTGTATATAAATGTAACGTTTCTAGTTGTAATTGGAGAGTGTACGCTAAAGCCATTGGCAACGGCGAAACATTCGTCATTAGTACGCTAGAAAATGTACATTCTTGTTTAGGTGGACTTATAACGGAAAATCATCCATTAGCGACAACTATATGGGTTAAGAATAAGATTATTGATAAAATTCGTGATAATCAGTCGTATAGTCCATCGCATGTTATAAATGATATCTATAGGGAACACCGAATACATATTAAATATTGTAAAGCTTGGAAAGCTAGAGAAATTGCTCTATCAGAAATAAATGGTAGTTATATTGATGCATATAGTAGTCTTGAAGAGTATGCTTTTACAATCATTGAGACAAATCCAGGTAGCAGATGTTATATAAAGACTACAGAAAATAATAAGTTTCAAAGAATTTTTATTTGTTTCAAGGCATGCATTGATGGTTTTTTAAGGGGATGTTTACCTGTGATTAGTACTGATGCTACATTTTTTTCCTCTAAATTTCAAGGTATTTTATTTATTGCGTGTGCTCATGATCCTAACTATCAATTATATCCAATTGCTTATGCTGTTGCTGAGAGCGAAAACACGGAATCTTGGACTTGGTTTTTAAACGGTTTGAAAACATCTTTTGAAGGTAGTTTTAATACGTGGGATACAATTTCTTTTATATCAGATAAACAGAAAGGATTAATAAATGCCATGCGTGCTACTTTTCCGGAATCACCTCATTTTTATTGTATTCAACATTTTAAACAAAATTTAAAACTAGTATGTAGACTGCCTTATTTTTAACGTAAATTAGACTACCTTGCAAGATGTTATAATGAGACAGATGCGAATATTTGCTTTGAAACAATTAAGGCTGAAAATATCGATGTTTACAAATGGCTTGTTGGAGTAAATGATGAAACTCGTGTTTTATCACACTGGATAACAGCTTATTCTCCTTGTCCTAGATTAGATATTAACACGTCGAACCTTGCTGAATGCTTCAATAACTGGGTTAAAAACTTACGCGATAAACCAATAACAACACTACTTGATGGTATTCGAGCCAAAATCATAACACTTCAGGACAAAAATCGACAAAAAGCTGATAATCTTGCAACTGATTATTGTCCGAAGATGTTAAATACTATGGCCAGTATCACAAGAAAAAGACACCAGCTGCAAATATTGAGTATAGTTGGTTATTTGTTTGAAATACTAGATCGTGAAACAAACAGAACATATGTTGTGAACTTAGATGAAAAATATTGTACATGTTTTAAATGGTATCATACTTGTCTGCCATGTGTACATGTATGTTATGCTTGTAATTCTAAAAATATTAGCATCGAGAGTTTTTATCCAGGTATTTTTTCCAAAGAAGCATTAAGAAGCGTATATGAGCCGCACCTGGAGCCAATTCCAGTCCCTTACAACATTCAAAGTACATTAGTTATAGGTGACATTGGAGTACCAGATGTACGACGGAAAGCGGGAAGACCAAAGAAGAATCGCATCATGGCGAAGGATCAACCATCAAGAGATCTCCTATGTAGCAACTGTAATAGTTTAGGACACAATCGAAGAAGATGTACTAACCAACCAAGAGAATAAATGCACTGGCATAGATTTTCTTAGAAAAGTTATGTTCATTGATGTAATTTAATTTCTAATACATAAATTTCTCATATAACCTAGCAGTACAAGAATTTCATTCTCTGCCTCTTGCCATCCTGTCATAATTCCTACGAGGCCTTGGCCTAAGACCGAGTCTATTTCTTCTTGCTACTGTATCCTCAAGTCTCTCCCCTGGCAATGGTGCACATGGGTCAAATTCATTAGCCTCTTGTGTCTGCACCGGCGCTGTTGGAGTCACAGATAACTGAGTAGCTGTATCAAACCGGGGTGCATCAAATATAGAATTGGACATCTGCATGTAATAATCCCAATAGTCAACACCAGGCTGTGAAGTCCCCTCGTCCGTCTCTCGGTCCATCTGTGGGGTACGTGCTTGTGACGTTCCCTCGCCCACCCACTGATAAGTGCCTTGGCCCGCCCACTGAGAAGTGCCATGGCCAGACCACTGGGAAGTGCCCTGGTCAGCCTGTTGGGAAGTTCCCTGGTCAGCCTGTTGGAAAATGTCCTGCTCAGGGACCTCGTCATCTTGTTGAGGCGGGCTATCCATATGCCAAACATGGGGATAGTTTCTACGCGGACGTGGTTGCCGTCGGCTAACTAAGCCTTGAGGATAATCTGGTGGAATATTTAATGGAGGGTTGGGTGGAGTCGAAAATGCTTGCACATCATCCAAAAATAATCTTACTGCTGTGCTTAACGAGTCTCTCACTGGATGATTTTCACATGCTACAATCAAATTTGGAAGCTGAAATATTAAGTAGAATCCAATTAATTCATAATAAAAAACTATGGAAACAAAATTTTTTATCAATAAAATACGTACCTTCTCCATTACATTTTGATACCATTCACGATAACTAGCATCATCAACGGCCCGATGTTGGAATCGCAACTCCTCATATTGGTAGGATCGGTTACTGATAATAGGAGCTCCCCACCAAGATCTATAGGCTATATCACCTAATGCTACACCATTTAAACAAATATGAGCGTTTAATTTCATATAATTTTAAAAAAATAATTTTGTTCAACTTTTTAAATAACTTACCCTCATCTATAGAGTCCATTAGTTGAGACATCTGTACCACGGCTGTGTCTCCATCCTAGAATTCTACTGTGGAATCATTTTGCTTGCCCTTTTAGTTGCACTCCCTTTACTACGATTTAAACATGGTGGCTCATCGGGAATCTTTTGTTTCACCCAGAATTGTCGCATAACGCGATCAGCTGGATGATACATGATTTCACCGTCGAATATCAGGAAACAACTATAGACACTAAGGTCATAGGCTGTTGTTTGGATTTCAGTAGAATTTTGCTCAAGCCGGTACGGACAGTATGTCACCTATTTTATGACAAATTATAAGATAATGGTTATAATGACTTTATAAAATAATAAT
Organism: Iris macrosiphon; assembly: GCA_036927795.1. NCBI lineage: Eukaryota > Viridiplantae > Streptophyta > Magnoliopsida > Asparagales > Iridaceae > Iris > Iris macrosiphon. The sequence goes on from JAYESA010000019.1 coordinate 93,820,280, forward strand.
ACAGATATTTTACCTCGTTATACTTCAGTGTGTCAAATTCGACCCGGTATAAAGAGATAGCCGCATGTTCACAGTGTACTGGATCTGCTGCATCCGTAGTCCACCGTAAAGCTGACGGAAAGACACCAACGTCGGTATTAATGCGGGGGACTGGCCTACCAATATGAAAGTGGTCGTAGGACCAAACCTAGAAAATATGACCATATGATATAAGTGCATCTATTTTCAATGTAAATGGAATTAAGTAAAACTTTTCATATGATATAAGTGCACATATTTTCATACCTGTATTAATGTCGCACAACCACTTAGATTTACCTTCGTTGCATTCATGTCTTCAAACTGTACAAAATCTGTCATGGAACTATATAAATATGTCAACACTGACGCTCCCCAAGCGTGGCGCGTAGGTGCGGTCAGGTCTACCAAAAAAGGTAAAAAACGTAAATCAACTAAATTGGAAGAGTCTGGAAACAACATTCCGCTTAATAAACCTAGCAAGTAGGCTCTGGTGCAAGTAGTGACCTGAACAAATGATAAAAACATTATATGCGTTAAATTCAATTAAAAATATACTACGTAAATAATAACATAAGTTGCAAAAAAAAACTATACTTACCCGATCCTCATCAACTGAGATAACTTGATCACCAATACGATCTAGGTGCAAAAAGTTATGACGGAGCCACGTAAACGTCACAAGATTTTTACCACGTTTATTACGCGGCACCTCCACACCTAGGTACTTTGTAATCATAATGTCGGCGGAAATTGATTTATCAAATATTATAGGTTCACCCGTAATAGGTAAACCTAAAATATTGGCCACATCAGCTAGAATAATGGTCATCTCTCCGAATGGTAGCTGAAAGGTATTTCGTCCGGGCCACCAACGCTCAACTAAACTGAATATTAGGTCTCTATCGTGTTGCAAAAAATGTATCTTGTCAACATAATAAAAGCCAAATATTTTTAACAGTGCCACCTGGTGGTCGATCAACCTCCAATACCCAAGTCTGTTATCGTGACGCCACGAGGCATGCTCCCGGCACCGTTCATTATTAGTATAATCGTATTGCTATATATGAAAAACATAGACGATGTTATTAGTAGACATGTACAAAATATCATTCATATTTGTTTACACAATTATATTTTATTGTACCTTCCCATAAAATACCAAAGTAGATATATGTTTCGCACGTTGCTGGATTATTAAATCCGTAGTAGGGCCTCCAGGAATACGTCCGTCGTTTTGGCTGTCCATCTGTACAATTATGGTTGTCAAAAAATAAATTTTGGCTGCCCGTAATTTTGCACATTACATAACTTATATTTAAAAAATAAAAACTAACATCAAATATTGCATATACAAATAAAAGTATAAATGAAGAAGAATAGAATAAAGACCTTCAACAATAAGGATTGTTGTGCTCACAAAGACTGCTGTGTCCACTTACAAATGAGAGAAAATTAAGGCTGCTCAAATTGCTGCTACGTGCTCACAAGGAATGCTGTAAATGATCGTAGTGCACTCTCTTCTTCTTCCTCCTTGCATTCTGTTCTGCTTCCTCCTTCTCTTCTTATATCTTCCACCTCGCACCAACTTCTTCTCTGTTGTACTCCTCTCTCTCCTCCCCCACGAGACATGTCCCTTCTTTCTTTCTTTTTTCCCTCACGTCTCTTCTTCTTTTTCCCCACTCACATCCCTTCTTCTTTTTCCCCACTCACGTCCCTTCTTCTTTTTTCCTCACGTCCCTTCTTCTTTTTTCCCACTCACGTCTCTTCTTCTTTTTCCCCACTCAAGTCTTTTCTTCTTTTTTTCCTGTTAACTCTTGTCTCTCAGTATTGTCTCCTTGTTAAACCAAACCGAGATCCCCTTCCACGTGAACCAATTACTGAACCAACATCAATCCATAAATAAAAAAACCAAAGCAAAACATAATTCAAAACAAAACTAAATAAATTAAAATCCAAAACAAAAGTAAATAAAAAAACTAAATAAAAAAATGTTGGTTGGCTGTTGGCTAAAAAAAACAAAATAAAAAAACTAAACCAAATAATAAAACAAAACCAACTCAAAAAAACCAACTACAAAAAACCAACCAAAACAATCCAAAACAAACCAACCCAAACCACCCCAAAAAATCGTGGGCCCCACACCCCAAAATCCGCCAACTATGTTGGCTGAATTTTGGTGTGGGGCCCACGGATTTTTTTGATGGTTTGGGTTGGTTTGTTTTGGTTGGTTTAGGGTTTGGTTTGATTATTTATTTTGTTTTATTACTTTATTTTTCATAATAGACATAACATAATTAATTTAAATGTTTCTAAATTTTTTTTGGAGATCGAAACATCATTTTAAATCTGTGGGCCCCCACATCCAATATAAATTTATTTCACTACAGTAAATTTTAAATATTCAAAAATAATATTACCGAAAGTCAAATTTGGAGGTCGAAACATCGTTTTTTGACGATTCTAAAATTTTTCGAAGTCCGTCAAACGGTGAAACGGTTTATCCCGAAGTACTTTTCCATACGGTCATTTTGGCTCAAACTGGAGCTTGTTTCGATCTTCCAGTCAAAAGTTATGATACTTTAAAGTTTTAAAATTTATATTTTTGCCTGTAACATATGCGTCTTGTTTCGGATAAATTTTTTTTCTACATGATTTGTGTTACACTCGTCGAAAACATACAAATCGACTTATTATTTAACAAAAAATGATTTATAAACAAGTAGTTATGGCCGTTCGAAGTCTGCTCGACGGCAGACGTAATAGTCTTACGGCAAATTTTTAATATTATTATTTTTTAGCGTCTGTTAACGACGAAAAAATTTACGATATAAATATAATATTTTTAAATATAAACGTCCAATTCATATTGATATTTTTTTCGTAATTTTTTAAACTTTTATGTTTTAGATGTAATTTATACAAATTTTGATGTTTTGGAAACAAATTTCCGAAAATAATATTTCTAAATATTTCTTTCCAATTAATTTATTTTAATTTTATTTCGTTAAAATAAATTTACTTAACTCTAATTACAAAATTAAACTAAACTAAATAAATAAAACAGCAATATAACTAATTACAATAAACCAACAAAAAAATCAAACCAAAGAAAGTAAAAAAACCAAACCAAACAAAACCAAAAAATAAAAGTGGGCCCCATGGGCCAATTTCCGCCAACTGAGTTGGCTGAAATTGGCCCCCCCAATTTCAGCCAACTCTGTTGGCGAAAATTGGCCGTGGGGCCCGCATTTTTTTTTTTTTAATTTTTTTGCTGTTTTCCGCCAACACTGTTGGCGGAGCCTGACTTTTTTCCCAATTTTTTCAAACTTGTTTCGGTTAGATAAATTAAATATAAATTTATTTCGCTACAGTAAATTTTCTGTATTCCTTACCAAATCCAAGTATTTCATGTTCACAGTATCGGCAGAAACCGATACCAAACCGACGGATTCAATACTGCCAAGAAATCTCAACAACTTGCAGATGGAAACAGGACCAGAAAACCCTTTTTGCTTGTCAGATTTAGCACCCACTGATTGTGGACAAAACTTTCAATAATCTTATCCATATTCGTTCCAATAAACAATTATTTAATTCAAGGTTCACAGTAGTTGCAGAAATGATACCACAAAGAAACTGACCGATTTAAACACACACACCCAAAAAAAAAAAAAAACAACCAGAACAGCAAGAAAACCAATACTGCAAACCTCACTACTGCATCGTAAACTAGTAGAGTACAACTCCATACAATGAAGCACAAAAAAAAGGGGAAACAATTGACTATCCTCAACTAAGCCTGATATTTTAGCCAAATTGACAAACCGAAAATTTAAATTACACTCATTAGGTAGACGAGAGATTTTCGATGGCACAAGCTCTTATGCAAGGTTCGGAGACGATCAACATGTACACAGCAACAATCTTAACAATATATATAAGGAGAGGTGGTTTCCGTAACTCGAACCTGCATGCTCAAAGATGCAAGAAGCAAGCCTTTATTGTCGGACTAGACGACGCCCTCTCATTAGGTATATGAGCCACTTATAACATAAAATCCAAATGGTTAGGGGCAGATCCACCCAAGGTCTAGAGATCAATTCTCTCTGGCAACATTATGTATTACTTATAGTTTTCTTTTTTAACTGTTTGTTTATAGATTTCTATATAATCTCCTTAAATTCTAAATTAAGATATTTTAGACCCCTTCTAAATTTATTTTCCTGGTTTAATCCACAAAAGAAAAAGAAAAAAAATAGGGTCTGGCCCTGCGACTATGCCTCATATTATAGACAATTCATAGTCAAATTAATGAATGCTCTGTTGGATATTAATGCGTATTCTATTGGGTATTAAATATTTATCATATGAACATCACTTCCTAAGCTTCAGCCAAGCATAAGATCCAAATTTCATTATCCTGAGTCAACCTTGATCAATATCAAACTCAATGAATGCTATATATACCATCAAACCTTAATTGTCACAAAGAATTTCGATGAATATTCAATTGAAAGGCTAGTTCCAGTAACACTATCATTTAGCATCAAATGCACAGCTTAACTATCAAATATATGTAGTATCATTCATTTAACAAATAATACCTCCAATGAAATTAAGAGCAACTGTATGAGATGATGAACAAGCACCAAAAGTTCAAACTGAATTTATAGCTAATAGATGACTCAATGTAATCCAGTTCTACTCATCTTGGATGGATTTATGTATATGTAATACTTGATCACCAAAAAAACATCAAATTTAATCACCATATTATAGCATATAAGCTTGAGATAGATGAAGCCAGATATAAGATCAAAACCTCTGCATCTTCAATTTATGATAATTACTATTAATTTAAAATAAATGTGTCTATGAAGTTCAATTAACTTAAACATAAGAACACAGATCAAATTGAACAACATTCTTCCTATATAAAAAAAACCCTGTATTTATAATTTTCAAAATGAAGATGCATTGACAAAGCGGAGAATTGAGTTTTCAGCCACATGGTATTCACACTAGAACAGATATCAGTTAGAAGCAAAGATCTCACAGAATTCGGTCCTCCTCATTTCCATTCAAAGAGAAAGATGACAACTCCACGCTAGGAAGCTGTGGAAGCCCAGGTGTTTCAATTTTGTGTTTCTTGCCATGCCCATTCAATGTCCCAGTGATCATGTCCCCTACCGACTGCATCGGATGGCTTATCTTCTGCTTCATACTAATCAACATTGAGGCCTCAGAGAACTGCCAGACTGCAGTAACAACAATCATGACCGAAAGAAGGCAGTGGGTGATCAGGTTTTGCCTCTTCACCTTTTTGAGCTCCCTCATCACCTCATCCAACCCCACCTCCGCAGCTTTACTCGCAGACATTGAAGGCTCATGTTTCTCTGCTGGACATTTCGGCAAATAGGTGTTGTGTGCATCTTTTTCTAAGGAGTCCAACTGATATAAATAAAAAACATCACAACTTCCTCAAGATAATACACATGTCGATCAAAATTAGAATCCTAGATAGAAACTTTCATAAATCTGACCCCATAATCTTGATGTTCTTTCTAAAGTAGTTTTTTCCGAAAATGATTTATAATAATGCAATTGTTTTGTCAAAATTTATTTATCCTAGTGCAATCGGGTTTTGCAAATGTGATTTCACAAAGAACAGTAGTTTGGTAATAAGTTTCAGAAATAGCATTTTTACGGGAAAAAAAAAAAAAAAAAAAAACCATTATCAAGTCAAAATTCCCCAAAAGTTTGTTGGTTACAGAAAAGAATAGAAATATTAAAGCTCTCTCCTTTTTTGACAAAGTCATGTATTTTTAGGGTTTAATTTCCATAAAGAGTGACGATTTCTAACAAAAGTCAGATTTTTAGATTGGGGTTTCATCACATCAGTATAAAAAATAACAGAAACGGTTTTTTTCATATAAGAATCCGTATTCTTTCATGGGGTTGGCATCTATATGGTTACAAGTAGATCCAGCTCCAATTGCCTCCCGCCAAGGCTAATCATAATCTAATCGGCATTTCAACAAACAGGTGGTGTGCGAATGTTTCTTTAAGGAATCCAAATAATATAAATGCATAAAAATCAAAAAAGCCCTCTCCTTTTTTAAATCCCACATGTTTTTTTCTAGGGTTTGCTACTACAATTTTTGTAAAGACTGTTAATTATGCTTCATCACAGAGAAGCACAGAATTGATAGAAAAAAGTCTCTCCCTTTCTACATCCCCATATGTTTCCAAGTAGCAGTAGTGTTATAGAGAGGGTCACCTGAGAGAGCAATTTAGAGAGGATGAGGTCTTCTTCTTCCTCCTCCTCTCCTTCTTCTTCTTTCCCTTTCTTGTTATTGTTGTTCTTCTTCTTCTCTTCTAACAGCTGGTGAATGGCCACTTGAATGAGCTCTATGTTCTTCTTCTTGTCATCCTCAATAGACTCCATTTTATTTTGGCTATAAAAAGAGTGAAGTTTTGTATTTTGCCATTTTATAGGAGACTCGAAGTCCAGTAACTCTACGCCCCTGCCTGTACTTCGGTTATCCCCAATTAGGGCTGCAAACGAGCCAAGCCGTTCGCAAGCTGCTCGAAGCTCGGCTTGATAAAAGCTCGTTTGAGCTCGGTTCGTTTAGTAAACAAGCCAAGCTCAAGCTTCATTTTTTAGCTCGTTTAATAAACGAGCCAAGCTCAAGCTTAGAAGTACTCGGCTCGTTTGAGCTCGCGAGCTGGTTCGTTTAGAAGCTTGCGAGCTGACTCGTAAGCTGGCTCGTTTAGAAGCTCGTTTAGGAGCTCGTTGCTGGCAGTTTACAAATTTATTTTGTTATTTAAATTTTAATTTGTTCTTTGTTGAATTTTAATTTTATGCATGCTTGTATAACAATATGGTTTTGTGCATTGTATATAATTATATGTCATTAATAATTGATATTAAGGAACTTTTTAAATTAAATTTTTATAAATAAATTGTTAATATTATAGGTACTTTAACTAGCTTGAAATCAAGTTCGTTAAGCTCGAAATCAAGCTTAATGAACTTGAAATAAAGCTGAACAAGCTCAAAATCAAGCTTAACGAGCTTGAGTTTGAGCTTATCAAGCTTGTTTATCAAGCTTGAATCAAGCTTGCTTATCAAGCCAAGCTCGAGCTCAAACCAAGCCAAGCTCAAGCTTAATATAAACGAGCTCGATCCAAGCTCAAGCTCTAAAATAAAAAAATTATCAAGCTCGAGCTCGAGCTCGAGCTTGGTTATTTCTAATCAAGCCAAGCTCAAGCTTATAAAAGCTTGGCTCGGCTTGGCTCGTTTGCACCCCTATCCCCAATCCACATGGATTGTATCCTCCAATTTAGGTCCCTATTATTTTAACATAAAAATTTCCACATGAAATTATATTATTATTAAATTAACTGGAAAAAAAAAATTAGATTGAAAGAACAAAAACGAACTTGATTAAAAATGTTTTAGTTACCGGCATATATTAAATTTATAAAAAAAACAAAGACGTTCTCATTATGAGCGTTTTAAATGTTTTAAGAAATAGAAAATGAAAACATCCTATTATATTTACCGAAAAAGAAAAAAAAATACAAAATTTGTAAGAACATTTCTAGTATGGACGTTTTTTACTTTTTATTTTATTTTTTTCGAAATTTTTTGACATAAATGTCCACAGTAGGGACATTTTCAACTAATATTTTTTTAACTGTAAAATAAAAGAAAAGTTTTACGATTAATTACTTATTGGTTGAGTTCATGTTAAAAATAAAATAGCAGTTTTTCATTTTTTATGGAATTTATTCCAGTTTTTATTATTATTATTTTTTAATTTTTGTAGTAAAATAATAATTAAAATTGACTTCACATATACCTTATTATTCGAGCCTACTTCTTCTGGACCACAAATTGAGCTCTCACCAATGCACTACAGCCAGATAGTGTCAGACTTTTATTAGTATCAAAGATGTTGGTTTTTCCTTTTGGCTGGGAAATAAATGAAAACAAATAATAATATAATAGTAATAAAATTGAAAACGCTTCTGCTACGACGTTTTCACTAATTATTTAAAAAAAAAGCTAAAAGCGGGAGAAAAAAAATCTTATACGCGTTTTAATATTTTCTAAAAACCGAAAAAAAATATAAACAAACAAAAATAAAATATATTCAAAATGACATAACAGGTGCGTATTTCTATTTTTTCAATTTCTCCACGGAAAAAATAAAAAATATATATATTCAAAATGCACAAAACAAGTGCGTATTCATTTTTTTGAAAATACTTGAGAACAAAACCTACTTAACAAGTACGTATTTGTTCTTTCCTCCTAATTTATCCAAACTTTTTTCTCTGAATAAAATTTATTAATACTTTAAAACAGAGAGAGAGACAACAATACTTTTCTTGTTTTTTTCTTTTGTATTGACGTGATCACAAAAAATTTTCCTCCCCAGCCTTCTAAAAAATAGCAGCCCCGCCCGCAGGAAAAAATGGAAAATCGTCAAGATTTTCTTTTATTTTACAGCTTAAACAATTTTGTTTTAAAATGTTGTCAAAACAAAAAAAATTCGGTCAAAATGAAAAAAAATAAAAAAGTTGAAAATGGCCCAGATAAGGGCTTTTTCATTTTCCATTTCTTACAACATTTAAAACGGCAATAACAAGGACGTTTTCGTTTTGTTTATAAATTTAATATATGCCGAGAACCAAAAGGCTATTATCAAGGACGTTTTTTGTTCTCCCAAATTAATTTTTTCGTACTTTTTTCTCTACAGCTTATTTAATAATAATATAATTCTCTGTAGAAATTTTTCTGTTATTTTAACTAGTATATCGACGTGCATAACACGTAAAATATATTTTTTATAATATTATTGAAAAATAGTTTAAATATATTTGAATTACGATCTGTTATATATGTTTATATTTTAATTAGGACTTGTTATAGATTTTTTATATTTTAATTATAATTTGTTATAGATATATGTGAATAAAAGATAGGGTTTTCGATTATACGGAAGAAAAAGAGTTAGATTTAGAGTTATTAAATTGTTAGAATTTACAAACGTCGTGAAGGAACTCAATTTTGAGCCGTTTAGGTTATTTAGACGACTATGTTCACAAATTGAAGATAAAATCTTATTTTACGTTAAAATAAAAAAAAATTGAATCGATGTCATATATTAATGACATAGTTTAATTTAATTTTCTTAAAAAAAAACATGTATAAAAGTAAAAAAATAATAATAAATATGGTTTAACTTCTATGTATAATAAGAATTGTATTGATCAAACGATTATAACAATTAAATATTAGAAAAGTACAACTTAAATTTGCTAAATCTTCGTAAACACATTTGTATAAGAAAGTTGTTAACAAAAATAAAACGAAATATGTTGATCAAAATGCTCGATATACATACTAGAATAAAAAAAAAAATCGATGCTAAAATATTTTGGTTTGAACCATCTTTTATTTTTCAAAAATTTGTATTTTATTTGCCATCATTATAATAGAATAGAGATGCAACGGATTGAACCTTTTGTATCTTTTACATGAAAAACAAGCACTCAACCATTTGAACAACATCCCCACTTTGTCTTATTTAATTAATCATTATAAATAAATTCTACCAAAGAATTTCCAAAAGTAAGTATCCTCTATATAAGAGGACAATGAGTCACCCCAGATGCCTCAGGCCACCCCAGATGCTCAGGTCCGGGCCTGATGCTTCTATGTTTCTATGATAGATGTTTATCAACTATGCAGTTACCATGTCATAATTTTACAGAAATCACTGTAGGATGCGAATTATATACAAAAAAAACTAACACAAAAGTACAAAAGAAAAAAAAATGTATTTATAACTTTAAATTTTCATTTCTTCTACTATAACTAAATTAGTGTTTAGACCCTGGATTACCAACTTAGAAGCCTTGACATGTCCAATTAAAAAATTTAGCCCTTGAATTTTTATGTTTTGTATCATTTTTCTCATTTTACCATCAACATGAATACTAACCCATGTTGAAAAAGAAGGTATAATTGAAAAAATTAAATTAAATTAAAAATTCCGGATCTAAACATTTCAATTGGACATATTAGGACTTGAACTCTAAACCGGTATAAAATTCTGGGTCTAAAGTCTAATTAGCCCCTAAATTTATGATTGTATATATACACTGTAACTATGGCTTCCCACTTCCGCTGGAAGGAACCAGGAATCTAGGTGCATCTTAAATAGCTAGGAAACGAAATCCAGATTAGCTCAAATAACTCAACAGGAAAAAAAACTGCAGATAAGTTGGAATCAAGATGTCACTCCGCACGTTGGTTCCTCATAGAACAGTTCCATTATGTTGATATATTGCTCAAACTAAGGCCAGTTTTGGAAGTAACTTCAAGCACAAATTGTGAGAAAACAATGCATTATGTTACAAAGTTCCAGAATTACCTATTACAACTGTAGATCTGCAGGCTCAGCTTGCACCGATTCATATATACATCACCAATACATACATATTTACATAATCAATAGACTAGTCTGCTAGCCTACTACACAGGCTGCTGAATCTACATATCCGTTTTGATACGCACACCAGATGATTCAAACAGACTCCATGTCTCTCCTCTCCAAATCAATACATGAAGTCGTAGCTCTCTATGATCTCATAATCCTCATGAAGGATCGATAATGCTTCATCCGATGTCCCTGACCCCGTCTGCAATTTTCCAAATTGTAAGCTTTTAGATCGAAATTCTTCGTGAGTCATGACATGTAAGCAGGAAGGGCTTAAATGTTCATCACTGTTGAGCTCAGAATAGTTTGCCCAATTTGAGTTTTTTTGATTCTTTGCTGGCCAAGAATTGGCAAACTAGAATAATTGAAAGCTTATAGTTCAGACTTGAGAATTTGGTCAGTTATTCACTGAAAGAATATAACTACTTTAAAATGTAACATATTATTTAAGAAAAGAAGAAGGAAATAAAATATCAGGACTGACGAGCATATGATTTATGTAATTAATTATGACGCTGTGTTAGTTTGAGGGAGTATTATTTGTTGGTGTCACTACAGTGCAGTAGTGAAGTCCGGAATTGAATCTAGCACTTCATATATATTTTCTTATTTACTGTAATATTGACAAAGTAGAAAATAATGAATATTTAATTCCAAACTACGGGTAAAATGTACATGAACAAGATAGACGAGAAGTAGAACCACCAACTAACGATGCCATGATAATATATAACATACATCAACTATTATATAAGGGTGCCGTTATTGACACTCCTAAAATGTCATCTTGTACTACTTTTTAATTTTCTTTCATTCAAATTCCAAATCTGTCCGTGCATTAGGAGTGCGTGCATGATGACATTTTAGGAGTGTCAATAACGGCATCCTAGTAAGACATTATTGGCACTCCTAAAATGTCATCATGCACTCCTCCCTCTATGCATTCACAAATTAATGTCAAATTTAATGCAGGAACAAATTTGGAATTTGAATAATAGAAAATTAAAGAAGAATTGATGATGACATTTTAGGAGTGTAAAACACCCTTATATAATTATCATTAAGTTTATCAACCAATACCCAAGACAACTATTACATGTCAACAAACAAAAGTAATCATCGCAGAACGTGCAAGATTTTGAATCTGCACTTAGTTTGCTGAAGTTTCAATCCAAGAGCCCAAGTGATAGCAAGCTAGCATTTGTCTTAATAATCATACCCGGAAAATAAAATAAAATCATAATATGCAAGTTCCATTATAACCTTTACGTATTAATTTTAGTCAAATGATCATTACTGTGAAGTTCTCAGATAATAATAAGGATTCTCAAAAACTCAGTACCCAAAGGATTCTCGTAAGAATCTGTACCCTCATGATTACTGAAGATTCAGGTTCTTTCCAATGAGTATTTTGTTGGCCCAATATGGATTTGATTTAGATAAACAACTATGATACAATTATGTATATTATGCTGCTAATATGTTTTTGTAGCAAGGGTGGAAAGATATGAGAAAAAGCAAGCCTTGACCAAGTGCTCTCACAATAAGACGGGTGAATACGGAGAGTCAAGTTAATCAAGATACGAGCAAGATACTAGATCCAAATTGTAATCATGTAATCTTCTTTTCTTTTTATGTAATAAGTTATCCTGGGCATAAGATTGTAACGTAAGGAATTAAGGGCAACTGAAAGGAAAACTTAAAACTTAGGAAATCTTAAGAAGTTCACGTTCAAAACCCTAGTGTTTATCCTTAAAAGTTTTCCTTTGAAAAAATCAGGGTTTTTTCTCAGCCAACGGCAGCTGTCGGTGCACTATCGGTATGTCGCCGGCATGCTTAAAATTCAAATTTTGTTCCAGTAAGTTTTAGAACTTTTAGTGAGCACACAATGGCATGCCGGCAGCACACCACCGGTATGCTTAGATATCAAATTTGTTCCAACAACTTTTAGTGGTTTTTGTGAGCACAAAACGAATGGTATGTTGTTGTGTCTTTAGCCTTTTTTGGTGGTTCAACGGCTATAAATATAGCCGTTACCATGCCTAAAGGCATATCAGCAGTATGTTGTTGTGCGTACTAACAGTCATATTTCTTTTGGTGGTTGTAATGTTATATGTAGGATTGGATGCCCTCCTTTCATACTTTCTTCTTCAGCTTTAACTTCTACCTACCTATATACAAAACCTCTCCAAAACCAAAGAGCTTTCAATTGCCCATACTAGTGTAGTAAATTCGAGTTGTAATTGAGATCTCCACTTGTTTTAAGAAGATCACCATATCTATTATAAGAGGTTGAAGTCGAGGAGCCTTCGCATCAAAGCTCGTTGTTGAAGTTGGCAAGCCTTCGAATCAAAGCTTACGTGTAGAAGTTGGTGAGAGCTTCGAATCAAAGCTCGTGTTTTAATCATTCATATAGTGGATTAAAGTCGGATGGAATTCCGGAACTGGAGTGCCTCGCGGAGGATACCAGGACACATCAAGCGTTTGATTCTTGTCACTTTGCTTTTAATAATTCATCATTTAATTAATTGTGCTTAAATTAGTTATTAAACCCCACCTCACTCCCTCTAGGGTTGCCTTCATATTGTAGCAAAATTAAACTAACCATGTACTTCTTTCGCTTTTTGCTACTTCCCAATTTTCTCAAAACAGCTAGAGAAAAGGAGCTTTCCGACTCTGAAAAAGTTAGTATTGTGGAGCTGCCTTATCTTTTTAGTTCCTCTTGATATAATCCCTGACTTCCCATATCACAAGGTTAGCTTTGTTATATTAAAATATTGTTAGCAGTAATTGACAATTTAGCATTTTTACAAGAATCCTCATCCACAAAGGACTGTCCTCCCAACTGCAACCAACCCCCTCAACAACCTCTCAACTCCTATGGAAAATAAAATTTCCATTTTTCATGGATATTGATAGTAAATACAAAGCCTAATTATTTATAATATTACCTTGGCTTGGCGATATCTCTCAAGCATTCGACGATACTGCTGTCTTGCAGTTGGTGACTCCACCACCGAGAGTACTCTTGACACAGCTTGGTCAACAGCTTCATCTACTTTCTGTTTTCGGAAGACCTTGACTATGTCCTCTTCTTCCTCATCCCCCTCATCAATCAATTCAGGTTCTGCTCGAAAGCCTCGTAAACCGACCCCCTTTCTGCGCCATCTTAATATGACCTTTTCAACAACACTGACTGTCCAAACAAACTCTTTATACTTTTTTCTTTCCTGATGACCTCTGACATGAGCCTGTCAAGATAAATTGAAAGAACATATTAGACATAAAAGCATGCTCTTTGATCTCTTCTCAAGACTTGAGAGCATGCAGGAATTTTGAGAACTGCTACCATAGAGATGTGTTCAACAAGCAAATCAATACAGAGATCAAAAAAACCCAACAGATTGTGGTATAGTACCTGTATCTTCACTACATTTTGACGCAAAGTTAGAAAATCTTTACGTCCTTTCCATCCTCGATATTTCTTTTGAATAGATAAAGCTGCCTTATCGAACTTCTGATCACGAGAACTACGAGGTGGCCTCGGGAACTTTGACGAAGCTGAAAGTTCATGTATGTCTTCTAGAGTCAAACCATATGTGTATTGACCTATGGAAGATTTTTCTTGCCTCTTCCTAAAGGAATGTGCACGGAAAGCTGACTGTATCCGTGCTGCAGCTTGAGTTGCATTTCTAACAGCTGCCAAAGAATCTTTGAGTGAAAGCTCTTCCTCTGTCCCGCCGACATGCATTTGGACACTCCTCTGAGATATGCTTTCCACAGCTCTGTCAGCCTCCACTTCACCAGACACTTTAGAAATCTCATTTTCTTCCATAGTAAGGGACAAAAGGTGGCTGGTAAGGTCAGCTTCTGAAAGATATCCAGCAAGACCTGTGTGGCCAAAGGCAGCAGCTATAGCACCTGCAGTTTTGCCTACTGGATCTTGTGGAGTGGGATCCGTCACTGCTCTAGCTGATGCACCAGCAGCAAGAAGTGCAGCAACCATTCCTTCCCTGCCAAAAAAAAAAAATCACTTAACAACTTATGTTACAATAAAAGGAAGACCATAGTGACAAATCATAGACGACAACGTTTTAGATAGAACTTCTCTCTTTCAATGATTTCCAGAATTTAGATAATGCTTAGTCCATAATACTTAGAAAATCACAGGAATTAGTCAAAAAATCTTCAATTTTCTTACCTTCCAAAACGAGCAGCCCAATGAAGGGCAGTCCAGCCATTAGCATCACGGAAATTAATGCTAACACCAGAGTCGAGAATAGGATTTAATGCCCAGTCATATCCCAAACCTGAAATCATGTGTATAATGCCTTGCTCTTGCTTGCATGGCAAACAAACCCTTTCTTCACTTCCTTGATATTTAGATGATAAGCACTGCTGCAACTTGTCCTTTAATAGTTCGTGCATAATCCAATCTGTGGTACCTGATGGAACCTCAGAATCAACTAGGAGAGCCTCGGTGATTTCCGACCATCGATCCTCAGTTTTTGATGTTCCAGACTGTCTGCTTTCTGTTTTATTGCTACCTTTTATTGTTGGCAAACAATCAGATCCATATAAAAGCATATGTACAAGTCTGACAAGCAGCAATTGTTCCTCAACACAGCTCACAGTGTTCGCCTTTGGTAAAGTGCCAGCAAAACCGGAGGTAGTAGGCTTTGAAATAAATTCAAACTCTCGTACTTCACTGCATGATTCCCTATTGCCAGATGTGATGCATATTTGAACATTTCCAGCATCGTGTAGAGGAGCATGGCATCGGAAGACACCTTGCTGAACAATTTCTGCAGGAACCTCAGTGTCACCAAACATTACGGCCCAGGGGCACTCTGAAGGATCGCATAGAAAGTCACCAGTAATGATGACCTGTATAAAGTGTTTCGGAGTCGAGTATCAGGAAACGAACTGAATGCCCACACATATCTTAAAAGAATACTATGTTGTTTAGGAAACTATGATGAGATTGATCTCAGTCCGAATAAAAGTATAAAGTAAAATTGCTAGGCATAAAATGATATTTCCAGTCAAGGAGACTACAACAACCTACCAGAGTGGACCATTTTCATTATTTTGGATCAATCATTCGGCATGAAGTGAGATTTAGGACGTCATTATTCAAAGAATAAACACACTGTTGTTATCCACATATTATTACTTCACTACTACTCTGTTATATTGTATTAAGTTGCCCCAATCCACCCTTATTGGTACTGGTTATTTATAACTATTTATTATAATCATAATGTACACTCAGTTCAAAGAATCAGTATAACATGCGAAAGAATTGCTGAGCCTAGAATAAGAAAATACTAAATTGTCTACTCCAGACTCTAGGCTTGTTCCATAGCCATTTTAAATTGTGAGAGTTTTGAATCTTGCTTGCTATCCAGTTATTGATTCTAGATATAATGTACTATTACAATATATAGTAGCATATAGTTTCTTGAGGCACATGGAGGAAATAAGATGGGAAAGAAAAGAATCCTTGCTCCTTTAAACATCTTGATGGAGAAACGGTCAATACATTATTCTAATTTTGATTTTCAAGAATTTGGAGTTTGGATATATGTTTGGTGCACTTATTTGGGTGCATTTTTTATTACATATGCACATGAGTACACATGGTTTCTAATTTTGCACATGGGTACATAGGCCTCAATTTTAGGATTAGGTATATTTAGCAGAATTTATTAGGATTGATTAAATTTGAAACATGTTTGTTGGCTTTTAGGATTAGTATTTCCTGGAGGCAAAGACTTTCTATGGCTACATAAACTCGTGTACTGTCTAATATTTATTCATTGAAGAGTTCAGAGATATTAATACGAGTCATGATGTTTTGCCTTTGTAGGATAAATTTCTTCTGTTGCTGCTTATTCACTTTGCATAATCCCCAACCACCAATTTTCATTACCATCCACCATAAAGTCGAGTTTTGCGTGCATCAAGGTTGATCTTTGGACCAGGACAAAAGCTTTGATAATGGATTTACTTCTTTGAGGAAAGAAAATTGATCCGTTTTGATTGCGTAGTTCAACTTCGATCCTTTGGTATATTCATCGATCCATAATCCAAATTTAATTGATTGTTTTTGTGATTTCCGAGGTTCTCATGGATAGATTTTATTGATCTTTGCTTTATAATTAAACCTTTTGCTAATATCAGTTTGTGGTATCATTCCATAATCACATACAAACACTTGGTCTCGTCTTGCATCACCTCTCTTCGAGAGTACATGATCAATTTTCTATTGTTATAGGAACCTAGAAAGCCTACAGTATATCATTCAGCATACTTTAGTTATTATAATAATCTTCTAATATAACAACAAAGACGAAGCATTTATCCTGACTTTTTGAGGCCATCGGCATGACTCCTCCTGTTCCATTTTTCTCTGTTAAGACAATTCCCTTCTAAAGTCTCTTTATCACCACCCCTTAGTTCATTTAGGCCTACCTTAGTTGTAGCAGCACCTTAAGCTAAGATCCTCTAAACTAGTACATTAATTGGTCTCTACTAAACGTACAGACCAATAACAACTTTCTTGCATTTTATCGTCAATAAGCACCGTCTCCAACTTGTTACGCATATACTCAATTCCAATCCTACCTTTTGCCACTCTTCCATCCTCAGCTCATTTCAACGATGCTTACTTTTTGAACATATTGATTCTTAGATAATCAAATTTAAATTTTCACCCTAGACAATACATGACATATTCAATAATCAGTATCTTTCAGCATATTATTAAAAAGTTGCAATACAATTCTATTATACTTATGTATTATTTAGGTTTCAGCCATCAAGCCTACCTTAGAAGTCTGCACGTAGAATGATATTGATACACTCTCTATACAAATTGTCCTTCATGTAGATAGAAACTTAATTATGTTATTTTGTTACTACAACATGTCTTAACATATCTGGATGACCTTTTGTAGATCAACTAGTTGAACAAGAGGCTGTTTGAGTCATCATAATTAAGTGATGTTTGGGTGGTTCAATCTAATTGTGGGAAGAAAATGAACTGTTGCAAGTAATTATTTGACCTTCCTTCTTACACTATTTAGTTTCAATTGATGCTTATGCTTCAAAGTATGATGGATGTGTTCTTCGTTATAAACTGGAGTATTAGATGTTACATGGGGGTAATTGAAGAAAAAACTATTTATGGGATCAAGATTTATGTTCGAAGAAAATATGACTATCAATGGCATTCGAATATGTTAAATTAGCATGAAAGATCATGAAAAATATGATGTTCGCTCTGACTATATATATATATATATATATATATATATATATATATATATATATATATATATGGTAAAAGTTAATTATATTGATATAAATTGATTACATCCACATCACGTCATTATATCATACAATTGATATCAAACTCTACGTTATGCAGGATACCCATTGTGGTAATATGGATATCATGCATACTTGCTTGCCGCTCCTGCCCTAGGGCTTGTGCCCCCGGTGGCTGCAACGGTTGAAGCGCCCCCCGCTGCCTCTTCCGCGACTGTGAGCGCCTCTCCTGTCTCCGGGCCAACCCGTTTTCCCTCCCACACGTCCTAGGGCTTGCACCCCTGGTGGCTTCAATAGCCGGAGCGCCCCCCGCTGCCTCTTCCGCGACTGTGCGCATCCCCTCCTCTCTGAGACGCCTCTCCTAAGTCAATTGCTCTGATCCCCTATAACGATAAGAAAGATGGAAGGGAGCTCTCCATTGGACGTGATATAATATTTGAGAGTGTAGTGACGGTGGCACTATAATCGAGACAGAGGGCAATCTCCAACTGGAGGATAAGGAGTGGCGGATACTTACGAGGGTGTCTGGTCCACGGTTACGAGGCAGCGGTCAAAGACGGCTCCCCATTGGGGGCGAGATCGACGGAAGGACGGATGAGAATTGATCATAGGGAAGGAGGATCTCAGGGATCGCGACTATAAAATCGTGGGAGGTTATTATAGACCCCCGAGAGAGGAGTCAAAAGCCACATGGACACTCCTATGCTGGCACTCCCGTGGGAGGCAGGTGGCATGGGAGTTGGAGACACGCAGCTGCCACTGAGAGGAGGCGGGACAATAGTGCAGGGGTCCGCACCGAGGATGGATGTTGGATCTGCTCGGGTGGACGCACAGGCTGTAGCGGGGCTGCAAGGCGGTAGATATGGAGAGTTGAGTGGGGATGCCAACAAGCCTCGGTTCCTTACTTCCCCAACCTCTAAATCCTAGGCTTCTGTGTGTGCGTCTGGTAGCCTTTATCCGTCTGCAACAAAGGCTGGATCCATGTATGTTCATCTTGTCTTCGTGAATAGGGTGCCCACGACGGATATCGCGGCCGAAGACCAAGCAAAAGCGGAATGTTTCTTGGAGAAGGCCATTGTTTTCTATTTGGTTGGGACCAGAGTCAGCTACGCCTCTGTTTCAAACACAGCTAGGAGATTATGGCAGCCTCGAGGGGCTATGTCTGTCTTCTCTAGGAAGATTAGATTCTTTCTATTCAAATTTGAACCAGAGGCTAATATTGAACGCGTGTTAGAAGGAGGCTCGTGGACCTTTAATAGCAAGATAGCTATCACGATACGGTGGAATCCCGAGATGTGTTTTGAAAGGGATCGGTTGTCCATAATTTCTATCTGAATTAGGTTATTGTGGCTGCCATTAGCGATCTAGAATGCTTCGGCTATTATGAAGTTAGCTAGCCTAGATGGAAACCCTCTGAGAATGGACGATGCCACTGCAATTCAACAAAGATTGGTGTATGCCCGAGTTTTTGTTGAAATCGATGCAGAAGCAAAATTGCCAAGGAAAATCCAATTCAAACTAGCGTCGGGTAAGATTAGCCAGTAGGAGATTGAGTACGAATGAGTACCTATTAGGTGCCCTTGGTATAGCTGCTTTGGATATGATGGTGCTTCGTGTCCGATGGGGCAAGAGACGGGCGCTGAGGAGGGGCAGAGCGTCACGGAGATGGAACTAGGAGAAGGGAGCGGACGGGCCTGATCACGAGGGCATCGAGGCTTCTAACCTACCCGGTAGTGAGTTGCTACCTGATGAAAAACAGTGACATTCATGTCTTGTACAAGTACAATTTGGACTTGTACAACATCACATCCAGTGACAAATTTTCGATTCGACGGAACTGGGACGTGACATTTAGTGCGGAAGTCGGCATCAATTGGACTGGATATTTCAAGTTGAGAACACGTGTTTCATCATGTCTTCATCTTCTAAAAGATGACCTATCATAATTGTCAAAGTCCCGCCATATGCACTGAAACTCTATAGCAATAATGAGAATTGAGGGTTTAAAGTTGTATTATTCATTACACTCCCGCAGGTCGAAGGTCTACTTTTTTGGGGCAGAAAAGCTGGATTCAAAATAAGTAGGCATACGGTGGACAAAAAGCTCACGCCCTTCTTTATCTCTAAAGACGGGGTGACCTAACCACCCAACAACTATTCTATCTCCGTTGTCCATTGATTCATGCAACGATATTTCCTTAAATCCGTTTGAATATAATACGTGAAAAGGATTTGAACATAGGCTATTCTGATACCATGTTAAAATTCCTACCACTTGCTCTAATACCCTCAACCCTCACCAATGCTCTAGAGATTTGGTGCAAGTGGAAAGGATTTTAACATGGTATCAGAGCAACTCTCGTTAAAATTCTCTCGTCGACATTAATTTCAAGCGGATATAAGGGGGAAAATATCATTGCATGAATCTGAATCCAGCTCTTGGCCCACAAATTCGGCCTTCAACATGTGGAGACGTGTTGAATAATATTAAATATTAACTCTTAATCCTTACACCAATACTAGTAACCCGTGGTTGCTGGTGATGATAAGCCCTGACTATCAGCTCCTTATATAGAAGTGGAAAACATTTGAACATGATGTTTGTATATATGGTATTCCATAAATCTATAGCATAGAAGTCTCAGTCCTTATATTTGCAAGTTCACAAACTAGAAGACTACCAAGGAAAAAAGAAAGTATATTACAGGTGCTCAAAGGTTTAATAATATGCTTTATAGTATGTACCTTTGTGCTCTCAGAGGAAAATGCCCATTCTGGAGAAATTTCGCGAATGCTGAACCTTTGCTTCTGTGCCACAGTTAAACCTGAATCTGCCCCTAGGGTGACGCCAAAATGATCTTGATCAAACCACATACCTTGTAGGTCAGAAGAATATGTATTATCTGGGACATGTAAATCAGAAGGCCCCATCCATTGGATATTGTTCTCTTCTCTGTGATTCATGACATTTGAGTTGGCTTCACAATTCCTATTCCCAGAGCTATACAGTAGTTTGGCATCCAAAATCTGTGAACTGGAGATTGGCGAGTCAATGAGATTATCGGAACCTAAAAGAAATTGTCTAGCTGCTGACAGTTGTAAACTTAGATCACTCTCAGGAACTCGGGGTTTGCTAGGGCTATTATCTGCATTATATCTTCCAGGATCAATCGGTTGCCAAGTAAACTGTTCCGACAGGTCAAACGGAGTTACAGAAATTTTCTCCCTTTCTTTGTAAATTGACGGCAAATCCTATTTTACAAATAAAACCAGTTAGCACATTTTATTTTCAATTATTGAGAAGCATAAAATATGGAGCCCTCGAGATGATTTTTAAAGAATAAATTACGGTACAAAAAGTAAAGAATACACTGACCAAGTATGCTCACTCTAAGAATCAAGCATAGCAATCTATTAGCTAAAATATTTGCAGCAGCCATACTGCTTATATGGCTTTTCTCAGAACCTCCTTAGAGTTCAAGATATACAGCTTGACTAGTGCACACTGCACGCATATAACATTCAGAGAGAATCTACAGACTACAATAAGTATGGCCCATACAGGATAAGAATCTCACATGCATTAGCATATTTCTGGCAGGAAAGTCTTCTCCTAGTGCACTTGTCTTGGAAATGGACTCAGTAACACACGTTGAGGCCAAAACATTTGAAGTTTTTCCGTGGGCATTTATCCGTTCTGGACTAGAGCTTATTTCCAGCATTTGATTCCAAGAAGGAAACGTCCTTTCAACATCATAACCTGAACCTAGTGATTGAGTAGCCTGCTTCATGTTACCACCTACAAAATGAGGACTTGACAACTTGAGGCATTCAAAAAATTGAAGACAAACCCAAACGAATGAAAAGAAAAAGTTGATACCAGTATCTTGCTTTCCAAATTCAATTTGACCACGTTCCAAGAATTTCGATCCATTAAGGATATTTTCGTGTGATTCCTGAGAAGACTCCCTTGTCCCATTATCCAAAATTCCTATATCTTGTGAGTTTTCCTCTTCACTAGAATATGGAGGAAGTTTTTCTCCAAAGTAAATAGAATTATCATAATCTTCCAAACTTAACTGCTCTGCAAGCTTGCGTAATGCATGATTGACTTCTGGACGAGGTGCATAAGTGGAGTTTCCAGATCTGTCCGTAGTGCGCAAGTGATCATCCATCTCACCACTTCCTATAACATACTCTGAACTAACTTCTTCAACAGTCCCCGAACTGCAAGAAGGGTCACATAACTCGCTAGTCCCAGAAGTGATGCCTTGATAGTGCACATTATTAACACTGGTATCCCGATTGGAAATAGAACCTGAATCTGTGGGCATGAATGACGTTGAACCATAAAGAAACCTTCCCTGCATGGTACAAGCAATAATTGACGCAGTATGCCAGTTAGCTAAATTAACATAGTAACAACATAGAGAGAACTAACATTTTTGTCATATTTTGCATAGAAGTGTTAACAGTAATGCCTTTGTATCGTTTTTATCCTTCTTCACTTTTGTCCCACATCCGTATGATTAGCTATAGTCTACCATGCTATATATAGTTCGCCTTCAGCCTAATGCAAATCCATGCCTTGATTTGGGGGTTTCCAAATCTACTCTCATATTATAACTAGTAGAGCCTGTTTCATTCTAAACCTAGCTCTCTACCTTACACCAACAATTTCACAACCAAACCCTAGCCCCAGCCCTAACCTTAGCCCACACTAACCATACCCCAAAACCCTAAGCCTAGCCTATCTCTTCCTCGGCTCCTCCTCACCCTAAAACCAAGCGTACCATCTTCTAACCGCTAACCCTAACCCAGTTTCCACCTGGCTGACTCCTCAAACACTCAGCCCACCAGCCTCTCCTCCCATAATTGACCGCCTCTTCTACCTAACCTAATTTTCTATTGTTGACCCAAAACTGGATCACAGTCAACGTGATTTCGATAATTAACACACTGATATCTGCTATAACTCAATACGACACATCGACTGCTAGACGTGACATCAACAGACTTCATCAAATTGTTGTTACATCTTTGTTGTATAGTTCAGAGTCTGTAATTTTATCTTTGTTTGAGTATGAAACATGTACATTGAGTCGCATTGTGGCATAACAAATACTCAACACATTTTCCATAGCACCACCAAACAGACAGACAAGCATTGAACCCAACTGAACCAAACCAAACCAACTCAAACCCAATCAACAGAGCTTCTGGTTTAAGACAGACCAAACTCGGACCGAACTCGGTCCCTGATCGAACTAGGGCCGAACTCGGTCCCCTTAAAATCAGCAACCTGATTTTTCGCTTTACCTGGTTACGAGCTATCCAACGTTCGAATTTTTGAACGTTAAGGGTCAGAACTCGGGCCGAACTCTGCCCCCAGACTAGTATAAAAGAGCATGATTTCTCTCATTTCAAATCATCTCTCAAGCTTTCAATCTTCTAAGCTCTATACATTCTAAGCCTTTGTCTGAGCCATACTCTTCCAAATCTCATGAGCTACAACTTTCTAATCCCAAAGGTGCCTCGGTGCGATTCAGCTAGAAGTTGTGCAAGAGTTGTAAAGTGTTCTCACTTGAAAAATTCTAAATTTCGCCTCTACGAAGTTGAAGTAGTCGAACGCTTCGGATCAAAAGCTCGTGTTGTAAGAAGTGGCAAGCCTTCAGATCAAAGCTTGTGTTTCACTGATAGTGGATTCAAACTTCAAGCTTGAGTTCTCGGGACTGGACTAGTCCTCCACGAGGGAAACCAGTATACATCTTGGTGTTTGCGTTTGCTCTTCCTTACTTTTACTTTCCGCATTATTATATATCTGATTATTTAATCTGTTAGTAGTTGCTTCCTGGACTTAGCCTTAATCAGTTTTTAATTTGTCACTATAGACACATAACTCTATTCACCCCCCTCTAGAGTTGCATACACGATATTTCAATTGGTATCTGAGCTATGTTCTCTTGATAAAGGATTAACACCCTAGAGCAGATATATGGCAAATGCACGACAAATTTACACCAACAGTGGTGAAGGCCAGTCCACAAATAGGCCACCCCTATTTGACGGTACCAACTATACGTACTGGAAAACACGTATGAATTTTTATTTGAAATCACTAGACTTTGACCTATGGACCATAGTTACAGATGATTATAGGAGGCCTGCTAGAATTGTCATTGATAAAAATTTTGTAGAGAAACCACATGACAAATATACAGACCTAAAGAAGAAATAGGCAAGTCTAGATGTTAGGGCTATTAATGCTCTCTTCTGTGCTATAGACAGGACTGAATTTAACAGGGTATCCACCTGCACTACTACATATGAAGTATGAAAGCTTCTGAAGGTGACCCACGAAGGAACCACTCAAGTGAAAGAGTCAAAAATCAGTCGGCTAACACAGGAGTATGAGGCATTCAACATGAAGTCCAACGAGACGATCACGCAAATGTTCACCAGATTTCTTGACATCGTCAACCCGCTATCTTCCCTCGGCAAAGACTACACCAACCATGAGAAGATTCGCAAGGTTCTAAGAGGACTCACAAAGAACTAGAAACCCAAAGCTACAGCACGATCATCGAAAGCTCATCACCGAAAGGCTCTCAACAATGAAACAGACGATGATTCTGAAGGTGATGATCAAAGCACTGATGGTATGTAATTTTAAAAAGTTCTTGCGATTCAACTGAAGGAAGAAGGAACAACAAGAAGACGATGATGAAGAGCCTATCTGCTATGACTGCAAGAAGACGGGGCACATCAAGAAGAACAAACCAACAGCAAAGAGGGAGAATCGGTACGAGAAATCACACAAGAAGCCATCCTATCAAAAGTATGCCAACACCAGCATATGGCATAAAAGTGAGGCCAGTGACTCAGAAGAAGAGAAAACTCCCAAAGAAGCTGCAAAGGTCTGCCTGATAGCAACCTCTGACAAGGCAATAGAAAATCAGCTTGATTTTACTTTTAATGAGTTATCGGATGCTTTCACTGATCTTCTTGAAGATCATAAGAAAGTACTCGGTAAATATAAAAATGCAAAAGCTGAGATTCATACTCATAAGATTGAGATATATAGGCTATCATGCTTATTAAATGATATAAGAGAAAGACCACCCACGAAGGACACTGAGGAGTTATCCAAGCTGAAATTAAGCTTACACGATGCTGAAACACTTGCTAAGACACAGACACAAGATCTTGTCCTCAATGAAGAGCTTATGGCAGAGAAAAAGAAGTATAATATGGCAGCAGTCAGAATTAGTGCTTTAACTGCCAAATATGTTGAGGTGTATACTGCCTCTAAAAAGTTAGAGATCAGGCTGGACAAATAGGTTGTTCAACCTCAAACTCAGTTTTACACTAAAAACACATACACTAGACATGTGACACATCACAAGATTGCACGGCCCAAGAAAGCCAAACAAACACATTCAGCTCACAATTATGCTTTCTTGTACACCTATTCACATAAAACATGTCAGCCACCCACACAAAGACACATTTACTATCCTGCTCCTAACATAAATATGCTTGCTACCTGTCACTATTGCGGTAAGCATGAACACATATCACGACAGTGTAGAATTAGGAGACTAGTAGATTTAAATTTATATGCATGGGTGCCAAAAACTAACATTTCAAGACCCTCTAGAACATGGGTACCAAAGGTCACATCTACTCGTTGTAGGTGGACTTTCTTTCATACTCTAGAAGCAAATAGATTCTCGATAGTGGATGCTCGCGACACATGACTGGAGATGCTAATCTATTCGCAACATTATCGATGAAGAAGGAAGGATATGTATACTTCGGCAACAATCTAAAAGGTTACATAATAGGTAAAGGTACAATAATTAATCCTCCCTCACCTGTCATTAAGGATGTCTGTTTAGTAACAGAGTTAAAGCATAACTTGCTCAGCATTAGTCATCTTGCTGACAACGGTTATGATATTAACTTTTTGAAAAATGAATGCTCTATATATGATAGATCATCTGGAGACATCATTTTTTGAAGGGATAAGGGAAGATAACATATATATCTTTTATCTTTCGAAAGACACTAACCATGCAGGTGGATGCCTCTACGCTCACAAGGACGAAAGATTACTGTGACATGCGTCTAGGACACGCAAACATGGATATCATATCAAGACTTTCAACCAAGAAGCTGGTAAGAGGGTTACCAGAAATCACCTTAAAAAAGGATACGGTATGTACCGAGTGAGAGAAAAATAAGACAACAAAGTCTTCATTTAAATCCATCAACGTTGTAAGTACATCTAGACCCTTGCAACTTCTTCATATGGATTTATTTGGTTCTAGTAGAGTAGCAAAGTCTTGGTGGAAAACTCTACACCTTTGTTATTGTTGATATTTTTTTTCGTTATAATTGGGTTTTCTTTCTTTCAAATAAAAGTGATACTCTCTGTTTTTGAAATTTTTGCTAAAAAGGTACAAAACGAAAAAAGCTTCATGATTACTCGAATCCGAAGTGATCGTACCGACGAATTCGAAAACACTAATTTCAAAAAGTTTTTTGATTTGAATGGTTTTGATCATGAGTTTTCTTGTCCTAGAACTTCCCAACAAAATGGTGTTGTGAAGCAGAAGAATAGAACTCTTGGCAATATGGCTAGAGTTATGTTAAATCAGTTTTCACTTCCGAAATATTTTTTGGCAGAAGCTATAAATACAGCATGCCATGTTTTGAATAGGGTTCTGATTCAACCTATATCGAAGAAGACTCCCTATGAGCTTTGATTTGATAGGACTCCAACTATATCTTATTTTCGAGTGTTCGGTTGTCGCTGCTTTATCCTGAATACCAAAGATAGCTTAGGCAAGTTTGATGCCAAAGCTGACGAAGGCATCTTTCTTGGATATGCATCCAAGAGTAAGGGATACAGAGTGTTCAACAAACGCTCATTAATTGTTGAAGAATCTGTTAATGTCACTTTTGATGAGTATAACAGTCAAGCAGTAGCTCCCAATGATAATAATAATGATGAACAAGTCCAACCAATATCCTCTACCCCTGACGATACAACATCTGGAACAAGTTATCTGGAAAGCTTGCCAAAGAAGTTGTGATTCACGCCAGACCATCTAGAGAACTTGGTAATAGGTGAAGTATCAAAATGCGTAAGTACTCGTTCAACAAATAGAGATTCTATAGCCAACATAGCTTTTATATCACAAATAGAACCAAAGAATGTTCTAGAAGCATTTTCTGATAAATTTTGGATGCCTGCAATGCAAGAAGAACTCAACCAATTCGAACAGAATCAGGTTTGGGACCTTGTTCCTAAACCAAATGACCATCCGATCATTGGTACTAAATGGGTTTTTCGTAACAAACTTAATAAGGAAGGCTCTGTCACACATAACAAAGTACGTCTCGTAGCTCAAGAATACAACCAAGAGGAAGATATTGACTACGATGAGACATATGCTCCTGTTGCGAGACTTGAATCGATCCGTATGCTTTTTGCATTTGCAAACTTTCAAAATTTCTAACTTTTCCAAATAGATGTAAAAAGTGCTTTTCTTAATGGTTTTATTAAAGAAGAAGTTAACAGTCTCCTGATTTTGAAAATTATAAATATCATGATCATGTTTTCAAGCTCAAGAAAGCTCTTTACGGTCTCAAACAAGTCTCTCATGCTTGGTATGAGCGTCTAAGCTCTTTCTTATTTGAAAAAGGCTTTTCAAAAGGAAAGATTGACACTACACTTTTCATAAAATCAATTGATGACAAAATTCTATTGGTGCAAATTTATGTTGATGGCATTATATTTGGATTTACTAATGAGGTATTATGCCAAGAATTTGCTAAGTGTATGCAGAGTGAGTTCAAAATGAGCATGATGGGGGAACTGAACTTCTTCCTCGGATTACAAGTCAGACAGAACTCACAACAGTCAAAGTATACAAAGGACCTGCTGAAGAAATTTGACCTCGAAAACGTAAAACCAATCGGTACTCCTATGGCTACTTCAACTAAACTAGATCTTGATGAAAGCGGCAAACCAGTCGACCAACATAAGTATTAAGGTATGGTTGGTAGTTTACTTTATTTAACTGTTAGCCATCCCGATATAATGTTTAGTATTTGCTTGTGTGCTCGTTATCAAGCTAACCCTAAGGAATCACGCATGAGCACAGTTAAGCGTATCTTTCGATGCCTTAAGGGTACTTTAAGGTGGGCTTATGGTATCCCAAAACAACGTCATTTTGACCTAATCGGTTATTCGGATGCTGATTTTGCCGGATGCAAAGTCGACCGTAAAAGTACCAACGACATGTGTCATCTCTTAGGTAAAGCTCTAGTCTCTTGGTTTAGCAAGAAACAAAATTCTGTCGCGCTTTCTACTACTGAAGCTAAATACATAGCTGCATGACGTAGTTGTGCTCAGATTTTGTAGATGAAGCAAACCCTAGCAGACTATAATTTAACTTATAAGCACATTTCTTTATTATGTGACAACACCAGCACTATTAATTTGACAAAAAATCCAGTATATCACTCACGCACTAAGCACATAGAAATTAGACACCATTTTTAAGAGATTACCAATTGCAAAGAGACATTAGTTTATAATTCATTAACACTGAACATCAGCTAGCAGACATTTTTACTAAACCATTAGTCGAAGATCATTTTAACTTTCTTCGCCGGAAATTGGAAATTTTGGATGAAAATGCAATACAATAGATTTAATTTGCATCAACATTTGCAAACTCATTATTCACATATGCTACACTATTTTGGGTACAAGCCGACAAGGTCATTCTGTCACAGAAGCGTAAACAGCCTTAAGCGATACGGTATTTAAGTGTATTCGGACCACCGCTAGCCGGAAATCAACCCCTACAGCTAACCTGAGATGGTTACGCATGCGTTGGATAACGTTTCGCATATTTTGTCGCACTTTCAAATCTATTGTTGTGGAATTCAAATTTCAAAATTTACAATTTTTGACTATCTTTTCTGCTTCTTGATGGCTATGGCAGACTACTTTCTGGATGCTTCTGATGATATTCACCTTTAGTTTCACTTAGTTTAGTTTTACTTTTGCACTATGTAGTTTATGTTTGCACTTTGACTTTTTTTTCTATTTGACATTTGATGTAGTTTATGACTATTAGACATTTGACTATGTTTAGTTTGGTTATTTCATTCAGCATGCTTAGTTCTATTACAAATATATATGCTATGTTACTCTTTCACTTTGTCAATGCTTGTTCCTTTACGGGGGAGCAAATCTATTTTGCCAAATGACAAAGGAGGAGAAATAGCATATGCTATTGATATTTACTTGATTATAATATGCTATAATTTATGTGTTGTCTATGCTATGCATCTAGACTACGTAGACATACTAATGTGGACATTCACTATTTGCGAGGGAGCTACTTCTTTCAAACCATGAAACATCATTTATGTTTCCTTCAACATGTGTCCAGGTATGAATATTTACACATACAAATATCAGTATCAATTATCAAAATGGGAAAGATTGTTGACCCAAAACTGGATCACAATCAACCTGATTTCGATAATTAACACACTGATATTTGTTGACTCAATACGACACATCGACTGTTGGACGTGACATCAATAGACTTCCTCAAATTAATGTTACATCTTTGTTGTATAGTTCAGAGTCTGTAATTTTATCTTTGTTTGAGTATAGAAAACATGTACGTTGAGTCACACTGTAACATAACTACTCAACACATTTTTCATAGCTCCACCAAACAGACAAACAAGCATTGAACCCAACTGAACCAAACCAAACCAACTCAAACCCAACCAACAGAGCTTCTGGTTTGAGACAGACCGAACTCGGTCTCCTTAAAATCAGCAACCTGATTTTTCGCTCTACCTGGTTACGAGTTGTCCAACGTTCGAATTTTTGAACGTTAAGGGTCAGAACTCGGGTCGAACTCTGCCCCCCGGACTAGTATAAAAGAGCATGATTTCTCTCATTTCAAATCATCTCTCAAGCTTTCAATCTTCTAAGCTCTATACATTTTAAGCCTTTCTCTAAGCCACTCTCTTTCAAATCTCCTTAGCCATAACTTCCTAATCCCCAAGGTGCCTCGGTGCGATTCAGCTAGAAGTTGTACAAGAGTTGTAAAGTGTTCTCACTTGAAAATTTTCAAGTTTCGCCTCTACGAAGTTGAAGTAGTCGAGCGCTTCGGATTAAAAGCTCGTGTGGTAAAGAAGTGGCAAGCCTTCGGATCAAAGCTTGTGTTTCGCTGATAGTGGATTCAAACTCCAAACTTGAGTTCTCGGGACTGGACTAGGTCCTCCACGAGGAAAACCAGTATACATCTTGGTGTTTACTTTTGCTCTTCCTTACTCTATTTACTTTCCGCATTATTATATCTCTAATTATTTAATCTGTTAGTAGTTGCTTTCTGGACTTAGCCATAATCAGTTTTTAATTGGTCACTATAGCCATATAACTCTATTCACCCCCCTCTAGAGTTGCCTACACGACATTTCACTTACCAGCACAGCTAAATCCTAGACATGATCCCAAGCCTGCTGCCTCTCCACTCAATTTCAATTGGACCCAATAAACAATCAATATCGACCACCAATAACTCAAGTCTACCAACACTGCCAACATCCTTCTGACACACAACCGGCTCAATTGTTCATATTGATGAGACCACTGCTACTTCTGTCTCAATTGTCACTCCTGCTACAAAACATTCAACAACATTGTTGTTTTGATCATGATTGTCATCGAACAGATTGATTGAATTTGTTCATCTTCAAGTCTCATACTCTTCAAAAATTTCTTGCAGCTACATCAAGTTATTAGGAACCTTAATTCTACAAAGAAATTGTCTCCATACCTGAGTGGTAAGAGGCTATGTCTGATGAACACAAGGCATTAAACTAGACTCGTACTTGGGATCTTCATTTTCTAATAGCCCTCCTGGTAAATCACCAATCAGTTGCAAATGGGTGGGGTGTCCCTTCTCTCTCATAGCCTTGCTGATGAAGAACCATATCATTATCAAGTAAACACACGAGCCTTTAGGGCATTGGGTTTATTTTTGGGTGCACTAATGTAATAACTTTGCATTAATACATGGGCACATAGGTGCATATGGCTTTAATTATTAACATGGGTACATGTGGATTTAATTATTGTCATGGGTGACCATGACTTTAATTATTAACATTAGTGCACATGACTTTAATTATCAACATGGCTTTAATTATGGGTGCACATGGTTACTTCTATGATTAGTTATATTTAGTAGTTTTTATTAGGATTTATTAAACTGAAAACATGATAAGTGGCATGCTAGTTGCTTTTCAAGGATTAGTTTCTTGGATGCCAAGACTTGTATGGTTATACAAGACTCATGTAGTCTCTAAGTTTTATTCAATGAAGAGAATAATGAAATTATATTTTTGAGTTGTTAACCATAAATATACTTCTCAAATTCTTTATATATCATCTTCTACTTATTTCTTCTACTTTACTTTGTGGATTAATTTCTATTATTGAAGATTGAAGACATTAGAAATTTGTTTTAGTTATGGTTTTTATATCTTGCTTATAGGAGGTTTCTCATTCTCCTCGTCTTACATAAACCCTAACTCCAAATCAATTACAATCCACCACAAAGTTAGGTTCCTTTGCATTGCACCAAGGTTGATCTTTGGACCCCGGAACAAAAGCTTTGACATGTGGATTCATCTTCTTCAATAAACGAGATTTTATCTTTTTTATTGTGTGGTGCAATTGCCGATCCTTTGATAAATTCGATCAAAACTCTTAATTTAATTGATTTTTTTTGTATCCTTTGCGGATCTTTGGAAAGATTTTTATTAAATATTTGTTTTACAATTAAACTTCCATTAATCTTTGAGTGAAATCATTGCATAATTTCATATAGATCCCTCTTCTAGATCTTGTCTTGCGTCACATGCCCTAGTGGAAATCTCAAAAGTGAAAAAAAAAACCTCCCTTATTTTTCCCTACGAGCTCTGCTACCATAGGCCCTAGTGGGAATATCGAAAGTTAAAAAAAAAAAATAATAATAAATCTCCCTTGTAAGTTAAAAAAAAATCTCTTTTTTTCCTAAGAGCTCTTTTTTCCTAAGAGCTCTGCTAACATAGGCTAATTACCTCGCTCAAGCTAATACAATGATTTAGCCAATAGTCGGTCTACTAGATCAAACCTATGACAGATGATATTGTTGCTTGGTACAAAGCCGTCTAGTTGCTCATGGGTTCTCTCAGCAAGGTATCGACTACTAAAAGACAATTTCTCTTGTTGCCAACATGACAAACATTCACGCACTTTTGTCTTTGACTTGCGTTCGTTCCTGGACTATCTATCACATTGATGTGAATAGTATATCTTGTAAGTAAACAATGTTGTTCATAAACAATCTATTGGTAGTTGGTACGCAGCGGATAACAAAAACTTCTCTCAGATATGTCCACTAGGCTACATACACGTGAATTCTTCATGAGTCTACCTGGACATCGATTATTAAATCTGATCTTTAGGATCAACCTTAGTGATTCTCTAGATAGCATTACATTGAATGATTTGACGTCCAATCAATGGAAACAAAAATATTTTGTTCTACGTAATTGGGCAAAATGCAAAATAGCAAATAAAGTAATCTACAAAAGAGATGGTTAGATTATATAGAAACGATCAACGAGTCAAACAAGTGTCTGGCCTCCAACAGAATCCACACAAATGATCCAAAACCAAGAACTAAAGAACTCCATCCCCTAAACGCCTCAACCCGCCATAGATGGAACTCTCCACGAATGTGTGAAACTTGATGGCAACCCTTGCCTCTCACCCACTAGATGATCTCCATGAAGTCTCAGAGCCGCACACATCGATCGACACCAAAACCAACAACAACCCTTGTTGTTTGGATCGGCACAGTGCAACTGTAATCCGGCGGATGTCCGACAACTGTTCTGGTCAGGACAACAACAAACCGAGAGCAGAAGGAAGAGAAAAGGTAGATCTCGAACACTGGTAGCTGTACGAATTTTTGGATACTTGGATTAGGGTTTGGAGCTCTTATATGCCCCTCTATTTATAGTAGAAGGTCGGGTTGCTTGGTTTTAAGTTAGGTCTCCTAATTGAAGGGGATTTGATCAAATCTAATCCTACGACTCATATATATATTCATACAAAATCTTATGGAATATTCTAGAACTGACTTTGAATGAATGTCAAAAATGATTAGGAGTTAATTAGGCTCCAATGAATGTCAAAAATGATTAGGAGTTAATTAGGCTCCTAACCCACGTCGGTCGCATGCTAGTGCACTCAATTGGTTAGTACCTAATCTATTAATGTTGGACTCGGAACCTCTTTCGATCCAAATTTTCCCTAAACTAGCTCAAACACTTTACTTGGGCAGACGCACCTTATTGTGTGTAACTCATTGGTATCTAAAAACGATGGCAGCAAGTTCTAGGCTCGAGTCAGAACCATAATCGAATCGTACAGATATTATGATTAGGTAGACCTTTCGACTGACTGATCAACTTTCAGAATTAACAAGAACTTGTGAATCATAGAACTCTGCTAGTCAAGACTGACATCTAGCAGTGTCTCATGATGCTTAATCCAAATAGAACCATTTGTATACAGTTACCACACAATACAGTCAACCTTGTCAACAATGACAACAACGTCATAGCTGAAATGATGGACATGGATACATAATGTCAAGTCAAACTAGCCTCCCTAAGTATATCTCAATCGTGTATTCAACATTTGTCCGTAACTAAACAAAACATTCTTTCTTTTAGTCACACTACCTTGCACAAGGGTTCAGCGAACATAATACTACCAGATTACATATGACGTATTACCCATACTCTTATGCCTTGAGTGATGGATTCCATATTGACTACTCACCAACTTTATAAGTCTTATGGTTGCTCACACTACTACTCATTTATAACACATGGTTAGAGTTACTTTATAATAGAATCAAAGTACACTTGCATGCTTACAAGTTGCTATGATAATCTCAGGTCCAGAGACCAGTCGTACTAAGTCTTCCCCATTGACATGTTGCATAAAGACTTATCAGAGAATTTCTTTCAGTTCAGTGGAAGTCATTTTTTTTTAACGAGCACCCACATCTCTAATTTAGAATGTCCTCTACATTCGCAACTTAAGAGAACAATCACACTTATATAATATGAGTTAAGTTAGAATGTGTTAGTCTTTCCGGTTCCTACCAATGTCCTTCTTGGTGGACCAGCGACTAGGAACGATTAGGAACCAAGCATAAAAAGTCCGACTCTCATATGTGTGATCTCATCACAGCTCCTAGAACTCATAGTCTTTCATTCCAAGGACTTCATCAAATCAGAATAATTCTGCAGGAAGTTTCTCATATGTCAAATACCATAAATCATTTATTAATAAATATTGTTAAAAATTAACATGTACAAGTTACATGCAGTGGCACGTAATGAAAAAGAATCCGAAACAACCTCGGAACTAGCTGTTATGACATATGTTACTATCATCTTCCTCCATGGCGATTCGTGTGAGCTTTTTTTATATGACACCTCTTCTTTTTCCTCTTTCACCATGATAGGTTCGTCATCTTTGCAAGGCAATTTATTGTCTTAAGCAGACTTCTCGTACATGGTTTTCTAGATTTATTATATCTACTCACTACATCCAACCATATCCATTCATCATGACACTTATTTTAATAGTATGCCCAAATTACAATTCGGTTGCAAGATTGGAATACTATTAATTCGTAAAAAAGAAATCGAGAATGACTATCATATCATACGACACAATTTTCTCTTTGAGATGATCTTTCTTTCATTTGTTACATACCAGCTACAGATTGCTAACCTTTTTCAAGAAGACTCATACAAGACAACGACACTTATTTCTTGTTCGTATATGTCCAAAGGCCAACTCCCTTGTGTTTGGGATACTATTAATTGACATTTCATTCATATATTATAAAAAATTAACTCATTAATTATGGCGTTATCGTAAAAAAATCTTATCAAATAATTATCATAAAATTCAAGTTATGATTATAAGTTCAAAATGTAATGTATGGTTATACCTCATGATCTTGAACATCTCGTTTGGAGCGACTAACTCAAATGATCCTAGATGTAGGAATATCCATTTGGGCGTTAGTTTAACTCACAAGACTAATGCATTAATATGATTGTCAATAGCATTGGCTATGTAACATGTGATCTTATATCGAGTCATTAGTTACCTATTAGAGAATGGGTTGATTGGATAGACCCGTCCTAGAAACCTACATAACATTCTACAATTGACAATCGCCAATAATGTTCTAGCAATGAACAAAGTTCTTGACTTGAGACACAGTAATCTTGTACAATTGACTATATGTTTTGATTCCACTTAATTAGTCTGTTGAATGAGATTATGTAAACCCCCTGAATTTTCAAATTATTAAATCTTGGATTTTTCCCAATTTTCTGGAATTTTCTGGAAATTTTCTGTAATTAAAATCAGGGTTCTTAATTATTGAATGATTTTTAATTGTTAATAAATGATATTAAAATATTATGAAAATAACATTTTTGGGTGTAAAATAGAAAACTGGACTTAGGGTAATTTTTCTGGAATTTATCGGGCCCTGGACCTATTTTTAAATCACCAAAAACTATTTTTTTTCTAAATTAATTAATTAATTACTATTATTATTATTATTATTGATTTTATATTCTATTTTTTTTCCGTTTTTGGGCCCGGCCCGGCCCAGTGGGCCGAGCCCAGTAGCAGCCCAGCCCAACCCCGCGTTAACGGGTCGGGCGGGTCGGCCTGACCGGATCCGCGCCCGACCCGGAACCCGCATCACTGTCACCCAGCCCCCCCCCCCCACGACCGAGAAACTCGCCGCCGCCGCGTTTTCCGGCCGGAGAACCGCTTCCCACGTCCGCCTCCTCCTCCGGATCTCCCGCCCACGTCGTCCCCGGCCGAGCCCCCTCGAGCCTCCTATAAATCCCCTCTGCTCCGCCCTTTTCCTTCCCCCAGACCGAACCCTAACCCTAACCACCTAACTCCGGCGACCCCGACCGCCGTCCACCTCCCTGCGCCGCCCAGCGCAGCGCCGCGTCCATAGCCCCTCCACCCTGCTCCTCTCTCCTCCCCGCCACAGACCCCGACTCCTCCCCGCTGTCGAGAGCCGCCAGTGTCCAACTCCCCCCGCCGCTCCGGTGCGTCGCCGCCCCTCGCCTGAGCCACCGCAGCCCCGGCCCGACCTCGCCAGCCTCCGGCGTGTCCTCCAGCAGCACCCGGACGCGGACACAGCACTGCCCTAGGTCGGACACAGAACAGGACACGTCCAGGACACGAGCTCGCGTGTCGGACACGGTTCAGAACCCCGATTTCTCAGTCCCCTTCAGGTACTCGTATCTTGCAACCCTGATCTCCGTTTTCGATTCTGTAAATTCCTACGCGAAGCCTGTATGACCCTCTCGATGTCCGGACAAACTGTTCGGGACATCGCGTCCTGTGGTGATCGCACACCGCGATCCAAAAACAGGAAAAACCAGACCCTGTTTCACCCCCGGAACTGAGTACGCCCCGCCAAACGGGACGACTTGGTCGCGTGCGGTCTTCACAGATCCGTGCGCACCGTCGATACGGACGTGTGAGACTTCGCGGAAGCTGATTTGGGTGTGCGTGCACACCGGAATCAACGCGTATCCGCGGACATCGTCCCGTATCCGGCTTTTCTGCAATTCACCCTAATTTCGTGCACACACGTCGGATCGAGACGAAACTTGCGTCATCGGACTCGTAGCGATACGCTGGTCCTGTGGGTCAAGTTTGGTTCGATTCTGAGAACGTTGACGAAATCGCGTGTCGCGGGCCCCACAGGCCCCGCTCGACGGGCGATTTTGTGTTCGGCTCATCGAAATCCAAATCTGAAAGTTCCGTTGGGTTCGTATCAGCGTTCCTGACCTGTTGACACTAAGTTTGGTGAATTTGGAGACCTTTGACCCGGACGCGTTTTTCGGTGCAAAGCGGGCCCACCGGCGGACCCCGTTTTGACCCGAAACTGCCGTTTTTGCCCTTGTCTCCAAATTGGACCCAAGGACAGGCGTTTCTAGCTATTTGACATCTTCTGAGCGTGATGGTAATGTTTATTTCAGCATTTGGACTCATCTCTGGATATTTTCCCCGAAGACCTATTAATCGGATCCAAACAAAGGCAAGTACCTGCACTTCAAGTTTAATCTTTATATTGTGATAGTTAATTCCCTGCCTTACATGTACCCTTGATGTTTACACCTAGTGTTAGAAATGTTGAATTTCATGTCTTGAATATTGGAGTTCATGTCTTGTTTTTCATGTCGGGTGGGAGAATACTGAAAGGCATGTAGCTTACCCTGACTCTTGCCATGATTAATAGCTGTTGGTACACGACTGTCCATCAGCCGGATCTCGATTATTCGTGATTAATAGCCGTCTATGACGGCCGGTTTAACCTTATAGACCCCTACATGCCAACTAGGTATTCTAAATACACAAGTTCACACACATAGCTTCTTGTCTAGTTATGGCTCTTGTTGACTGTTGTAGTTTCATTTCCTGTCACATTTATTCCTGCTTTCTCATATTCCTGTGTATAGCATTAACTCTGGGATATTGATGTTTCTTTTATGCAATTTTCTCAATATAATGCTCAATCTAATTGTCATAAATATTTAGTTTTAATCTTGATGTGCATTGTGTACTTTGCTCCTTTCCTGACTGGATCCGTTGATTTAGGCGATGATGAGAACATTGCCCCCACCTATTATGGCCACTATGAGTTAGCAGGTAACACACATGAGGAGCCAGTTTCCCCCAGGAGGCTACTTCTGTGGATCAGTTAGCTGTAGCTGCTTTTCTTTCCTTTTCAGCATATACTCGGGTTTGTCTCCGATTTATCTTCTGACTTGTATTAACTGTGGATTGGTTGTCACAGATTAGATATTATGAAATCTCAGCATTCCTTTTCCCTGTTATTTTCCTTGTCTATTTTACTTTTGTGGATGAGATAGACTTTATATTACCTGTGATTATGCCCTAGACAGCGCACTACCGCCGACACTGCGGCGTAGGCTGGACGTGCCCACGCACTCGTGCCCGAATATCCGGGTGCGGGTCGTGACACGTTTTTGTGGTGGCCCATGCAGGTCCCAACGACTAAATTGTTCGGTTTCAACTCAGGGACCGAACAGGCCTGCAACAAAGCTAGGATAAGTTTATAGGATCTCATCCACTTGCTTGAATCATTTTGATATCTGTATCGTATTCGAACTAATATGAACTTGCATCTTGCCTTGATTCCTGTGCGCCTCTTATTGGTTATTTTGGATACAGGGAGATGGACCCACAAGCCAGCAACGAGACTCATGCAGAAACACCACAAACCGTTGTGATTACCCAAGGAAACGATGTGATACCAGTCGGTGAAGGCCAATCATCACAAGGCAGTCAAGCAAGTCAGCCTGCCTCAATAATCCATCAAGATAGCGTTCCACCCTCGACACAGCCTATTCCACCGATGCCTTCCTTCCCTCCGGGACCGCCTATGGACGAACAGCAGATGTTCCGCATGTTCTACATAATGATGCAAGCCTATCAGAAGGTTCAACAAGAAACTCAGCAAAACCAAGCGGAGAACTTCATCGACAGAATTAGCTCGGATTCACGTAAGCCAAGCAGTTCAAATGCAATTACCTTCGACGAAGACGTTCTTACTGCAGCACGACCTGTGGGGTGCACCACAAGGATCGAGTCTAGCCGGAAGCGGCCGTATGCGTCAGCACCAGACCAAGCACAGCAGGAAAGAGCTGCAAAGCGACCACGGATGAATCTAACCCAAGGGCAGAACCAACGAGTTCCCACTTGTGGCTTTTGTCGAAAACAAGGTCACATTTGGAAGGATTGCAGAAAGAGGCTAGGTGTCTGTCTATATTGTGGATCAGCAGCACATCGAGTGAAGGACTGTGCCGCTACTCCAAGAACACGGACAAGCTTACGCGATGACCGTGGAGAACGTGCAGACTCTTAGAGTCACTAATGCATGTAAGTGATTCGTAGATACCGTTTTCTAGCATTATTTTAGCTTGTGCCTACTGGTTCGTGACCTCAGCCCCAACCTAGTAATTTTAAACTTGCTAATAACCTGGTATGTTTTATATCTGATAATTGTAGAGTCTTCTGTTATTTTGCTTATTATGTGAATTTAAATTTTGTACCTCTTTTCATCATCATCTAGCGCACTTAATTTTGATGTACTTTGTTTATGCTGCTATTCATAGCCTAGTTTTGCAAGCTTACTCTTTATCAGGCTTGTTCATGACACGTGTATTATTGGACGCGTACACTAATACAAGTGTCTGTTCAGAATCAGTGTATTACGGTCTGATCAACCTTAGTGCATTTTGATTCGCACTTCGCACGACTACTTTACGTGGATTGAGATACGTAGTGATTAGTAGACAAATATACTTGACCTAGACATGCTGAGCATATCGTATCAGTTACATAACTAAACTAATACGAGCATACGAATAAATGACTACCAGAATAGAACCTCAATCCATAACCGCCTGACAAATCCCACTAGAATTCTTTAAACGCCTTGATCCCTATACTTCTGTTCTATCACCCCACCCTTAAACTCTTTATTATTGATCCTCGTCTTCCCTTATTTCGGGAAGACGAAATCATGTGCTTGGTATAAGTTGGATACATAGATAGTACTGGATATGCCACATAAGTCGATCACATACTTGAGGATTAAACTTTCGTAATTGAGGACATATCGTATGTGATATGATCGACATTGAAGTTCGAGGAGTGAATGACATAAGTAAACATATTAAGGATTATTTT
Source organism: Iris macrosiphon (assembly GCA_036927795.1). NCBI lineage: Eukaryota > Viridiplantae > Streptophyta > Magnoliopsida > Asparagales > Iridaceae > Iris > Iris macrosiphon. The sequence continues at coordinate 93,860,099 of JAYESA010000019.1, forward strand.
CTTAGAGTATATGGTCTTTTGTGATGAATGGGTAAACTCTAAGTTGGGTAGCAATGCAGTTGTCAACTCGAGAGGAATGTCCTTTGGATTGTGACCGAGAAGGGTTAGATTGGAAGAAGCAAGCCATTTCTAATTCTGAAAATTTAGAGGAGTGACTAAGATGATTAATGAATTGATATCGAGGACCCAATAGTTACATCCTGGGTGCATGATTTAATTTTGAATAATGAGAGTAAAATCGTCAACTTGAATTTAGAGGATGTAATTCAGACTTGAACATTGGTGACTACACTTAAATTATTTTTTCAATTTGATGATTTGAATTAAGAATTTAAAAGTTGATGGTTGGACTACCTAGTTGGAATATTGAGGATATGAATGTAATTTAAAAGGGCTGAAACATACAAATATTGTTGGACTCGAATCACTTCTAGAGGAATTATGATAATTCGAATCGTGAGGCAAGGTCATCTTGAAAATACTATATGGACTAAAAAAAAAAAAAAAAATCTGCTTGTGGATAATTTGAGGAAGTAGAAGTAATAACCATAGGTTGAATTTCGATTGAAACAAGTAGTCATTTTAAATCATGAAAGGATTGCAGTGGACATGATTTGGATTTAATTTACCGCAAGGAGATTGCAATTGATATACATGAAGGGTTAACACATTATGGCTTAATTTTAAATTTCGAGGACGAAATTTTTGTAAGTTGGGTAGGTTGTAAACCCCCTGAATTTTCAAATTATTAAATCTTGGATTTTTTCCAATTTTCTGGAATTTTCTGGGAATTTTCTGTAATTAAAATCAGGGTTCTTAATTATTGAATGATTTTTAATTGTTAATAAATGATATTAAAATATTATGAAAATAACATTTTTGGGTGTAAAATAGAAAACTGGACTTAGGGTAATTTTTCTGGAATTTATCGGGCCCTGGACCTATTTTTAAATCACCAAAAACTATTTTTTTTCTAAATTAATTAATTAATTACTATTATTATTATTATTATTGATTTTATATTCTATTTTTTTTCCGTTTTTGGGCCCGGCCCGGCCCAGTGGGCCGAGCCCAGTAGCAGCCCAGCCCAGCCCCGCGTTAACGGGTCGGGCGGGTCGGCCTGACCGGATCCGCGCCCGACCCGGAACCCGCATCACTGTCACCCAGCCCCCCCTCCACGACCGAGAAACTCGCCGCCGCCGCGTTTTCCGGCCGGAGAACCGCTTCCCACGTCCGCCTCCTCCTCCGGATCTCCCGCCCACGTCGTCCCCGGCCGAGCCCCCTCGAGCCTCCTATAAATCCCCTCTGCTCCGCCCTTTTCCTTCCCCCAGACCGAACCCTAACCCTAACCACCTAACTCCGGCGACCCCGACCGCCGTCCACCTCCCTGCGCCGCCCAGCGCAGCGCCGCGTCCATAGCCCCTCCACCCTGCTCCTCTCTCCTCCCCGCCACAGACCCCGACTCCTCCCCGCTGTCGAGAGCCGCCCGTGTCCAACTCCCCCCGCCGCTCCGGTGCGTCGCCGCCCCTCGCCTGAGCCACCGCAGCCCCGGCCCGACCTCGCCAGCCTCCGGCGTGTCCTCCAGCAGCATCCGGACGCGGACACAGCACTGCCCTAGGTCGGACACAGAACAGGACACGTCCAGGACACGAGCTCGCGTGTCGGACACGGTTCAGAACCCCGATTTCTCAGTCCCCTTCAGGTACTCGTATCTTGCAACCCTGATCTCCGTTTTCGATTCTGTAAATTCCTACGCGAAACCTGTATGACCCTCTCGATGTCCGGACAAACTGTTCGGGACATCGCGTCCTGTGGTGATCGCACACCGCGATCCAAAAACAGGAAAAACCAGACCCTGTTTCACCCCCGGAACTGAGTACGCCCCGCCAAACGGGACGACTTGGTCGCGTGCGGTCTTCACAGATCCGTGCGCACCGTCGATACGGACGTGTGAGACTTCGCGGAAGCTGATTCGGGTGTGCGTGCACACCGGAATCAACGCGTATCCGCGGACATCGCCCCGTATCCGGCTTTTCTGCAATTCACCCTAATTTCGTGCACACACGTCGGATCGAGACGAAACTTGCGCCATCGGACTCGTAGCGATACGCTGGTCCTGTGGGTCAAGTTTGGTTCGATTCTGAGAACGTTGACGAAATCGCGTGTCGCGGGCCCCAAGGCCCCGCTCGACGGGCGATTTTGTGTTCGGCTCATCGGAATCCAAATCTTAAAGTTCCGTTGGGTTCGTATCAGCGTTCCTGACCTGTTGACACTAAGTTTGGTGAATTTGGAGACCTTTGACCCGGACGCGTTTTTCGGTGCAAAGCGGGCCCACCGGCGGATCCCGTTTTGACCCGAAACTGTCGTTTTTGCCCTTGTCTCCAAATTGGACCCAAGGACAGGCGTTTCTAGCTATTTGACATCTTCTGAGCGTGATGGTAATGTTTATTTCAGCATTTGGACTCATCTCTGGATATTTTCCCCGAAGACCTATTAATCGGATCCAAACAAAGGCAAGTACCTGCACTTCAAGTTTAATCTTTATATTGTGATAGTTAATTCCCTGCCTTACATGTACCCTTGATGTTTACACCTAGTGTTAGAAATGTTGAATTTCATGTCTTGAATATTGGAGTTCATGTCTTGTTTTTCATGTCGGGTGGGAGAATACTGAAAGGCATGTAGCTTACCCTGACTCTTGCCATGATTAATAGCTGTTGGTACACGACTGTCCATCAGCCGGATCTCGATTATTCGTGATTAATAGCCGTCTATGACGGCCGGTTTAACCTTATAGACCCCTACATGCCAACTAGGTATTCTAAATACACAAGTTCACACACATAGCTTCTTGTCTAGTTATGGCTCTTGTTGACTGTTGTAGTTTCATTTCCTGTCACATTTATTCCTGCTTTCTCATATTCCTGTGTATAGCATTAACTCTGGGATATTGATGTTTCTTTTATGCAATTTTCTCAATATAATGCTCAATCTAATTGTCATAAATATTTAGTTTTAATCTTGATGTGCATTGTGTACTTTGCTCCTTTCCTGACTGGATCCGTTGATTTAGGCGATGATGAGAACCTTGCCCCCACCTATTATGGCCACTATGAGTTAGCAGGTAACACACATGAGGAGCCAGTTTCCCCCAGGAGGCTACTTCTGTGGATCAGTTAGCTGTAGCTGCTTTTCTTTCCTTTTCAGCATATACTCGGGTTTGTCCCCGATTTATCTTCTGGCTTGTATTAACTGTGGATTGGTTGTCACAGATTAGATATTATGAAATCTCAGCATTCCTTTTCCCTGTTATTTTCCTTGTCTATTTTACTTTTGTGGATGAGATAGACTTTATATTACCTGTGATTATGCCCTAGACAGCGCACTACCGCCGACACTGCGGCGTAGGCTGGACGTGCCCACGCACTCGTGCCCGAATATCCGGGTGCGGGTCGTGACAGATTATATATAGGTGGATATCAGATACAGGAATTGGTGTATGGAGACATGTGAGATGCAAAATATATGACATGTTGCTCCAGTAAGAGGAGTCGAATGACTTATGATGGTACACCAAATAATTGAGTTGAAAGTACCCAGTCATGATAGATGAATATTATAAAGACTTTTATAATTTTCTTATATTGTAATTCAATGGATATGGATGATTATACATTATGCTCAAAACAAAACTAATCTAAAACATTGGTGTCAAGAGAAACCAAGTACATGGGTGTGGTGATGAGCTTCTGGATTCTACGTTCGAGTCAGTTGGAAAGTCATGACATACAATTCGGTGTCACTCATAACTTGCAGACGACTTCAATTTATTCAATACAGACAGTAATGAAATCTCTCAGCGAGTAACCCAAGTGGTTCAATTTTTTTGAATCTACTCAATCGATGTGAATATGATGAGTCAAACACCAACAGAGCTTAGAGCTTTTTGAAATCCATTAGGGATTTATATGCATATTTGAGAAATTACAAATAAGCCTATGTAGGAACAAGTTGGATGATGAGCAAACAATCATTATGACTTGATTTAATTTCACACACACACACACACACGTCTAGCGCCTGTGGCCTAGTGGGAGCAGCGGGGACACCCGACCCGGCCGGCAGGGTTCGAGCCTTAGGCCCGTCATCCACGACAACGACAAGGCAATCATGCGTGTGTGTGTATATATATATATATATATATATATATATATATATATATATACACACGGAATATGAGCCATAGGCTCGTATTCCTACATGAGTCATGCACATGTGGACCAATAGGATTGGACTCCTACAACCCATGTACAATAGTACACTCCAATCCTATTGGTCAACATGTATATTGGCTCATGTAGAAATATGAGCCTATGGCTCATATTCCGTTTATATATATATATATATATATATATATATATATATATATATATATTCCCACGAATTGCACCGATGGGAGGGGGGGTGTGGCTCGAACCATGCCGGCCCCGCTAGGTATCCGGGGAATATATATATTCCTACGAATTGCACCGATAGGAGGGAAGGGGGTTCAAACCCTGCCGGCCCCGCCAGGTGTTCGGGGTGTTCCCAAAGGGCAACTACCCATGGATATATATATATAGGAAAATAGTTATAAAAAAAACTCTAAGGGTCTACTTGAAAATTGTTGGGTAGCGATTATGAGGTGTTTTAAAAGTACCGGTTATGAGCAGTTATGAGGGGTCCGATTTTAGACAATTTTAGGTAGCAGCTTTTAAATCAATCTAACATGTGCTTGATAATTCATTAACGGACAGTTATGTAAGTTTTTTAAAATAATAAAATTACTTATATGAACAAATATAAACAAAAGTTCTCCCGAAGAAAGATTATATCATTGTCCTCCCAAACAATAACTTATACACACATATAACTTGCAATGAAGCATAAAATGATTTGGCAAGTAGTAAATCATAAATGTTAAGAGCAAATCATTCACTACCACATCAAATGGACCACAAAATTTAAAAAACTCACATTTTGGAGGAAGTAGTCGTCAGATGGGACCTCAAGAGAAACAAAGATGAGAAAGATAAAATATGATAGAGTATTAATAGTTGTAGTTATATTGTTTGATAAGTATATAAATGGAAGGAAAAAAAATAGAAACCCTTAAAACACCCTGATTTTGGGTGTTTATAAAGACACCCAAAATTATACTGTACTGATTAGGGGGGTTGAGCTGACCAAAATCAGTGACTCAAAAAAATTACCAAGGAATAACAATGTCTAGTAAATAATAATTGATTTAGTACTCGTGAAGCCCAGGGTTGACATATTAGAAAAGGAGTGCGCCCCACCAGTGTTATTAAAATCGGTTGACAAGGCAGATTAATCATCCATGACAAGTTTTTTCAATCCTGACTAAAATTCTATTAATAAGGTTGGTTGTCAGACCACTTAACTAGCCCAAAACAAGTAGTTAGCCCAAGTTTTCGTTAATCAACTGACTAATTATTGTTTGAGTCTATTAGAAAACAAGTTTGGTCTAAATCAAATACCCACACAAGAAATGCTTTATTTTCTTAGATAAAACCCGATCAGGATTCCCAAATTCCCAATCAACCACCATAATTTCTTGTCAATTTCTCAATCTCATACCTCGTCTCCAACTTCTCTTTCCTTTTTCCCTCTCATGAGAATTAGAGAAGAAAAGGTCAGTGCACCAGTAATTGAACCAACTCCAACGATAGTAAGCTTTTTTTTTCTTCAATATCTGCGTTCGACTCTGTTTGTTATTTACAATAAGCTGTGGTTTTCACTTAAGGACTACTTTTTTCAAATTGAAAAAATTCTTGTACCAAGTAATCTTTAATCAGCAACTAATACAATTACTCGTCCAGGGTTCTTAATCGAGGTGGTAACTAAACGAAGTAATTTACCTTTGATCTTCCACTTAGGGTCTATGTTACCCGGACTCTCCACTTTAGGAGAAGTACCCGTGTCCACCGGGTAGGACATAGGTATGGATATGGATATGGAATCCGTATATGATCCTCCATAGTGACAATCGAATCATTCATGGTCCTTTGTGGTGACAATCGGAAGACTGGTACTAAAGTAGATAGTTTATTTTAATATGGTGGATTTGTAGTAAAGTTATGAAACCTTACAAATTTAATTACATTATGTCTTTTTATGAAACCATGCAAATTTAATTATAAGCTTAAATATATGAAATAATGCAAACTTTATTACAATTGTGTCTTTTTATGAAATCATACAAATTTAATTAGAGAGTGTCTTTTTATGAAACCGTGCAAATTTAATTACATGTCTTTTATGAAGCCATATAAATTTAATTATATGATGTGTCTTTTTATGAAACCATATTCAAATGTATTTATTTAATAGTCATATTCCCGTATCCGTATCTAAAATTTGGATCCTTTTTAGCCGAGTCCGTGTGTCCTTCAATTATGAGTTTAAGGGCCCGACTCTTGGATATGTACCCGTACCCGACATCCGTACTCGAGTCAAGGTAACATAGCTTAGGGTTGCCTTTGAGAAACAAAACCATATGCTTCTCTCTCTAATTGAGAGAGAACCAAAGAATAGTAAGCGGATTCCGAAAAAAGTAATAGGTGTGGATGGCTAAGAGACACCTAGTCCTACGTGTTCAAGGAGTTATCTCAATCCGTTCGTTGATAAGAGGTATGATCTTCTTTCTAATATGATATTAAATTCTTAGATCTATGGTTACTTGCAAGCCTAGAGTTTTATGAATTTGGATTGGAAATGAAGATGCTAGGATTAAGATTAGCTCAATGAGATTAAGCCTAGGATATTTATTTTATTGAAGTGTGGAGAGCTGAGGTTGATCACCTAGCATTGTAACCATGTTAGAAACTACATTTGGAACAATAATGGATGCATTCCATTAGGCTCAAGGCCATCTAAATATACGAAGAGTAACATGGTAGACTAGCTATTCTAACAAATTGGGTCTAAAGAACATAAAGAGCAAAAGGGAACAAGAATATAACTTATACAATGGAACTATTCTTAGGAACTTTCAAGCATATCCTACAATCACAAACACTTCTGAGAACCCCACTTCAAACATCATGCACTAATTCGATGGATAATATCCATCTCAACCTCTCCATCATAACAATTGATGATTGATATTTGCACTGCTACCTTAGTCTGATAATCATAAAACAGTTTCTCGACACAGTACAAGTTGCAATATTGTTTAGTACAAGGGGCACCGACAGTTAATAGAATTATACAAATGTGTTCTACGGCACGTGAAGGAAACCAATAGATTACTTAGGGTCTCATTGATAAATCAAGAGTTAGAGCAACTTCTTTTGTTATGAGTACACTGATCCGCCTACATGGAGCCCTCTTATAAATGTAAAATTTACACAATTAGAGCTTATACTAACATCGTGAACCTGACAAGAGTGATGCAACTGTCAAGAGCTCTCCTTTATGCATGTGCATAAGTGAACATGCTGTTTTTAGTTCTCTTTCATCATAAACTAACAATTTAAGATGCCTATGTTCAAGGCATCTTAAATTCACACTTTGCAGCCTCACCTTTCAGTTAGTTCTCTTTCATCATAAACTAACAATTTAAGATGCCTATGTTCAAGGCATCTTAAATTCACACTTTGCAGCCTCACCTTTCAGGTTAGCTATTTTGTATGCATCATAGTTTATCTTCAAATATGATGGCTTCTACACAACGATAATAAATAGAAAGTGCACTTTGTGAGGACAAGAACCATACCTCAGAAACTTCTCTGTAGTGAACAAGAACAATGTGCACATATGCCCTAGAAAAGAAAAGAAAAAAATGTGTGCAATTAGTAGCATACCATGTACTATGTCTCATAATATAGAGAAAAATAATAAGGGTAAATTTTAGAAATCCCTCCAAAACTTTAATTGCTTATTAAGCAAGTTTCCTACCGTTCAAACTTATCATTTAACTTAATTGTTCTCAACTTTCCCTCTTAACAGTTTCTAAAAGGGAGACGTAAAAAGATTTGGAATACCCCCCCCCCCCCCGGCCAATAATCTGCGTAGCAGCTCATGGCTCCACGACCCTACCGTACCTCCACATCCCCCCACCCCACCCCGACACACACACTTCCTTTGTCTTGCAGAGACCACCAACATCAGTAGTGAGTATCCCTAGGCCAGATCTGGCCAACAGCATGGAAAACAACAGCCAACCCAGACTTCTATTGTTGCCTTTGAAACAGATGTGGCCCCAAATCTGCTGAGAGCAACAACAGAGGCACTGGTTAGATCTACATTGCCCCTGTTGTTGGGCAAATTTAGCCCAGGGGTGGTACCTGCTCGGCCAGAAGGCAAGAATTCCAGCTGGCGGCCGCTGCTTAACGAGAGAAGAGGGGAGGACAAGAAGGAGAAGAGGTGGAGGGACGGAGGGGGGTGCAACGATAACGAACTTGTGCTCAAGGCACTTAGCTAGTATTCCTGTTTTCTCACATGCAGTTACTTCTCTACTACTTGTATTGTTCCCAGTTGATATTCTGGATGACTGTATTTATTATTTTGTTGCTTCTGTGATTTTGTAGACTTTAGACTTGGACTGTATATTTGGATATTGTACTTGCTTTTTGTTTCTTTGTTTCTTTGTGATATCTTATCGTGCTTTTACTCTTCCCCTAGTTATTGTGATTGAGGCATATATATACTGCGTGGTTGTCCTCCTTTTGGAAAGGTTATATTGACAGGTTTTGTGAGTTATAGATATTGTGACCTAGAACGGACCTTTACAGCGTTCTACCGCCGATTCTGCGGCGTAGGCTGGACGTACCCACGACTCATGCCCGATTTTTCGGGTGCGGGTCGTGACACGTCGGTCAACAAAGCAGAGCGACTAAGATATGTAGGGGGTTTGTTTTATATTTTAGATGTTATGAAATTTAATAATATCAGGGATATTTTTGTCCTTTCCAAAAGTTAGACGGTAATTGATAGCGACTACAACATTAAGGAGTTTCATGAAATTTATCAAAATAACTGGTTTGATACTCTAAGCCTCGTTTGGTTCGCGGAATCATGGAGTTGAGAAAAAGTCATTCATTTCCTATGTTTGGATACCAAAGTAATGGGGGAGGAAAGGAAAGTGATTCTCAATGGAAAGAAAAATAGGGGAGAAAGTTGTTCCCTCCACCCACCCAAGGATTCACTTTCCCACATTTAAGTAATTACTTTCCCTCCTAATTTCTTTGGCATTTCCAAACACCGGAAAGAAAAATCGATAGAAATTGTAATTTTTCATAGGAAAGGTAATACCAAGGAATTGATTTCCTTTCCTTCCCTTTCCGCGAACCAAACGAGACCTAAAGGGAAACAGAATGACCAATATATTTTATATCACGAGAAGGGTGGTTGGGAACTAGGGATATTCTATGACAAGATAACATATTTGAAATGCATAAGATACAAGTGCAAAGAGTTTGTGCAGTAAATCAACCATGATTAGTAAACATACAGAATTACCCTAGTCCGCATGATGCAAGACCAAGATTGAAGGAGCTTATATGGATTGACTCACATTTAATTAGATTAAAATATTGGACGCGAAAGCTTAATTTTGGACAAATAATATTAATATAACTCACAGAAAAATCCTAAAACAATTGCATGAGAGAGAGCAATTGAAAACTTGGGCTCTACTACAAGATTACGAAATTCTGCAGATGCGGAAAAGAAACGAAGAAAGGCGACGGACAACTGCTGGAGGCACCAGCTAACCGTTTTGATGATCGTTCGGAATATTGATTGGTTGTGTGATCGGTCTACCGAGGTTGGCTTATGGCAAGAACTTGAGGCACAGTTCTGGAGTAGAATTTGAGGAAATTGACTACTGGGTTGTTGAAGACGACAATGATGGATGCGAAGACGAACAATGTTGACAATCAATTGAGTTTTCAAGCAGCAAACACAGATGATTATGTGGATTTTAGGGAGAAAGATATCAAAGAAACATAAATTATGGTTTACTCATCTTAAACTCCAAATTGTTTATTTCTCCATCAATCTCTCTTGAAAATAGACTGTTGTTCATGCCTTTATCTATACATACAAAATCTTGAACTGACAAAGCTAAATAGAACAAAATATTACATCAAGCTTTTATTCCCAATCTTATCCAAATCTAAATAATCCAAATGTTAATTGATCCTAACTCAATTAAAACCAGCTCGAGCTCAAATCTGTGCAGATCCCAAGGATGATCCTACATCATGCTCCTTGACTTCGAAAGGCACACAATATGTTGTTAGTACCGTATAATACATTTATTTTACAATATAATACGGTATACTACCACTTCGTTACATATTGGTTGATCCGATACAATACATATACGCTCAACCACTACGAATATCGAATTTTTACTTAGAGTCATGTAATCTATACTTAAGAATATGGATTGTGGAACTAGATAGACCTGTAAAGATGGAATAAATAAAGAACTGTGATAAAGTAATATTAAATCATGTTCCTATATGGATGTAGAAATATAGACCTAAACTCCTTCAATTATTTATCATATGATACACGATACAATACACAATAAGAAAGCAAATCGGTACATGTACGTATTATTTGTTGCTGATCTAATACGATCCCGGTTTTGATGTTTAGTTCTACTGTATGTATAATTTGTCACCTGGTCTCAAAATTCAAAAATCTGAATATTAATTATTATAAAATCATGACCTCCAAATGGATTTGCTCATGAATAGTGGTAAGACATGTATAAATTTATTTGACATATTAACTGAATTCTACAACAAGGAACAAAATGAACCTATTTAACCTAGCCTACACAGCCACATATGAACCTGGATCATCATGAAGTAATCATTGTGTTCAGCATTCACCCTTCCTTTGACTTAGAAAGAAAATAAAAGCAGTAAGTTGTGACAAAAATGTGTGGGACAAATCGTCGTCAACAGAAAACAAGAAAAAAATAGCCCAAGTATATTTTGGTGAACATTCACCCAACGGTAGCACTAGCATTGCAATAGTATGGGCAGCAGGTAGATACCTTGGTTATAGAGGAAAACTTTGATACAGCCGGGGGTATCGAAGTTTTGATACCCCCGGTGTATGACATGTGGGCCCTCCTCTCAAAATTTATATATATATAAATATTTGCACATTTTACGAAAAGGGGGGCCCACATGTCATACACCAGGGGTATCAAAACTTTGATACCCCCGGCTGTATCAAAGTTTTCCTCGCGGTTATAGCAGTGAATGCAACAAGTGAAAATTGCTTTTATAAACCATTAGTCATAATCAGTATCTTTGTACATTTGAGGCAATATGGACTTACGGATCCAGCATCCAAAAGATTCGCCTCTGAAAGAAAGGATTTTGATCTCCATGAGCATAGTAACAATTCAAAGCATCAACATTCCCAACCTAGCCATGCCAATCAATATGAGGGGGAAAATGTATAAGATAAGGAATATATATCTCTAATTAGAAGATTAAGCATGGCATTAACAACAATAATAAATGACAAGAAAGTACCAAATATACATCAACATAAGCATACATTTCCTAATCCAAACCATAGCCTTAACCAACCTGAATCCTACCCTAACCCTAGCCTTGATCCTGACCATAACCTTAGGCTTAACCAAACCCTAACGCTAGTCCTAGCCCTAGTCAGTTTGTCGGCTTCTTGCACTATTCATTATGCAGCTTTTCTTCGAATTCTTCACTACCTTGGGGACCCCATCACCATATCTTTCTTCTTTCCCACATCCTCATCCTTAAAGCTTCGAACTAATATTGTCGTCGATTGGGCTGGTGTTGTTTCTAATCGGAAATCTACCACTAGTTTCTGAATATTAGTGATTCTTTAACATCTCAGAAATCTAAGAAACAAAATATTCTCCTTCGGTCCTTCCAGTGTGAAGGCCAAATACAGTGCTATAACATCAAATATCGCTGAAATCACTTGGTTTTAATGCCTTCTTGGTGACCTTGCATCTCTGTCTACTGCTAAACCACCAAGCTATGACAACACTAGTGAGGTTCAACTTGCCAGTAATCTCATGTTTCACGAGTGATGAAATTGAGAGATCATTTTGTGCAATTTCATTTTCTCTCTGGGACGAGCTCTCTTCTATTTGTCACATCCTAATTGTAGATTGGTGACTTCTTCACCAAAGTCATACTATACAATGGCACCTACTTAACAAATTCTCGTTGGTCGACCCATTATCAATTTGAGGGACATCAAGAATAGTGGCATACAATTACATAGTGTTTTGTGTGTTCGTCTTTTATGTGCTTTTTTCATCCCATGTAAGAGTAGCTAACTTACCATGTAATGTAACTCTCCCTATATATATATATATATATATATATATATATATATAGTTGGTCTTGAGCCTAATGGAAGAACTTTCCCTAATTCCTCTTTCATGTTCTAACAAGATTGGCCTGAATGAATGAGGAGACAGGTTTATTGTATAAAAAAGTGTAGTTACTTTTACAAGTGGCAAGTATGAAGCTTCATATATCCCAATAGTAAAACTATCATAAGTCAACACGGTCATCCTTACAACTTACAAGAATTGGAATCCTAGCCTTTTTTTTATCCATATCTAATGGAGATAGTTCTGAAACCCTATATGATAGATGAAGATGTGGGGTAATGAAAGATATAGTAAGTACGAAAACAGTAAAGAACACTAGGGTTCTTTTACTTAAGAAGGAAGAACTATAAAATCTCTATTAATCTCATATTTGATCTCAAACATAATGTACAAATTCACAAGCTTTATATATCTCCCAAGAGATTACAAGGCCGAAAGGAACTCCGTCTTTTCTTTAATTCCATTGATGGAATTCTCATACAAGCAAAACACTTAAAACCCCAAGATAGGATCTCCCAAATCTCTATATATTCAAATGTGTCCCACCTAGGAAACTCTAACTAAAGCAGAATTTTGACAGCACAGTTTCCTAACTTTGTGCTCCAATCATGATCCACTAAATGGTAGAACTAGTTTGAGGTCTACATATATAAATGAAACTCTTGAAATCTAGTTTCAAACATGTTGTTTTATCTTAAAATTCCACCTATAGTTCCATTTGCAGTAATTTTAGTGATGGTGTGTCAAGCTTGACTGCATTTGACTGCACGAGTGACTTGGCATTCCACTTCGTACCTTACTTTGCATCCGGCTACAACTGATTGGTACCTCCAAAACTTGCAGACAGCTCTCTCTCCTAGAAGAAGTCAATTGCATCCTTAAGATCCTTGAGATAGTCGTTATAACCATTAGTAAAGGAATAAGCTTTAAATCAATCCAAAACTAGTTTTAATCACTCGTCAAAATCATAACTTGATTAAATTCTTACCAAGACTTTATCGTCCTTTATTTCACACGATCATGTTAGTGTTATGCCCACAAGCCAACCCACTTGTATTATATGAATCATGTGCATTATATATAGACTTTTGGTTCATAATATTAATGACTGTTCTACAAATCGGGATTAGGCGGCGCCTAGGTGCTAGGCTCCAGTGCCCGCCTGATGCCTGCCTAGACGTCCGCCTAATGCACTTAGCTTGTCCATGTGCCCGACTATGCAAGTTATTTGGGGTTTATAGGCAATTTTCAGCAGTTTTTTTTCTTGACCGTTTTTTTTGTGGACCGCCAAGAAATAGGCGACACCTAGGTGGGGCTAGGCTCTAGGTGACGGGTTCCCGCCCAACTACCGCCTAGCGACTTTTACAACCTTTTCCCTCACTTTCCTCCACATTTCATCAAGTGGTCATGCTATAGACAAAAACAGTCATGGATAATTATGAGGATGATATCCTTCCGAATGGGATAAGAGAATTCCTACTACTCTTTTTCTTTCTCTCAATTATATCAATAGATGTTTTCACATCTTTGTGACACTTTCTCGTGTTATCTCAAATAGAACATGATGAAGTCCAAGTATAGTGTAAGTGTACATCAAAGTATAGTGTATGATTACACCGTATAATGATTTGAAACACGCATTTGTGATGACTAAACTAAAATGTTCATGGTCGTATTAGGCGCACTGTTCTAAAAGGCGGCCGCCTATGCCGCGCCTATGTGCTAGGCGGCTGGTGTCCGCCTGATGCCCGTCTAGGCGCCCGCCTAGTCCCCCCCGACGTCCGACTATACATGTTATGGGATTTTATGAACTTTTTATGCAATTTTCATTAGATTTTTTTTAATTTTTTACATTTTTTGAACCGCCTACATTTAGGCAAGCCGCTTAGGCGGGCTAGGCGCTAGGTGGCGGGAGCCCGCACACCTAGTGCCTAGCGCTTTTCACGACCTTGATTAGGCGTTGGATAATTCCAGTAAGATTGATTAACTTGATGTAGTAGCCCAAATTATCGACTTGTGTTAAGCGTTATATTACGTAGTGGGTTGTGTACTCAACATGGCGAAAGAAGGTTGAGAAGACACTTTGGGGTATGTGGTTGTCCAAACATCTGATGACAATCCTCCGGAGACGACTGATCCCACGTTTGAGCAGTGGGAGACGGATGATAGTGGGAGACGGATGATAGTGACTGTTTACACAGTTGGTGAACTCCATGGAACCATCGGTAGAGGACATGGTTCAAAACACGGACACAGTAAAGGAGCTATGGGAGGTCCTAGCGACGACGTTTGATGGAAAACGTGACTTGTCTCGTATCTACGACTCGGTTGTCGACGTCTACCGGACAGAACAGGACGAGAAGTCTCATAAGGACCATTTCTGGACTTTTAAGGCTATGGTCGATGAAGTTGGCCGTGTATTACCTCTGACGACGGATATCAATGAAGCGAGGGCTCAACGTGAGCAGCTTCATGTGATGGCATATCTTGTCTCTCTCCGTCCTAATACAGACAGCTCGCTCTCAGATCATTGCCGGAGCCGAGGTTCCATCTCTAATGGAAGCACATTTTCGTGTTCTACGGACAGCAAAGGTCGTCGAGACATCTCCAAGTGATGCTCCTGCTGATCGATCTGCTCTTGGTGCCGCTCGTACTAGATTTCGCGATGGTCGTGGTGGACGACGTGGTGACCGCAATATTGGTCGTGATGGTGGACGAGGCATTGGCGGTCGTGATGGAGGTCGACAGCGCACATGCTTCAACTGTGGTTTACAGGGTCATTTCCAGTGGCATTGTACTAAAGCTCATGTCGTCAATGTTACCTCAGATACTCCTGATCTTGGCGGCCAATCAGTATAAATGGCTGATAAAACATATGCAGACTTTGTTGAGTTTCAAGCTCAACGTCGAGGTGAAGCCTCTACTTCTGGGTCCACAGTAGGGTACTCAGCGGCATGTGTGATACAGTCAAAGCAATGGATCCTTGATTCTGGTGCGTCTGCTCACTTGACAGACGACACAGGTATGATACGAAACTATGCAGCGGTTGGTCATATGTCTAATATTACATGTGCAAATGGTGGTTCGCTGACAGTCCGTGGAAAATGATTTGCCCGTCTTTCTTCGGGACTATGACTATATTATGTATTACATACACCTGAAAACCCATTCAGCTTACTCTCAATTAGTCGGATTACTCGCGATATGCACTGCTCGATAACATTTTTTTCTGATGGTTGTGTTTTTCAGGACCTAAAGACTGGACGGACTATCAGTAGGGGACATGTGGTTGGAGGCTTGTACCTGTTTGACGAAACTTCCTATGTTGCCAGTGCTGATGTGAAACTTGATCATTTTGAGTTACACTGCCGGTTAGGACACCCATCCGTCCAAGTACTCCAAAAAATGTATCCATCTTTCGATGTTTCTTTTCCTTGTGAGTCATGTAGCTTGGCTAAGCATCACCGGATTTCCTATCCGGTTAGTCAGAATAAAATTGCTTCCGCTCCCTTCGAGTTGGTACATTCCGATACGGGACCGAGTCCGCTTGAATCTGTGATGGAATTCAAGTAATTTGTTACCTTTGTTGATGAGTACTCACGTGTCACTTTTGTTTATCTCATGAAAAATAGCTCTGAATTATTTAAGATTTTGTGCAATTTTCATGCAAAAATCAGAACACAATTTGGTGTTCCGATTAAATGTGTTCGAAGTGACAATGGTCGTGAGTATGTCTCGTGAGTTTGTTTCATATCTGTCTCGGAATGACATCATCTACCAAACCTCATGTCCTTACACACCACAACAGAATGGTATGGCTGAACGCAAAAATCGTCATCTCTTAGAAACAATGCGTGCTCTTATATTCCAAGCACGTACTCCAAAAAAATTTTGGTCGGATGTCATTCTTACGGCTTGCTATCTCATTAATCGTATGTCGTCGTCTGTCCTCAATGGTAATACTCCCTTCTCTCGGTTATATTCCAAACGAGAGCCATTTTCTCTACCTCTCTGAATCTTTGGTTGCTTGTGTTATATTAGGGATACCCGACCAACTCTTTATAAATTGGATCCAAAGACTATCCAATGTATTTTTCTTGGGTATCCTAAAGATCAGAAAGAATATCGGTATTTTTCTTCAATCTTGAAGCGGTATTTTTTTCTCTCGGGATGTTACCTTTGTTGAAACCGAGTTTCCTCTACTTCCACGAACTCCAGGACCAGTGTCCCAAGTTTACCCAGAAGAGGACTTCTTGTTGTTCCCAGTTCAAGCACAACAGCCCCCTGTTAGGTTGCCCTCCCTTATTGAGCCAGTGCTCCAATCCGACGGTCCGCAGACACCGATTCAGTCAGCACCACCGTCGCCCGATCGATCATCGCAAATAATGCCCATGGTTACAAAGTCATCCTCCTCCTCTGGCTCGAAAATTCGTCTCCGCCTTCGGCTCCGCCTGTTCCACCAGCTCGACCTCGTCGTGCCTGTCGAGATCATCCCTTGTATGTTAAAAATTACAAAGGGCTTGCGAGCCACACTCAGTCCTTAATAGCTACTATTGATGGGATTCAGATTCTCAATTCTGCTGAAGAGGATCTCAAACACCCCGGTTGGCGTGCTGCTATGAATGAGGAGATGAAAGCGCTTTGGGAAAACCATACTGGGACTTGGTAAATTTGCCGCCTGGTAAACAGGTTGTCGGTTGCAAATGGGTGTTCACGATCAAAGTGAAACCAGATGACACCCTTGATCAACTAAAGGCACGACTGGTAGCTAAAGGATATTCGCAGACTTATAGTGAGAATTATTTTGAGACATTCTCCTCAGTTGCCAGAATGACCTCTGTGCGCGTACTCTTGGCCTTAACTGTTCGCTATAACTGGTCGCTACTCCAGCTGGATATCAAGAATGCCTTCCTCTACGGGGACCTTGATGAAGAGGTATATATGGTGCAACCTCTCGGGTTCGTTGCAAGGGAGGGTAAAGTGTGTCATCTGATAAAGGCCTATATGGTCTCAAACAATCACCTCGTGCATGGTTTGGTCGATTTACAGATGTGGTCACTCAGTTTGGCATATGTCAATCAAAGAAGGATCATTCAGTATTTTACCGACAGACATCGGCGGAAAGGATACTCCTTGGTGTTTATGTTGATGACATTGTAATCACAGGAAACGACAGTCAGGGCATTGTAGGACTGAAGAAGTTTCTGGAAGAACAGTTTCAGACCAAAGATATGGGATCATTAAACTACTTCTTGGGTATTGAAGTCATACGAGAAAAGAAGCACATTGTCATGTCGTAGAAGAAGTATGTGTTAGACATACTACATGATACAGGAATGATGCAAGGCAAGGGAGCAATGTCGCCGATGGACCCAGAAGAAAAGTTACTCCCCGACGAGGGGGTACTAATGACGAATCTGAATCAATATCGTCGAGTAGTTGGAAAACTCAACTACTTGGCGGTTATGACTCGTCCAGATATTTTCTTTGTCGTCAGTGTCGCGAGTAGATTTATGTCTTCTCCACGAGTTCGGAGTTCCACATTGGTAGGCAGTTCTCAGAATTCTGCGCTATTTAATCCAGAATCCTGAAAAAAATTCGCATGGAGACCCAGGGACATACAAATGTTGAGCACTTTACCGATGATGAATGGGGTGCAAGCCTGACAAATAGACGATCTACGTCTGGTTATTCGGTATTTATTGGCAAAAACTTGATATCATGGAAGAGTAAGAAGCAGAGTGTGATCGCACGATCAAGTTCCGAAGCAGAATATCGAACCATTGCTCATGGCACGGCAGAAGTATTATATCTGCAGCATCTTCGACAAGAGCTGGGAGAAGAAGCATGATCTAAAACAGCAGATATGTGATGTGATAACCAATCTGCTATACATATTGCTACCAATCAAGTATTTCATGAAAGGACGAAGCACATTGAAATTGATGTCCATTTCGTCCGTGATGAGTATAAAAAGGGAATGATAAAGTTCCATCACGTGAGGACCGGTAATCATATAGTCGATATCTTCACGAAATCTCTTTTGGGTCCTCGGATACAATTTTTATGTAAGAAAATGGGAATGATTGATATATATGTTCCAGCTTGAGGGAGGGTCTTAAGCATTATATTAGGTAGTGGGCTTTAGTCCCACATCGGGTAGAATAATAGATAGAAGGGTCAGCCTCTCCTATATATATGTATAGTATTTTTCATCAATGAGAACCAATCCATTATTCTAATTCTACAACTTGTAACATGATATGTTAGATCAAGCATGCTAGGTGTCCATTAGAGTGGATGACCGAACACTAATTTGCTTTTTAGAATGCTATGCAATACTTTACTTAATCTCAAAAAATATATATTATAAAGTTGCAGCGCATACAGGTTCCTTACTTGAGCCACCGCAGTTATCTTATGCATTTGGTCTCTATACTTTGATCTAACTTAAGTAGTCCACTAACGTGGAACAGGACAGGTGTATTGGGCAAAGCAGTTGGTGTATGGAGGCAGGTGAGTTTAAGAATATAGGACATAACACTCCGGTAAAGGAAGTTGAATATCTTCTAGGCATTTCCAGATCATTTGAGTTAGTTCTCAGTCGAGGCAAGATGAAACATATTGGAAAAAGTATTCTCCAATGATCATAAAGTTAAAAATAAATGAATCTGATGAAAAGAAAATGAGTTTGATGATTTATTATGCTTGTTACAGTATCTAATCCAAGACAAACAAAGACAGGAGGAAGTGAGGAACATAGTTATATAATATCCAATATAACTGTGATTTTTCTTTTTGTTATTAATTGGTGTGCGGCTACCTCTTTTTATATATGTTGGGGAGTCATGACATGTTGTTATGGGTCTCTTATAACTTGTAGACGACCCCGATTAATTTAGTAGTAGTACTGAATTAAGTCTATGAGTGGTCTGCAGCTCTACTCGACAAGAATCTAATGAGTCGGTCACCAACAAAGCTTAGTTTTATTGGGTATTCTATTCTATTAGTTGTTATTTTCATATTTGAAAAATTACAAATAAACCTATAAGAATTAATATACATGAGCTAGCACTCTTATTCACATAATTAAACATATCCATAATTATGACAGAAGTGGGCCTTATGGACATTACTAGTGGGCTGGTGAATCCCATCCGAGAAATCCATACGGGACAAAATAAAAGAGATGCATGACATGTGTTACATGATCTTTTTACATTACATTTGTTCATTTTGATGACAAGTGTTGTTTCTGGGCTTTCCATAATATAAACTCTTTCTTCCATACTTTGAAGAGGAATAAGACATAATGAAGTCATAACTCTTCCATAAAGTGCTACTCTAATGTGAGAAAGAGGAGAGACTAAGGAAAATCCAAGAGGTAAAGCTCCGGTATTGACATCACATGAGACGCCTTGCCTTAGGTGTTCTTAGTGTGGCACCTTCCCCGTACGAAGGTCGGAGGTAATCTTTATAATTCGTGTGATGTTGAATTTGATTATTCTAGTGTTTCAATCGAGGTCTATCTTAATAAATTTCATTATTCCGTTGTGTCATATTCATCCGGAATTCCTAACAGATCGAACCATAGTGATCAGGTCTTTATTATTCATCTCCTACAAATGCATCACACAGGTGTCTTGTACATTGTCATCAAAAAGACTTGGGGTTCAGGAAGAAATGACATAAAATGGGGGAAAGTTGGAAAGACACAATGTCTTGGAAGATAAGGAAGCTTAGAATGAGAGTAAAATCCATTCAGATGAGTAGGAAGGAGAGAGTGCATCAGGTTGACAAGAATTTCGCATATACTAAAACTTTTGTTCCTAGGGTGAGGACTACAATAAAAGCGTCAGGACTACAACTGGGTATAGAATTCTAAAAACTAAACCTTAAATTTAGGCCTGGTTAGAATTGTAGATATGTTTCAAATATCCCACTTGCTCAAACACCCATTTCCGAAATGCTCGTTGGGCTAGTGTTTTGGAGACGCTGAAATGAGTGGCATGTTCGAAAGAACGTGTTGGAAAAATTCCTAAATGATGCAAATTGGAAGATGTAAAATTAAAGACAGAAAAGAGTAGAGGATTCGAGGCACATTACACGGTGTCCTTAGAATAGAATTTCGTCCCACGAACAGTGCAACGGGTTCCTGGCGATCTATTCCCGAGATACAACGAATCCTTCGATCCACTTCACCGTACACCCGGTGGCGAATCCCACGAACGATCACAACCTTGCCCGAAGAAGAGAGATTGGACGAAAGAGTTTTTGGAGGAATTTAGGTTATGGTGTTTTTCTTTTTCGTCTCTGTACGATTTTTCTTTCGTTCCGAACAGAGAGCGAGAAAGAGAAGGAAAAACTGATTTCTGTTATCAGATCTCAGGATCGTATCCTGGATATATCTCTCACGTAACCTTTCCCACTCTTTACGTAACGGGATTACGTGAGAACGGTTCCGCGGAAGACCAGCAATCCACCAGACCAAACCAACGGAAATAAAAAATAAAATAAAATAGGTTATGAAATTACCTTTGTACCCGTGTCCGTTCCGCGCGCGCAAGCGTACAATGTGCTAAGTGCGCAACTAATAAACGCGTAAAAATGCGCATTAAATCGTGCACCTGCTCGCGGGTTGAATGAGATCTAGCTCATCCCCTACAAAGCCCACTTACCCACTAAGAGGGGTAAAGCAATATATGGAAAGGAGAATGACTTCTCCTTTCCCATGTGGGACTAAACAAAAGAGTTGCTTTATTGAATCACATGGATAAACAAATCTAACAATCCCCCACATGATTCAATAAAAGAACAAAGAAGGTATAGCACGATAGGACATAGAGGAAGGAAAACAAGATATGGGCAATCACACTGTGTATCAGAGGAAGGTGTCTTCCGGACTTGAACCTCCCCTTAGTGTTATACATCTCATCTATACAGACCCAAAGTGACCTAAGTCTTGAACTTAGGATCTTACTTGTACAGACTCAACATACACACAAACACATTGTAGGCATTTGATCGTATCAACAGTTGTGCACTTTTCGGCCATGTGCTATCTCGATTTCTTAAGAGCTCTAGAGAACTGTCCGAGTTCCCATAGAAAGCGGTCCCACTTTCACTCTTAAATAGGTGAATCTTTCTAGGTATTCTGCAAATTATATACCTTGCTTTACAAGCCACAGATTCATTAAAATTTTACAATCACCATTTTATTTATTGCAGATCAACACTATACAGTAGAGGAATGGTTCTTTACAATTACTATCATATAGTGTTTTCAGTCACCATCAATTTTGTTGTTACCCATATAACCTTTTCTTGGTACTTCCAATCAAAGGTTGGGTTGCCTTTGAGGTGACTCAATCTATGGGCTTTAACCCCATTCCTCTTGCCGTCTCCAACACAAGTCTCCTTGAGAGCCCTTTAGTTAGAAGATCTGCTAGATTGTTCTTTGATCTGACGAAGTCAATTGCAATTACTCCACTGGATCGCAATTGCTTCACCCGATTGTACCTCAGATGTTTGTCCTTTGAGCCTTTGCTATTGCAGCTTGGCCGTCACAGTGTACATGGATAGCATGAACTGGTTTGTTCCACAGAGGAATATTTGTTACCAGATTCCTAAGCCGGTCTGCTTCCTCACTGGTGAGGTCAAGAGCTATAAATTCTGCCTCCATAGTAGATCTAGAAAGACAGGTCTGCCTAGTAGAGTTCCGCGCAACAGCAGCTCCACCCAATGTGAATACATATCCACTTGTGGCTTTGGTCTCATCTGTATCGGAGATCCAGTTTGCATCAGTATACCCTTCTAATATATATAGGTATCCTCTATAGAATAATCCATGGGATATCGTGCCCTTTAGGTATCTCATTACCCGTTCTAAGGCAGTCCAATGTGAACTATTCGGATTGCTTGTGTACCGACTAAGCTTTCCTACTGCGTAGGAAATATCAGGTCTGGTACGATTAGCAATATAGTTTAGGCATCCGATTTGCTGAGAATACTTCAACTGAGCCACACTGTCTCCTTTATTCTTCTTTAACCTAATACTTGCATCATATAGAGTACTTACAGGTTTAGAATCAAAATAGTTAAATCTTTTTAGAACATTTTCTATATAGTGAGATTGGGAGATACCATTCCCTCAGAAGTACGACTTAATTTAAGTCCTAAAATTATATCAGCAGGTCTAAATCTTTCATATCAAAATTTTGAGACAGAAATGATTTGATATCATAAATAATATCCATGTCAGTACCAAAAATAAGAATGTCATCAACATACAGGCATAATATTACACAAGAGCTACCAACAGTTTTGCTATATACACATTTATCAGAATCATTAATAGCAAAACCATATGATAGAATTACCTTGTCAAATTTAGCATGCCATTGCTTTGGCGCTTGTTTCAGCCCATAAAGAGATTTAATTAATTTGCATACCTTGCGTTCTTGTCCTGGAACAACAAACCCTTTAGGTTGTTCCATATAGATCTCTTCATGTAAATCTCCATTCAGAAATGCAGTTTTTACATCCATTTGATTAATAAACAGTTTATGAACAGATGTAATGGCTATTAACATTCTAATAGTAGCAATTCTTGTAACAGGAGAGTAAGTGTCAAAAAAGTCTACCCCTTCTCTTTGTTTGAACCCTTTAGCCACTAAACTGGCTTTGAATTTCTCAATAGACTCATCAGGTCTTAACTTCTTTCTGAAGATCCATTTGCAACCTATTGGTTTACAACCTGCAGGAAGGTTAACCAAATCCCAAGTTCTATTTGATATAATAGAATCAATTTCACTATTTATGGTTTCTTTCCAAAACAAGGAATCAATTGAGGACATAGCCCCTTGATAAGAGATAGGGTCCTCTTCAACAAGGTAGGTGAAAAAACCTTCACCTAGGTCTGGTTCTCGTCTTGTTCTTTTACTTCTCCTGGGTTCTACTGGGGTAATCTCCTCTGGTTGTGAACTAGAGGTTACATCAGGGACTTGTGTAGAAATAGAAGATCTAGAAATTCTATTTTTCAATGGAAAATTATTTTCAAAAAATGTAGCATCCCTAAATTCCATGACTGTGTTAGCATCAATACCATTTACCTCACTCTTAATTACAAGGAATCTATAAGCAATATTATTTTGGGCATATCCCAAAAATACACAATCTACGGTTTTGGGTTCCAATTTTCTTTTCTTGGTAATAGGGACAGAAACTTTAGCAAGGCACCCCCACACTTTGAAATATTTCAAAGATGGCTTTCTACCTTTCCAAAGTTCATAAGGGGTCTTGTAAAACCCCTAATTTTAAAAACCGTATTAATTATTTAATTTATTTATAGTATTTATTAGTTAATTAGAAAATATAAATTTATTGGATTTAATTACGAGGTAACTATTTAGCTAGATATTTATGGAGAAAAACTATTATTTTACCTTATTTTATTTTTTTTGTAGAAAAATCATTGTAGAAGGATAAAAGATTATTTTTATGTACAAATATATTTTCTGGAATTATATATATATATATATATATATATATATATATATATATATATATATATATATATATTGTTTAATAAAAAGAAAAGAAAAGAATAAAACAAAAACAAAAACAAACTAAAACCAAACCTCACAAACCCAATAGCCATCAAACAAATTTCCTAACCCCTTAGCCCACCCGCAAGCAGCAGCTACACCCGCCCCAGCATCAGAGCCGCGGAATACAACCCCTCCCCCCCCCCGCTCTCATCATATATATATATATATATATATATATATATATATATAAATCCTAACCCTAAATCCCCACTCTAATCCACCGCCGCCGACGACCTCCTCGACCTGCCGCCGCCGCCCGGAGCACGCCGCAGCACCGCCGCTCGCCGCCGCCCGGAGCACGCCGCAGCACCGCCGCTCGCCGTCGCTTCCCCCCGCGCGAGCGCCCCAGAAATTGACAGCAATGTACCCCTGTTCACGAGCTGTTTTCCGCTACATCTTGTGACCAAATTCCTATTCGTCTTCACCGGTATGTTCATGACATATCCCTCTTCCAACTCTGTGTATTAGTTTCTCCTGAACAGCGCTAAACCCTAGGTGAAAACCGAGACCAAGTTGGAGAAAAACCATAACTTTAATTTCAGAAAAACAATTGCGATGACCCATGTTTAAGGACTCGTATCTCCTACCACAGAGATCCAAACTTAGATTTTATTTTTGCTATGTGAAGACCATATAACCGAGATTATTTTCTGTTAATTAGATTAATTTATTTGGTGTTATATGCAGAATTAAATTGGGTTAAAAATCATGAAAAATTGTTTTCGAAACCTTCAAAATTGTGATACGGAGCGCGCCCCGCCAAACGGGACCGTCCCGTCGCGTACCAATTGCACCGAAAGGCGCGTATGGTATATCCAGACGTGTGGACTTTCGCAAAAACTGATTTGGACGCGTGTGCGCATTGGAATCAACCCGTATCAGCGAAAAGTCCTCGTATCGCGACTTTTACAAAACACCGCACCATTTATTGGACGCTTGTGAGAATGCGACGAAACTTGCGCCATTGGACTCGTAGTATCGCTGGTCCTGTGATCCAATTTTCACGTAATTCTGAGACAGTTGACCAAGCCGTCTATTTGCGGGCCCCATGGTTGACTTTTTGGGCGAATTTGTGTTTGGCTCCCGGAATCCAAAATTGGACATACCATTGAGTTCTTACTGACGTTTAGAATTTGTTTGACCTATAATGTCCCATTTAAAGACCTTTACCCCTGGCACGCTTTTCGGTGCAAAATGGACCATATGTGGGTCCGCTTTGATCCAAAATTACCATTTTGTCCCTGTGTCCAAATTGGACGAAAGGGTAGTGTTTTCTAGCTATCTCGCTGATTCCGGAAACGTTGTTGATGTTTATTTCAGCATCCGGAGACGTTTATTCGGAGGCCTTAGTTTCTGATCCTGTGTCCCTAACGTCTTGACGCTTACACTTTACAAATTGTTTGCCAGACAAGTACCTTGTCATTGTACTGTAATTTATATTCCATATGTTGCATGCATCTTATTTCTGCTTATTTAGTTCATATATTTTAACTGCTATATAAACTGCGCGTCCAAGAATAACTTGGGTGCAACAACGGTGACGTCGTATTCTATTTTTATTATGTATATGCATATGGACCTACTTTATGAAACCACCCCATTATCATGAGGCATTCTTACGTTTCATTGGCCATGACACTGTTCTTACACGAGTGTCACATGTAGGACACGGACTTGCGTACTCGGCTGGCTACCGGTACGTATAGGTCGTGCGACGGATAGGGATAACTGCCGATAGAAACTTTATATGCTAGTAGACCTGGCAGTTATTTAAAGGTATCATCGTGTCATGGATGTGACATACTTAGAGCATGGGGTGGGAAGAATAATAAGTAAGGCGTTTGGGCTCCTTTGCACTTTCCTTTTTATGTAACCTGCACACTCCGCCGGAGATGCGTGGTCGTGATGGCCCCTATATATTACCTGGCGGCCTCTGAGGTTCAAAAGACGTCATGCTTTTTAGGCCCTTGAATCTCCAAGAGAATCATGCCAAACCCATTTTTGGCCAGATAGCCCACTTGTTGGAAAGTTGTTCTTAAACTGCATTCACATAGATAGTTAGGCGACCCGTTGGATGTTTATTTTCAGTACTTTATTGGCATGTTTATATATATCTTGTTATGTCCCTCTGAGGACCTAATACCTTTTCAGATATAGACGGGCAGGAGTATCCACAGGAGTATGGACCCGGACCTGACGCTTCACTCCAAACTGACGAGGTCTTATCTTCAGAGTATCTTTGATCCATCGCAGCTGATGGATATTCTAGTTGTTTTTCTTTTTGGACATTTATCTTATATTAGAGTTTGATCTCTTCTCTCATTTAGTAGTTTTTAGTATAGTCGATTTGCAGTGAATTTGTTTACATTCGACTATCATACTTTGATACTTCCTATTTGATATTCAGTTATTTATTCCTATTTATTTCTTTATTTGTGCTGTGGATGAGATATAGATTGCGTGTGACTTGTTGACAGTATATTATCACTGGTGGATTTGATATTCATGTACAGCGTACGTGTGTGTATGGTTTCCATATATTGGAGTTCGTATACATACAGCTGACGTGTTACGTATTCCTAGTCCTACGTATTTTGGGACTGGGGCGTGACATGTTTTTGTGGTGGCCCATACAGGTCTAGAATATATTGTCTCGATTACGTTATTGTACCGAACAAGCCTGCGTATAGGAATACAGTATAGGATCTCATCCACACTTGACAAAAACTCATCTCCCTTTTCAACTTCCTATTTAAATGCTTGCATCCTGTTTGATTCTTGTACTTCTTCTAATCGTTTCGTCCACACCTGCAGAGAGATGGATATGCGTAGTGGATGTACTGCCGCCGATGGTGACACACCTTCAGGAGCCAATGGCCAAACTCGAGGGGAGACCTCGACGACTCCTAGACTTCCGGGGCCGGATGGACAGACTCACAATCCAGTTCCATCTGACCTTTCCGCATCACCTAATGGGACCCCTCAAGCTTCATCGACACCGCAGGATGGCCAGACATAGTTGTTCCAATTCTTCCAAATGATGATGCAGGAACAGAGAGCAGGCGGCCGCACTGGCTGCAGAGCAGAGGCAGCAAGCGGCAGAGCAGAGGCAAAAATTTCTAGCAGCACTTGAGAGAATGGCTGCACAGGCAACTGTACCAGCACAGGCACCAGCTCCAGTACCGCGAGCTATAGTTGGTTCAGTCAAGGACTTTATACAGATGGGTCCCAAGCCATATAAAGACACTGAGAGCCCAGAGGAGACCACAAACTGGATTACCCATACCCAGAAGTTATTAGAAGCATCACAGCTACCTACAGATCTATGGATGACAGGCGTAAGGACGCAACTAGATGGTAACGCTCATCACTGGTGGGAATCAATGGAGCGCCAGTTGGGTACGTATCAGACTTGGGAACAATTCTTGGAGTGCTTTGAGAGGAACTACTTGTTGACAGTATATTACCACTGGTGGATTTAATATTCATGTACAGTGTACGTGTGTGTATGGTTTCCATATATTGGAGTTCGTATACATACGGCTGGCGTGTTACGTATTCCTAGTCCTATGTATTTTGGGACTGGGGCGTGACAGGTCTTATCAATCTTTTTGAAAGAAACTTTATTTAAAATATGACATGCAGAAAGAAGGGCTTCCCCCCCCCACAAATTATCAGATAAACCAGAGCTACCTAACATAGCATTAATCATATCAAGAAATGTTCTATTTTTTCTTTCTGCTACCATATTCTGTTGAGGAGCATAAGGAGCAGTTACCTTATGTATAATATCATGCAATTCACAAAAGGAGTCAAACTCGGCAGAGGTGTATTCACCCCCACGATCAGACCTAAGAATTTTAATTTTCTTTTCAAGCTAGTTTTCAACTTCAGCTTTAAAAGATACAAACTTACTGAAAGCTTCATTTTTAGTTCTAAGCAAGTAAACATAGCAGTATTTTAAATAATCATCTATAAAAGTAATAAAATACCGTTTACCACTACGAGTAATAATACCGTTTAATTCATAAATATCGTTGTGAATAAGCTTCAATAGCTGAGAACTCCTTTCAACAGAATAAAAAGATTTTCTGGGTTGTTTGGCTTGTGTACATATCTCACATTTTCCATTTCTGCTCATGTCAATCTTAGAAATCAATTGCAAATTAGACATTCTCTTTAAAGAGTTAAAATTAACATGTCCCAAACGACCATGCCAAACATCACAACTAACATTATTGTAAGAGAAAGCATTCGAATTAGAAGTAGAAGCAGAGGCAATATTATTTAAACAGGAATTTAAAATACTGCAAGGCATGTCCACAGAAAGTTTAAACAGACCCCTACAAACATATCCTTTCCCAATAAAATTACCGTTCAGGGAGAGAACAACTCGATCAGACTCAAATACAAGTTTGTAACCATGTTTATTTAGCAAATAACCAGAAATTAAGTTCTTGTTGACGTCTGGTACGTGTTGCACATTATGCAAAGGAAGAATCTTGTCCGAAGACAACTTGAGGTTCACTCTTCCCTTTCCATGCACTCTGGCAGCACTCAAGTTTTCCATAGCTACTGATTCGCCTTCCTCAACCTGTCGGTAGGAGAAAAAAGAATCAATATTAGGACATACATGGATATTTGCCCCTGTATTAACCTACCAGTCAGTAGGCTGATACGAGGACTCTAAATCAGAACATACGGTTACAAACCTCTGATCATCGGCACCGACAGATTCGGTCCCGGCTATAATAACATGAGCCTGTGGAACTGAGCGTCTGCAGGAGTTCGACGATCAGGATTCTGAAATCCCTGACCCTTCTTCCTGTGGCGGCATTGCCTAGCAAAATGATCAGGCTTACCACAGTTGTAACATTTCCGCTTAGGTCTGTTATCTTTCCCAATCACAGCTCTTGGCTTAAGAAACTGTTTCTTTGCAGGGTTCCTGTTCTGGGGGTTGTTCCTCTGTTGATAGGGTTGGCCCTTAGGCTTTCCCTTGTTTTACAATGTGTAACTTTGCCTCGAATTCAGTACTTAGAGGTTCCTTATCTCTAGTTCTACCTTCTTCCTCAATGCGGAAGGATACGAATAGGTCGTCTAAAGACATGGGTTCTTTATTATGTTTTAGTTTTAAACCAAATTCTTTCCAGGATGGGGGAAGTTTATTAATGAAGACAGTAATTAAAAACTTATCAGCAAATGGCACGTCTTTCTGAGACATCTCGTGTATAATAGTTTGAAGGGTATTAGTCTGTTCAACAACAGACTTCTCATCTACCATTTTAAAATCTAAAAATCTGTCTACAATGTAAATCTCAGAACCCGCTCCTTCATTGGAGTATTTTTTATCGAGAGCTTCCCAAAGCTCTCTGGACGTAGAGGTAGTGCAATATTATCATAGAGCGTGTCAGAAAGACAACTGAGAATTTTGTCGTTACAGATAAAGTCTGTCTCATTATAGGACTCTAATTCATAGGTCCTGGCAAGTTCGTGTAAGTCAGGTTGAATTTTCGGTTCTTTGAGAACCTTAATCAGTTTCAAACAAGTCAGCCAGTAGGTCATCCTACGCTGCCATCTCTTAAAGTTCAGGCCATCAAACTTCTCCGATTTGGAGGAGTAATGAATGTTGGTGGACAGTTCTTCTACGGTGGTGTTCATTATGTAGATAGGAATTTTCACAAACAGAAAATAGAAAGTAAACGGAAGCTAAAATTCTATTCTAAGATTGTTAGAAAAATTCCTAAATGATGCAAATTGGAAGATGTAAAATTAAAGACAGGAAAGAGTAGAGGATTCGAGGTACGTTACACGCTGTCCTTAGAATAGAATTTTGCCCCACGAACAGTACAGCGGGTTCCTGGCGATCTATCCCCGAGATACAACGAATCCTTCGATCCACTTCACCGTGCACCCGGTGGCGAATCCCACGAACGATCACAACCTTGTCCGAAGAAGAAAGATTGGACGAAGGAGTTTTTGGAGGAATTTAGGTTATGGTGTTTTTCTTTTTCGTCTCTGTACGATTTTTCTTTCGTTCCGAACAGAGAGCGAGATAGAGAAGGAAAACTGATTTATGTTCTCAGATCTCAGGATCGTATCCTGGATATCTCTCTCACGTAACATTTTCTACTCTTTCCGTAACGGAATTACGTGAGAACGGTTCCACGGAAGACCAGCAACCCACCAGACCAAACCAACGAAAATAAAAAATAAAATAAAATAGGTTATGAAATTACCTTTGTACCTGTGTCCGTTTCACGGCGCGCAAGCGTGCAAAGTGCTAAGTGTGCGACTAATAAACGCATAAAAATGCGCATTAAATCGTGCACCCGCTCGCTGGTTGGATGAGATCTAGCCCATCCCCTACAAAGCCCACTTACCCAATAAGAGGGGTAAAGCAATATATGGAAAGGAGAATGACTTCTCCTTTCCCATATGGGACCTAAACAAAAGAGTTGCCTTTATTGAATCACATGGATAAACAAATCTAACAGAACGTCCATATGAAAACCTGCTCCTTGCATTTGGCACCAAACGGAGTCCCGAATGAAGCATAATTTTAATACAAATTGGCCCTTAATTGGCAAGCCAAGAAATTGAGTATCTAAGATAAAAGATCCTCCTTCAAGAAATGAAAACAAAAACATTACCAAAATAATTTTGGCAGATTAAAGGGAAAAATAAGAAGGCTAAGTTTGTAACTAAAAATGGCGTATATGATAGCCAGCAAGGCATGGATGTGGAATATATAAATTAACTGATATAAAGGAGAGCATAATTGAAATATGAATTAATTAGGTGCATATGGATATATGAATTAATTAAGTGCATATGGAGAGAAAACTATATAAAATGGTCAGAGAGATTGCAATTTAGGTAGAAAGCTCGTTCAATAAAATAAACATTATCTAAGGAATATACTTTGAGAAATTGTGATTGGAGATGGCCCAAGGACTAATTTGATGCAATGATGTGCATACAACTCCAAAAACATAGAAGGCTTCCTTTCTATAAAGAGATGGGAAATGTAAGCGACAACAATATGAACATGAGTTGTCCCACAAGTAATGTAAAGATCAGTACATCTATCTAGCCCTAGGCTTCTAAATAAAGGATGACCCAAAGGTCACATCTTCTGAAGGAAGATCTATGTTACTTGAACAATAGTACAAGCGTTGGAATATTAAAACTCCAAAAAGTAGTAGTGACATAGTTTGTGTGTATGTTCTTTGCAGCTTACGCATTCACGACATTTGAGGCCACAAATTGCAATCGAATGACGAACTGAATAATTAGAACCTCTTTTGTCACCAAAATGAAAGCAGATAACGCAGAAAGAAAAGAACTGTTTCGAACAAACCTTGAGTTTCTCATGTGCTTCTCCAACATTTTTCCCATCCTTCTTTTTGCGCCAACTGTGGCCATCTTTACGAAAATTACGATGTACCCTCTTGTTGAAGAGAAAAACAGAACCGCCTGTTAATCAGCAGAGATAATTAGGATATTAACAGAATAACTCATAGATGACCAGCTAGCTGCAGCTTATTGTAATCAATTATACTAATTGATCCTAAATCTATTATCTACTACACAAGAAAATCTCTATTACTAGGTGGCTGCTGAGGGGCCGCTTGAGCAATTGGGTATCTCTCGTGATTCTGTAAGATGTACTGAATTTCCGCAGGCTTCAGCCAACGTATCTTGGCTTCCTTCAGTAACTTATTGTAATCGAAACCTGAAATTGGACGAAAAAAGAAAAAAAAAACACAGGAATCACCAAAAAGACAAAAGTAGATATTTTAACGCTCGAGGCGACTAGAAAACATTTCAAATCACATTCCTCCATTTCTAGTGACAAGTTGGTCTTGCGCAATGAAGTAGGCTTCGATGTTGTAATGGTATCAAAACTCCCTTGATCTAAACAACGTAGAATGCTATCAGTCTGGCACTCTTAAGATGAATTCATATAATTTCCCCCAAATCCCTCCTTCCGAAATTGTACAACTGCAGCTTGTAAGTAGCTATAGGTAGTCTTCACTTGAGTCAACCCGCCGACAAACCAAAAACTTTCAGTAGACTTTTCCTTTTGCTACGTCGATACAAATCCAATTTTTTATTCAGATTCCATAGCTAATGATTCAGAACTTGCAAAGATTTCCCCCAAAAAGAAAATACAACTCTTCTATCAAAAAGTTGGGATCTTTTTCGAAAAACAAGACCGAAATTGACCAGAAAATCAACATTGGAACATCTCAAACAAGAAGAAATCATGTAATAACTAATCAAAGGAAGGATCTTTCGTGGATTTACCTTGATTATTCATAGTTTCGAATCAAAAAAAGAGAGCAGCTTTGGTAGGTAGCTCTCAGACTTGGAATTCCAGTGATTCTAACGGTTTGAGGAGGGGGAGTAGAAGGAGCTTAGAGGAATTGGAGAGGGGACCAAGAAGTCATTCTACTTTCTGGGAAAGAAATGACTCCTAATATGGGAGTGGGGAAGTGGACTTTTTTGGTGAGAGCGAATTTTGTAGACCTTGGGTTAGCAAGTTGGAGAGCTAGTTTGGATTATAATTTGCTCATTTGGGTTAAAGTCACGTTTGAAAAAAAAAAAAGTTTGTCCTAAAAAATTTCAAACATTAGCGTTTAGGTTTTTTATTTTGGATTCTGAAATGATGGTTGATCCATGTTAACAATACAAAATTTGTTAATAAATTTTTAGAATTAATTCGATTTAGGGTCAACTTGAGTTCTGATTTGTTGAGTTATGAAAACTTATTTAGTCTCACATTAGATAAAAAGTAAGGAGAATGCTAGCCTGCTCCTATATATATGTACCTCATCTTTGATAAATAAATCAATTAAGTCTTTCTACATGGTATCAGAATCAAAATTCTAAATATCTTTCTCCACAATAATTTTTCCTCTCTTTTCTTCTTCTCCACCACCGTTCCTCTTTTCCGCCGTCGACGTTCTCCGGTGGGTGTTGTCGAACCTACGGGAAGCAGGGTACGTCGACGCCCCCCTGTGGGTGTTGCCAAACCTGCGGGAAGCAGAGTACGTCAACGCCCCTCTGCAGGTATTATCGAACCTGCGGGAAGCAGGGTACGCTGCTGCCGACCTTATCCTCGTCATACGCTGGCATAGTGAGTTGTTCGTTGGATCGTGGATAATCAGAGAGGAATTCTTGTGTGATCCTCTGATTTCGATCTCAAACGTGGGTTCTGAGATTAGAGAGCATACTTACTGAAAAGTTTTGCATAGATCTCTATCTCTAGCCTTTGTTCCGACGAGTTCTACATATCGTGTACCTCTCCTGTCGCATGAACTTGGAGGTGTACAGATAGATGGAGAAAGTCGTGATTGTATGTAGGCGCACGACCCGCGTTTGAGTTGCGTTTGATCTCGTCCCTGTGTTGAGTTTGCGATAAGAGCAACTTTGGCGATGGGAACACATATGACTAGTCAGGAGCTGAAGAAGATATTGGAGGGGGTGACCAGGGTGTTTCAGGCCAAATTAGAGGAGACATCATCCAGTAGGACAGTTATGTCCGTACCAGAACCGTCGCAGGTGATGAAGAAGATATTGTTGATACCCAATGACATCAAACTTGAGGGAACGAGAAACTACCTAAGTTGGTCTAAGATGGCGTTGTTGAACCTGCGGACCAAAGGACTTAAAAAATATGTGAAGGAATAGTGCACTGAGCCAGAGGATAAGACGAATGCTGAGTGGAGCACATGGAGTCACCTTAATTCTCTAGTAGTTTCTTAGCTGCTGACTTCTGTATCTCCATCCATAGCTGGGATGGTGGAGTCAATTTGTAGTGTAGCTGATGTTTGGAAGACATTGACTGGGATGTACTCTGGAGCTGGAAGTATCATGTTGATGATGGAAGTTGAGGAAAAGATTGATGCTACCACACAGGGGGAGAAGACAATACTCTAGTATGCAACGGAGCTTCGTCGCTTATGAGCGGACTTGGATCACTATGATCCGCTATCATTGCAAAATTCGGCAAATGTTTTCCATGGGAAACAGTACCTTAAGCGTAGGCGTGTGGCTCATTTTCTCAAGGGTCTTGTCACGACCTAGTACCAAAATACGGAGATGGACATGGCCAGGTACCCCGTACAAGGTACTATACGTCGTACGATGATCACGGCCATAACCAGACAAGGGGATGCATGCTACAATCAAGTCTCCTAGGGTTAAAAACTTCTATATCTCAATCATTCAAACAAGAAGCAATAATATAAAACACTTCTAAATAAGCAGTAAGGCGTCCCAAACGCTACATCAGAATGTTCTTGAAAGATCTGGTGATACAGAATAATGTGCCAGATGCAAGATCAAAGTATATATGACAGTGAGTCAGCTACAGTCTGAATACGTACAGTCATATAAGGAACTAGTGTCCAGATTTACCGGTTAGCAGGTGCCGG
This sequence comes from Iris macrosiphon, assembly GCA_036927795.1. Lineage (NCBI taxonomy): Eukaryota > Viridiplantae > Streptophyta > Magnoliopsida > Asparagales > Iridaceae > Iris > Iris macrosiphon. The sequence continues at coordinate 93,894,577 of JAYESA010000019.1, forward strand.
TTGGCTAAACGCCCAAAAGAAATATAGTTTACAAAAGACGAGTAGTGAATAAAGGAACTCACTCGTTTTCCTCGGCGGTCATGTTCCTAGTACGCGCCATTAGTCGAGAAAAAGTACGCTGGATCCTCAGGTGCTAGCTCTAACATGGCCATGCAAAACCAGTGGGTCAGACCCCAAATAGCAAGTACCACAAAGGAAGCACGAAAAAGAAAAAGAAAAACCCAAGCAATAAAATATAATAATAGCTCTGTGTCGTAGCGTAGGTCCATGGCATATCCTAGCACAAGGCCCAACCCTACAACCAAACAAGAACAATGGTTGAATTCATCATACTATGATAGTCCATTTCTCTAGGCTACTAACAGAATAATACAAACACAACCAAGTTCAATTAATAAAATCGGCCAAACACTTGTACGGCTTGTTATTTGTGGAGTTTGAGGTTATTTCAGAATAATGCATAATAGGTATCCTTAGATCACGTCATTGCCAAACATGAACTAACCTAGCCAATAGATGAATATACAGGTATTATACGAGATGCACCAGTTCTCCGTAGGGCCACTGCCCTAAAAATATGGTATTAGCGGTTCCAATGTTCCTATAGTGGAACAGTGGCTCGGCATATTATAATAGGTCAGATACTGCACTACACTAAGTTGGATGATATACGGTATCTATGGTGGCCAGTCCACAGCACACTAGATGTGGGAAGGTTCGTTGGCATGATCTCGGAATACCGTTTCCTCCCTATGTTACTACCACTTTTAATTGCTTAATTAACCCTATATTGAGTTCAAAAATCTCAAGGTATGGCCACATAATAATTTTCCTTAAGATATCGTACAAAGTACAGGCACGCTAGATACGAATCCATGGAAGTTCAATCTGGATTCACCCGAGCGTGTATGTAACATTTAATAAATCAATATCCTAGCCACACTTTGGTACTTGACTCGCATACCATGTTCGTGCTGTGAAAAATAGTATATTTATAGTATCACGAGTTTAGGAATTTGGAGGCATTCTCGATGCACATCCAAAATATAATCACTTTAGCACGTAACACGATATGTCATATCACAACGAACATTAGATCAGGAACTTTATCAGGCAATAATCGTATTAGCACGGATACAGTATTTCGAGTCAAATTACCAATATCATTGGGTCAGATGAATCTTGATCACATTATAACATGAAGCTTATGTCATGCACATAGTTGGTCAGTCACTATTCACTTAGTCTGGTTCACCGAAAAAATCTCAAGTCCAACACATATTCTTGCCATGTATGAAGCCAATATAGCACATTGGCATGTCTAGCATGAGGTCTGGTTTCTAAGTCCATTCTTTCTTAGAATCATAACACAAGCAATATCATGATCAACCGCATATAGGATGATAAGAACATTCCAAAAAGGATAAGTGAACATGTCACCCACATATTTCCATCTAAGGGTAGTTTGGTAATTATTATGGATATTAATTATTTTATGATTTTTATAATTAATAATTGTGCATGGCTGAATTATTTATTTTATTGTATTAATAATTATTGCTAGTGTAGACTTATTTTGGACTTGTGTAGTGGACTTAACCTTTTAATTAGGGGTCATGAACAAAGTTTTGGACTAGTCTAAGTTGAGCCCATGAATTAGGCCCATGGATTAGGAAACATGATTAATTAGGGAAACCATTAGACTAGAACCTTCCCTCCCTAATTATTTCTTTATGAGAGGCCCCAAGGGGTATTTTTGACTTTGTACATTGCTTGGGGAGGGGTTTATGACCAGCCATAATTGAGAGGAGAGAGAGTGCTCTCATTTTAGTTCTTTCCCAAAATTCTAGATCTAGTTTTCTCCCTTCCAATTCTCCATCAATTCTCCATCAATTCTCTTCAAATCTCTTCCTAAATTCAACATTGAAGCCTCTACATCAAGGATCTACAAGCAAGGAATAAGGAACAAGGAGGAGGAGGCCAAGATCTACAAGGAGAGGAGCAACTTGTCATTTGGGACCTTTTCATTGGAATCCATCTCCCAATAGGTATAAATCAGTTTTTCCCCTTCCTATAGGCTATAGATCTGAGATTTTACCATGAGAAACTACCCCACATGCATAGGTTACCCAAAGGATTTGATTTGGAATTATTTGGAGACCTACGGTGGGAGTTATGTCCATTTTGGTGCCGATTTTGGGGGAATTCCGAAATTGGCACATGTAGTATTTATCAATGGATCTAATAGATCTAATTGACCATTGATTATTTGTTTGTAGCTTGTGTCGTATCCACAATTGGATACGTGTGGGCCGAATTTCGTCGATTTGACGAAACGGTCGATTTTGGGGGTTTTCCTCCGACACGGGGCCATGTGCATATCATATGGTGACACGGACACGTAGACACTATAATTTACTAGCATATATACACGTGCGTTGCACGTATTTATTGTTAGAAAGATTAAAAGACACTTGTATTCAAAATTTGTTCATTTTTTAATGAATGATTGATACAACAAAGTCCATTTTTCAATGCCTCATTTTTAGATAATGCATTTAAGAGTTGTTGTAATTAGGAATACCGAAGGACAACTCTTGTATTTACCTAGATACCTCCTATTAATTTTAATTAATCTTTTTAATTACTAAATATGTTGAAGGGTATTTTTGGAACAAAAATTTTTCACGGTGAAGCCTAGTTTTGACATTATATAGTAGAATAGATTTAATTACTAAATATGTTGAAGGATATTTTTGGAACGAAAATTTTTCACGGTGAAGCCTAGTTTTGACATTATATAGTAGAATAGATATATGTATTAATCATAAATTACGTATTGGACTTGTACGTGTCCTCCGGGATACGTTTGGTTGTGAGTTGGGGGCCGTGTCGCAAGCGTATCATAGAAAAGTGTGATACGGGTGCGGTGCACTCCATGTGTTTGTATTTTGGCTTTTGTACTATACATGCATATGTAATTATATATGTATATGCTATCTATGCATTATATAGATTATAAAATAGTATAATTTGAGTTTTTGTGCTTGTGTGTCGATATGTATATATTAGGGTATCTAGATAAATCTTTATGTGTATATTATGAAGGTATCTATATATATAGAACTATGAGTATATGTCTATATATATATATATATATATATATATATATATATATATTTTGTTAGTGTATATAATATGTATATATATATATATATATATATATATATATATATATATATATATATATATATATATATATATATATATATCTATTCGTATATAAATCTATTTGTATACCTATATGATTCATATGTGTGGCTAAGTATTTGCATATATAGCTAGTGATTAATATGTATGAATATATCTATATATATTTGGTATCTATACTTTAGTGTTATGTATATAGATTGATATGTGTGAGGGGTAGTATATGTATCTATGCCTATAGATAGTTATCTATATGAGTTTATAGTTAGTTTTTTTGGTGCTTGAGGGTGTGGCAGAGCTCGACACAGTGACTGCACACAGAGTTCAGTCCACTGTAGACCATGTCATGACCCGCACCCGGATATTCGGGCACGAGTACGTGGGTACATCCAGCCTACGCCGCAGTGTCGGCGGTAGTACGCTGTCTAGGTCATATCCATAGTTTAATTAAATCTAGCTCATTCACAACATTATAAGTAGGCAAAGATAATAATAGGAAAATGAATGCTAATATTTCATAATCAAAATGTGACAAACAGATCCATAGTATTATTACAGAATCCAGAAATTAAATCGGGGACAAACCCGATTACTAAGATGAAAGGAAAATAAATAACTACTGCTAACTACTCCGCAGAAGTAGTCTCTTGAGTGGGAACCGGCTCCTCAAAGGTATCACATGCTGCCTCATATGGGCCATAATAGGTGGGGGCAAAGTCCTCATCATCGCCTAAACCAACGGATCCAGTCAGGAAAGGAGCAAAGTACACAATGCACAACAAGATTAAACTAAATATTTATGACAAGTAGAAAAGAAACTGTCTAAGTATCATGATAAGAATATGCATAATAAGTAGTGAAATTAACTAAGAGTTAAGCACTAAAAAAATCAGGAATATAAGTAAAATAGGATTTATTTCTATAAACCAGGGACATGAGCAAACAGGAATATAATGAGACAGGAAAATATAACTGTAACAAGACAACAGGAACTATGTGTGTGTGAAATTGTGTATTTAGAATACATAGTTGGCATGTAGGGGTTTATAAGGCTAATAAGGCCGTCATAGACGACTAGCAGTCAGGAATAATCAAGTATAAGGCTGATGGTACAGTCGCGTACCAACAGCTAGCAGTCACGACAAAGGGAAGGGTAAACTACATGCCTCCTAGTATTCTCCCACCCGACACGAAAAACAAGACATGAATTCCAATGTTCTAACACTACGTGTAATCATCAATGGTACTAGTAGAGCAAGAAATTAATTATCACAATATAAAGATTAAGCTTGAAGTGCAGGTACTTGCCTAATGTTTGGATCCAATTACAGTTTTGTGTCTCGAGGAAATTTCCAGAAATGAGTCCGGATGCTGAAATAAATATTACCAACATGCTCAGAAGATATCAAATAGCTAGAAACGCCTGTCCTTGAGTCCAATTTGGAGACAAGGACAAAAACGACAATTTCGGGTCAAAACAGGGTCCGCATGTGGGCCTGCTTTGCACCGAAAAATATATCAGGGTCAAAGGTCTCCAAATTCACCAAACTTAGTATCAACAGGTCAGAAACGACAATACAAACCCAACGGAACTTCCAGAATTGGATTCCGATGAGCCGATCACAAAATCGCCCGTCGAGTGGGACCTGTGGGGCCCACGACACGCGATTTTGTCAACGTTCTCAGAATCGAACCAAACTTGGGTCACAGGACCAGCGTATCGCTACGAGTCCGATGGCGTAAGTTTTGTTTCGATCCGACGTGTGTACAGAAAGTTAGGGCGTGAAACAGAAAAGGCGGATACGGGGCGGTGTCCGCGGATACGCGTTGATCCCGGTGTGCACGCACACCCGAATCGACTTCTGCGAAATCCCACACATCCGTATCAATGACGCGCACGTATCTGTGAAGACCGCGCGCGACCAAGTCGTCTCGTTTGGCGGGGCGTACCCAGTTCCGGGGTGAATCGGGTCATTATTTTTCCTGTTTTTGGATCGCGGTGTGCGATTACCACAGGACGCGATGCCCCGAGCGGTTTATCCGGGCACCGAGAGGGTCATACAGGCTTCGTAATACAATTTATGGAATTGAAAACGGGGTTACGAGCAGAAAGATACGCGTACCTGAACAGGGTCCAAAAACCGAAAAAACCGTGTCCGTGTCGTGTCCGACACGTGTCGACACGAAATTGGGAATTAGGGTTAGGGTTTGGGTTCTCCGGCGGAGATGCGGTGGGGGCCGGCCGGAGGAGCACCGGAGAGGGGCTGGGGCGGCTCGGTCGGCTGCTGTCGGGGTCGAGGGGCGGCTCATCGACTGCTGTCGGGGTCGAGGGGCGGCTCGTCGGCTGCTGGGAAGAAGGGGAGGAGCAGGGGAGAAGGAGGAGGAGGCTGGGGCGAAGGCGGCCGGCGGCGAGGTGACTCACGGCGAGGTCAGGGGAGGAGACGGCTACGGTGGCGGAGGAGCGAGGTGGCCGGAGGGCTCGGGGGAGAGGGTTCTGCCGGAGAGGGGGAATTTAAAGGGGGAGCCGGTGGTGGCGTGGGGCCGAGGGAGGCGGCGGCCAGCGCGGGGGCGGGGGCGCGTGGCCGCGGGCAGCGCGGAGGCGGGCGGCGGGTCCGACGGGAGACGCGGGGCGGGGCGAGGGACGCGGGGGAGTGGGTCGACCGGATTGCGGGTGCGGGTCGGGTGCAGGTAGACCCGACCCGACCCGCCAGGCGGGTGGGCCGGTTCGAGGGTTTGGGCCGGGCTCGAGGGCTGGGCCAATTTTTTTGTTTTAAATAAATAACTAATTTAGATACAAAATAAATAAATAAATAAATAAATAAATAAATAAATAATAATAGTTTTTAGGTGTTTTAAAATAGGTCCGGGGTCCAATAAATTCCAGAAAAATTATCCTAAGTCCAGTTTTTCATTTTACACCCAAAAATATTATTTTCATGATATTTTAATATTATTTATTATCAATTAAAAATCATTTAATGATTAAAACCCTGATTTTAATTACAGAAAAATTTCCAGAAAATTCTAGAAAATTGTGAAAATCCCAATTTAATATTTTTTGAAAAATCAGGGGCTTACAATCTACCCAACTTATAAAAATTTTATCCTCGAAATTAAAAATATGGTAGGGTTCTCTCTATCCAATCTCACTTGATTACAGTCTAACGGGTTTCTCTCAGGTGAACATTGCGGTCGCTACCCAACTTAGAATTTACCCATCTATCCTCTAAGGCTATACAACTAGTAAAGCTATGTCCCAACTTATTTAATCATGGTATTGAATCTTTAAGTCTTTAACACCAAACACATCACCTATGGTATTCCTTTAATCATGAAGGGTCATCATCAATGCGACCGGTCTGTGGGTTATATTTAGTACTATCTACATATCAAACTTATACCAAGCACAAGGTTTCGTCTTTCCGAAATAAGGGAAGACGAGGATCAATAATAAAGAGTTCAAGGGCGAGGTGATAGAATAGAAGTATCGGGATCAAGGTATTTTAAAGAATTCAAATGGGAATTGTCAAGCAGTTGTGGACTGAAATTCTATTCTGGTAGTCATTTGTTCGCATGCTCGTATTAGTACAGTTATGTAACTGATATGATATGCTCGGACATATCTAGAGGGCAAGTATACTAGTCAACTATATATCTCAATCCACGTAAAGTATTATTTTGAAGGGCGAATCAAAATGCACTAAGGTTGATCAGACCGTAATACACCGATTCTGAATAGACACTTGTATTAGTGGGGTTGATCAGGCCTCAATAACACATGTGTCATGAACAAGCCTGATAAAGAGTAAGCTTGCAAAACTAGGCTATAGAATAGCAGCATAAGTCAAGTACAGCAAAATTAAGTGCGCTAGATGATGATGAAAGGAGGTACAAATTATTTAAGTTCACAAAACAACACACAATAAGCACAATAACAAAAGACTCTAAAATCTTTATAGTTATCAAATAAAAAGCATACCAGGTTATTAGCAAGTTCAAATTACTAGGTTGGGGCTGAGGTCACGAACCAATAGGCACGAGCTAAACAATACTAGTAAAAGTATCTACGAATCACTTACGCGCATTAGCTGCTCCCAGAGTCTGCGCGTTCTCCACGGTCATCACGTAAGCTTGTCCGCGTCCTGGAGCAGCGGGACAGTCCCTCACTTGATGTGCTGTTGATCCACAATATAGACAGGCACCTTGTCTCTTTCTACAAACTTGCCAAGTGTGACCTGATTTTTGACAAAAGCCACAAGTGGGAGCTCGTTGGTTCTGTCCTTGAGCTTGGTGTTGGGGTGCTGTGGCTCGAGGGAGAGGACGCTGGGTTTGCTGCGGGGCCCTCTGCTGTAGTTGTTGTTGAAATAGGCGTTTGTGGGGTCCCATACTTCCAGTATCTCTCTCCCGCTTTAGTCTATGTCCCATGTCTCTCTCAACACCTTGTGCCACGCTCAAGATTTCTTCGTATGTACGAGCTCGGCTAGTGGTGACAGCAAGGCGAATATCAGGAGACAACCCCTTCTTGAATCTGCGGGCTCTATCTTCAGGGGTACGAACCATAGATTCTGTAAAGTGGCTCAGTCTGCTAAATTCAGCAGTGTACTCATCAACAGAAAGGTTACCTTGTTCTAGCCTCTCGAATTGACTTTCGAAAGCTTCCCGAGCCACTTTGGGATAGAATTTCTCCTTGAACAGCCTCTTGAAATCCTTTCAAGTGAGATCAGGAGCATATAGTTGAGGTTCATCTCTAAACCAAGTCCGAGCTATGTCGAACAGTTGCAGGCTTGTAGATTCCACTTTAGGATCATCAGGGACCCGAGCAGTCTTCAGGAGTCGCTCCACATTCTCTATCCATTCATCGGCATAGAGAATACCTTCAGTCCCATAGAATTCCAGGGGTTTCAGGTTCTTGAAGTCCTTGGCACTTCCTGGCCTCTTTTGTGGTGACTCCTGGGACTTAAGAGCTTCTGAAAGGCTGGTTCGCAACAGGGCAGTCTGTTCCTTCTGGGATTCTATAAGTCCCTGGAACACTCCGAGTAGCTGTGCCCCATACATAGTAACTGTCGAAGTAGTTGGAGGCGGAGGGAGCGCAAGAGTTTCAGGCACAGTCTGCTCAGCGGGTTCGGATGTGCCTCCTACTATATTCCTTGTCTGAACTATTCTGAAAGATGAAGGGATAGGAAGATTTAGAATAGATTACTTGGAAATCAAGGGCGATGGGAAAATTTACTATGAATGATATCAAGATTTGAAATAAAGATCCTATTCTGTGAATGAGCTTTTTCCTAGAATCCTCAATCTTGTTGCAGGCCTGTTCGGTCCCTAAGTTGAAACCGAACAATTTAGTCGTTTGACCTGCATGGCCCACCATAAAAATGTGTCACGACCCGCACCCGGATATTCGGGCACGAGTACGTGGGTACGTTCAGCCTATGCCGCAGTGTCGGCGGTAGTACGCTGTCTAGGTCATATCCACAGTTTAATTAAATCTAGCTCATTCACAACATTATAAGTAGGCAAAGATAATAACAGGAAAAGGAATGCTAAGATTTTATAATCAAAATGTGACAAACAGATCCATAGTATTATTACAGAATCCAGAAATTAAATCGGGGACAAACCCGATTACTAAGATGAAAGAGAAATAAATAACTACTGCTAACTACTCCGCAGAAGTAGTCTCCTGAGTGGAAACCGGCTCCTCAAAGGTATCACCTGCTGCCTCATATGGGCCATAATAGGTGGGGGCAAAGTCCTCATCATCGCCTAAACCAACGGATCCAGTCAGGAAAGGAGCAAAGTACACAATGCACAACAAGATTAAACTAAATATTTATGACAAGTAGAAAAGAAACTGTCTAAGTATCATGATAAGAATATGCATAATAAGCAGTGAAATTAACTAAGAGTTAAGCACTAAAAAAATCAGGAATATAAGTAAAACAGGATTAATTTCTATAAACCAGGGACATGAGCAAACAGGAATATAATGAGACAGGAAAATATAACTGTAACAAGACAACAGGAACTATGTGTGTGTGAAATTATGTATTTAGAATACATAGTTGGCATGTAGGGGTTTATAAGGCTAATAAGGATGTCATAGACGACTAGCAGTCAGGAATAATCAAGTATAAGGCTGATGGTACAGTCGCGTACCAACAGCTAGCAGTCACGACAGGGGGAAGGGTAAACTACATGCCTCCTAGTATTCTTCCACCCGACACGAAAAGCAAGACATGAATTCCAATGTTCTAATACTACGTGTCAGGGTCAAAGGTCTCCAAAAACGGGGTCCGCATGTAAGCCAGCTTTGCACCGAAAAACGTGCCAGGGTCAAAGGTCTCCAAATTTACCAAACTTAGTGTCAACAGATCAGGAACGATGATACGAACCCAGCGGAACTTCCAGAATTGGATTCCGATGAGCCGATCACAAAATCGCCCGTCGAGTGGGACCTGTGGGGCCCACGACACGCGATTTCGTCAACGTTCTCAGAATTGAACCAAACTTGGGTCACAGGACCAGCGTATCGCTACGATTCCGATGGCATAAGTTTTATTTTGATTCGACGTATGTACAGAAAGTTAGGGCATGAAACAGAAAAGGCGGATACGGGGCGATGTCCGCGGATACGCGTTGATCCCGGTGTGCACGCACACCCGAATCGACTTCCGCGAAATTCCACACGTCCGTATCAATGACGCGCACGTATATGTGAAGACCGCGCGCGACCAAGTCGTCCCGTTTGGCGGGGCGTACCCAGTTTCGGGGTAAATCGGGTCGTTGTTTTTCCTATTTTTGGATCGCGGTGTGCGATCACCACAGGACGCGATGCCCCGAGCGGTTTGTCCGGGCACCGAGAGGGTCATACAGGCTTCGTAACGCAATTTACGAAATTAAAAACGGGGTTACGAGTAGAAAGATACGCGTACCTGAACAGGGTCCAAAAACTGGGAAAACCGTGTCCGCGTCGTGTCCGAAATGTGTCGACACGAAATTGGGAATTAGGGTTAGGGTTTGGGTTCTCCGGCGGAGATACGACGGGGGCCGGCCGGAGGAGCACCGGAGAGGGGCTGGGGCGGCTCGGTCGGCTGCTGTCGGGGTCGAGGGGCGGCTCGTCGGCTGCTGTCGGGGTCGAGGGACGGCTCGTCGGCTGCTGGGAAGAAGGGGAGGAGCAGGGGAGAAGGAGGAGGAGGCTGGGACGAAGGCGGCCGGCGGCGAGGCGACTCACGGCTAGGTCAGGGGAGGAGACGGCTGCGGTGGCGGAGGAGCGAGGTGGCCGGAGGGCTCGAGGGAGAGGGTTCTGCCGGAGAGGGGGAATTTAAAGGGGGAGCGGGTGGTGGCGTGGGGCCGAGGGAGGCGACGGCCAGCGCGGGTGGTGGCGTGGGGCCGAGGGAGGCAGCGGCCAGCGCGGGGACGGGGGCGCGTGGCCGCGGGCAGTGCGGAAGCGGGCGGCGGGTCCGGCGGGAGACGCGGGGCGGGGCGAGGGACGAGGGGGAGTGGGTCGACCGGGTTGCGGGTGCGGGTCGGGTGCGGGTGGACCCGACCAGACCCGCTAGGCGGGTGGGCCGGTTCGAGGGTTTGGGCCGGGCTCGCGGGCTGGGCCAGTTTTTTTGTTTTAAATAAATAACTAATTTAGATACTAAATAAATAAATAAATAAATAAATAAATAAAAATAGTTTTTAGGTGTTTTAAAATAGGTCCGGGGTCCAATAAATTCCAGAAAAATTACCCTAAGTCCAGTTTTTCATTTTACACCCAAAAATATTATTTCTATAATATTTTAATATTATTTATTATCAATTAAAAATCATTTAATGATTAAAACTCTGATTTTAATTACAGAAAAATTCCCAGAAAATTTTAGAAAATTGTGAAAATCCCAATTTAATATTTTTTGAAAAATTAGGGGCTTACAGACCAAGGAGCCAATCACAGTGAATGTCAGTCATCTGCGAGGCACAGCAGCGGCTCTACCGCATCAAGTGCCTCAGTGCACTCAGGGCAGGCACAACAAGGCTCGGGTCAGAGTTCAGTTTCTGTGAACAGCAGAGTTTACTGCAGAGTTCAGTTTCTATTGAACAGCAGAGTTCACTGCACAGTGAGGTCATATCTGAGGATTCACATATGCTCACCTAAGATGAAGGCTCAGTTCACTGAAGGTTCAGTGCAATATTCAATTCACTGAAGAACTGATACTCACTACCTGCAGAGGAACACGGCAGGGACTGAACACCGCAAGGTATCTGCAGGATTACCTGAGCACAACAAAGAATGAACTGCACATGGACTGTACAGCTACTCTACTGAAGACTCAGTGAGATATTCACTGAACTGGAGAATGCAGTGAAGTGCAACAACTTGGGTAGGAGGCTCGGGCACAACTGCAGCCAGTGTACTGTGCAGTATCTGCACAGTGCAAGTGATGCACAGTAGCAGTACAGATTCTCTGTGCAGGTATGCACAGTTCAGTCCAGTTTTCAGTTGTGTTTTGGGTAGTAGTTCAGTAAGTTATTTATGAGGGTAGGTGTTAGCTAGCTAGATTATGTCAAGGTATTGGGTATTTAAGGTGGGGTATTGGTTTAGCTTGACCTTGGGTTAGAAATTTACAGTAGATAGATTATATAGTATTTGTTCTATTGTTAGCAGTGATATATATATATTAGTAGTATTAGTTAGATGGAACACTTAGGATCTATATATATATACTAGTTAAGCTATATCTAAGTATGATTTGCTATTAAGGATAGGTAGTTGATATGTGTTATGGTACTAGTAAGTAGTTAGTATATGTATATGTATATATATACTTGAAATTGTTGTTTGTTAGTAACTAGATATTGTAGTAGTAGTTATATTTTGTATTAGTCATACTAGGAGTTGAGTTGCCTTGGGATACCAGGGTATTCCCAAGGTATCGGGCCGATACCCAAGGTATTGAGTTTGGGTATCGAGTTGATTGCGATACGCTTTGGCACAAGGCCAAAGTATCATAATTAAATAGTTTTGAGATATTATTATTATTATATATGACTTATGTATATATATAAACCTATTTTCATATTAGAAAATCTGCGTATCTTAGGATACGGTTTCTTGATTGCACTGCGGTGTGTTAGCTTAGCTAGTATAGCATAGCTTCATAGTGAATTGACTTAGTGACTTAGCATTAGACTCTTGCAACCTAGAATGCATTGGTTTGACTTAGAAACGGCGTATTGACCTAGAACTTCTTCAACTTCTTTTATTTCCATCATTGAACCTTGTATTGATGCAACATACCATATATAGGTTGTGAGACACCAGCTTGGGCATCGAGAGACACACTTTGCTCAGGACTTCAGACGAGTACATTTCTCTGTTTGTTTTTAATTCATAATATTGTATATATGCATGTTCTAGATTAGTATACATTAATTTCCGATACAGTGATTTCACGGACTGGTGCTATATGGATTCCGTCAGGAGGTGTTATCCTCTACCGTGTGCAACGGGTACCTAATGACATGTATTTTATCGTGTGCATCGGGTATTGACTTTCATGTGCTTCTTGTGCATCCACTATTTCGTGTGCTAGTGTGACTATCGTGATCATGTACGTAACGTATCGTGATTGGATCCATGAGTATTGGTTGGGGAGGGGGAGTAGGAGTTGGTTATGTGATCAAAGCCCTCTTGATCTCATGTGCATGTCGATTATACACCTCACGTATAATAGAGTTACCTATATACCTCATGTGCAACCTAAACCGATTATATAACGAACTCTCACTCTAAAACACATAGTTAGTATTTCTTGTTCTCTACTTGCAGTTATTCTTGCATTTACTTTCAGCATTATTGTGCCTATTGCCTGTTCACTTGTACAGTATATTCTTTCTACTTGTGCATCTTGTATCATTTTTCTATTGCTTGTTATATATGCTCGATTATGTTATTGGAACTGCTTTCAGAGGTATGTACTTCGCTCCAATCCTGACTGGATATATTTTTCCAGATGATTGGCTAGAGGAGCTGTGTCCCACACATTACGGACCTCAGGAGGGTGAGACTTTAGAGGACACTCCCCTAGAGCCAGAGGACATAGTACCAGTGACCGAGGAGGTCTAGTTTTGTTTAGATGTTGTATTAGACTATTTTTTGTGGAGATTCACAGATGTACTATTATTTCATATTGTGGATTGTATCTTCTTTCCTTCGCTATTTCCATTCGTGCATTATTTCCTCCTTAGTTTTTTTTGTGATTGAAATTGATATATTTGTGAGATACCATATTGCTCCTCCGATTGGAGTTGAGATGATTGACAGGTACCATATTATATTGTTGAGATATTAGATAGTTAAAAATGACCCAGACAGCGTTCTATCGCCGATTCTGCGACGATTCTGGGCGTAACCACGTACTCGTGCCCGAATATCAGGGTGCGGGTCATGACACATTTTTAGTGGTGGCCCATGCAGGTCTAGATAGACATCGTAGTTGTGCTCGACTAGAGTATTGCTACGAGCCTGCTTTAGGATACAGGATTTAGGCTGAGAGTTACTCAATCACAACTAGGAAAAATTCTAATATTTTATTCTATAAATCTTTATCTATTTGATATTGTCTTTCATTTTAAATTAAGTTCTGTCATTCTTTGATGATATCGCATTATATTCAATAATTGATTCCGTATTTTCAATCTGACTTCAGGATGCCTCCGAAGGTCAGATTCTATCGCTCAGGAGCAGCGACAGCTTCCTCAGCTACTTCCCCGCCTGTTGCGGATAGAGTAGCAGCTGCTACTGTTACATCTTCTGTCGAGAGGATTGCCTCACCGGTCCAGGTGGGAGTCTCAGCAGCCGCTTTTGGGGGGTGCTCCTCCCCCGGTTCAGAGGGTTGCTCCAGTTGTTCCCGAGGATCTTCCGCCACCACCGCCAGTACCAGCTGATGCTACACAGCTGTTTACACTTTTCCAGATGATGATGGAGGCCCAGCGGGCCCAGGCCAAGGCGCAGCACCGACAGACCGAGGTGATGAGACAAGGCATCGAGAGTGCTCACCAGGCGGCCATCACCGCCGTAGAGAGGACCGCACCACCACATCCACGGGAGGTACAGCCCAGGCCCGACACTATTCAGGACTTCAAGAAGTTGGATCCCCGGCCTTTCAAGGGGACAGAGGGCATCATCTATGCGGATGATTGGTTGGAGAGCATGGAGCGCGTCTTGCGGAGGACCTGATGGTGGAGGAAGCGGGATTGTAGATGATGGACATCGCCAGTACGTGGTTCCAAAATGAGCCACGGATCGCCGATCCAGGTTTGACATGGGAAGAGTTCAGGGACTTGTTCAGAAGAAAGTTCTTCCCGCCTACTGAGAGACTTGACCTAGAGCGACAGTTCCAGAACCTCTACCAGGGGAACATGTCGGTGGAGGAGTATGCCGTCGAGTTTGGTAGGTTGAGCAGATATGTCGACTATATGGTGAGAGACCCAGAGAACCGGGCTAGTAGGTTCAGAGAGAGTCTGAACTGGGAAGTAAAGGCTCTCATTTTTTTGAGCCACGAGACGTATACTGACATCTTGAGGGAGGCTCGCAAGGTCGAGAGAGACCTGAGTGGGAGGCACAAGAGGGACCGAGATGTTTATGGTGGCAGCAGCAGCACAGGTCCAGCGAAGAAGCCATATTTCCAGCACCAGAGGCAGTAGTCCAATGCGCCTAACCGAGCACTCGTACAACAGACGTATCAGATGCAGAGACCAGCCTAGACAGCTCGTGCTTACCCCTTCTGTAAGAAGGCAGGGCACGGATGGGACATTTGCAGGAAGAGGCTCGGTGTTTGTTTTGCGGTTCATCAGATCACCAGCTGAGGGATTGCCCCAAGACCTTAGCTCGGACAGTTCAGGATGTAGCCCCTATCCAGAGGATACCCGCGAGACACCCGGCGGGACAGCCGAGAGGACCTCCTTTACAGCCCCAGCAGCAGAAGTTCGTGTAGCACCAGCACCAGCAGAGGGGTGCACATCAGGGGCGAGCTTTTGCCCTGACCTTAGAGGAGTCAGAGCTAGTCGGAGACGTTATATCAGGTCCAGTCTTACTCGATTCTTTTCCAGCTCATGCCTTATTTGATTCTGGTGCATCTCATAGCTTTGTATCTGTATCTTTTGCTTTGAGACATCGTCTTGAGTCTGAACCGTTGGCGCGGACTTGCAAGATCACGACCGGGGGTGGCATCATCCTGGTCAGTGATGTTTGCAAGAACCAGAGGGTTTATGTGGAAGGCCGTGAGCTGAGTATATATTTACTTGTAATGCCACTTCCGAGTTACGATATAGTACTCGGGATGGATTGGTTGAGTAGACATCACGCTAGTATCGATTGTCGTGGAGGCAGAGTTTTATTTCAGACGCCAGGAGAGCCGGAGTTCGAGTTCGTCCGAGGAGCAGAGCAGAGCGAGGGCAATTTCTGTGGGGCCTTGGTAGAAGAGCGGGAGCCGCCACATCCGTTGATTGCAGAGTTCTTGGATGTCTTTCCAGAGGATTTGTCGGGGTTGCCGCCAGACAGAGATGTGGAGTTCTCTATAGACTTAGTGCCAGGAGCAGAGCCAATCTCTCAGCACGTCTATAGAGTAAACAACAGTGAACTGGCAGAGTTGAAGAAGCAGGTGGATGAGTTGCAAGACAAAGGCTTTATCCGTTCCAGTTCGTCACCATGGGGTGCTCCGGTACTGTTTGTACCCAAGAAGGATGGGTCGGTACGTATGTGTATCGACTATAGGGCACTTAATAACCTCACTATCAAGAACAAATACCCGTTGCCCCGGATTGATGACTTGTTCGACCAGCTGAGAGGAGCGAAGGTATTCTCGAAGATAGACTTGAGGTCAGGGTACCACCAGGTGAAGGTGAAGAGGGAAGACATCCCCAAGACGGCTTTCAGGACTCGTTATGGACAGTTCACGTTCTTGGTGATGCCGTTTGGGTTGACCAATGCCCCGGCAGTGTTCATGAACCTGATGAACAAGGTATTTCATCAGTACCTGGATCAGTTTGTTGTAGTCCTCATAGACGACATTCTGATATATTTGAAGACCCCGGAGGAGCATGAGCAGCACTTGAGGATTGTTCTGGAGATCCTCAGGAAGGAGAAGTTGTATGGCAAGTTATCGAAGTGTGAATTCTTCCTTGATAAGGTTGAATTTCTTGGGCATGTCATTACAGGAGATGGAGTCTCGGTGGACCCGAAGAAGATCTCAGCAGTTGAATCGTGGTCTACCCCGAGTTCGGTAGCAGAGATTAGGAGCTTCCTTGGTTTAGCAGGCTACTACCGAAAGTTTGTTCAGCACTTCTCCAGACTAGCAGAGCCGATGACTAGGCTGACCAGAAAGGACGTGGAATTCGTCTGGACTGAGGATTGCCAGTCAGCATTTGAGGAGCTGAAGAGGAGATTGACTACAACTCCCATCTTGACACTACCATCAGGAGCAGGAGGATTTTCCATTTACAGTGATGCATCAGGGAAGGGTTTGGGTTGTGTACTACAGCAGCACGGGAAGGTAATTGCCTATGCTTCCAGGCCATTACGCCCGCATGAGAAGAACTACCCTACCCATGATTTGGAGCTTGCAGCAGTTATCTTTGCTCTCAAATTGTGGAAACACTATCTATATGGAGAGAGAGTAGAGATCTTCACAGACCATAAGAGCTTAAAGTATGTGTTTACACAGAAGGAGCTCAACATGAGGCAGCGGCGATGGTTGGAGTTGATGAAGGACTTTGACATATCTTTGCAGTACCATCCAGGAAAGGCCAACGTAGTCGCGGATGCTTTGAGTAGGTATCCCGTGGCTATGTGCTTGACTAGGGACAGACATCTATTGGCAGACCTTGATAGTTTGGGCATTGAGGTATTGGTTCTGGGAGTCGCGACGCAGATGTGGGGACTTCAGGTTCAGTCGGAGCTGATGGACCGAGTCAGAGCCGGACAGTATGAGGATGAGTCTCTAAGGAGCATCAGAGCATAGGTTCAGGTCGGGCTGGCAGAGGACTTTAACGTCGCAGATGATGGATCATTGCAACACGGTACCAGGTTGTGCGTACCGAAGGAAGCATTGTGCAAGGAGATTATGTAGGAGGCGCATCGTTCCCAATACTTTATGCATCCCAGTGCCAACAAGATGTATAGAGACATGAGGGAGCATGTATGGTGGTATGGCATAAAGCGAGAGGTAGCTAGCTTCGTGTCCAGATGCTTAGTTTGCCAGCAGGTCAAGGCGGAGAGACAGAGGCCAGGCGGATTGCTTCAGCCTTTGCCCATTCCGGAGTGGAAATAGGAGCATGTTACTATGGATTTTGTATCGGGGCTTCCGCGTTCTCCAGGAGGCAAGGATGCAATTTGGGTCATCGTAGACAGGTTGACCAAATCTGCCCACTTTCTGCCATTTAAAGTGGGTACATCTATGGAGAGACTTGCGGAGATGTATGTGCGCCAGATTGTCAGATTGCACGGTGTTCTAGTG
Source organism: Iris macrosiphon (assembly GCA_036927795.1). Classification (NCBI taxonomy): domain Eukaryota; kingdom Viridiplantae; phylum Streptophyta; class Magnoliopsida; order Asparagales; family Iridaceae; genus Iris; species Iris macrosiphon. The sequence continues at coordinate 93,912,291 of JAYESA010000019.1, forward strand.
AGCATTGTCTTGGATCGGGATAGCCGCTTCATGTCCTATTTCTGGAGGAGTTTGCAGGCTAGCTTGGGCACTCAGCTCAAGTTCAGTACCGCTTATCACCCTCAGACGGACGGACAGTCGGAGAGGACTATCCAGACTCTCGAGGACATGCTATGCACCTGTGTTTTGGATCTTGGAGGTTCTTGGGAGGATCACCTTCACTTGGTAGAGTTTTCATACAACAACAGCTACCAAGCCAGCATTGAGATGTCACCATTCGAGGCATTGTATGGACGGAGATGCCGCACTCCGTTGTCCTGGGATGATGTTGGTAACAGGGCTTTATTGGGACCAGAGATGGTAGTGGATGCAGCAGAGAAGGTGAAGCTTATCAGAGACAGACTTCGAGTAGCGCAGGACAGGCAACGACATTGGGCCGATAGCCACCGGAGACCTCTGGAGTTTGAGGTATAGCTTTAGTTTTGTCTTATTTGTGTTTGATTGTTGCTTATTAGAGTGCTAAGTTTGTGTTTCGTGCTAGGTTGGGGTCTGGTTTTCTTGAGGATTTCTCCGACACGTGGCACGATTCATTTTGGTGGAGGCGGCAAACTTAGTCCGCGATTCATCGGTCCTTTCAGCATTCTTGAGAGGGTCGGTGCAGTCGCCTACAGACTAGACTTACCACCTGCACTGGAGGGAGTGCACAACGTGTTTCACATATCACAGTTGAGACGATACATGGCAGATCCCAGTCATGTGTTGGATCATTCGGAGATAGAGGTGGACCCTACTCTCAGTTATCCAGAGCAGCCAGTGGAGATTCTGGATCGGAGAGAGAATGTGCTGAGGAACCAGACGATTCCTTTGGTGTGCGTTGCGTGGAGGCATCACTCGCCAGGAGAGAGTACCTGGGAGCAAGAGGCCGAGATGCGCGAGCGATATCCGTATCTTTTCGAGCTGTGAGATATAATTCTTTCTTGCATTATATTGTTTGTTTTGGTAGATAGTTTCTTCCTTAATTTTGAGGACGAAATTTTTCTAAGGTGGGTAGGTTTGTCACCCTCACATTTCCATCTAAGGGTAGTTTGGTAATTATTATGGATATTAATTATTTTAGGATTTTTATAATTAATAATTGTGCATGACTGAATTATTTATTTTATTGTATTAATAATTATTGCTAGTGTAGACTTATTTTGGACTTGTGTAGTGGACTTAACCTTTTAATTAGGGGTCATGAACAAACTTTTGGACTAGTCTAAGTTGAGCCCATGAATTAGGCCCATGGATTAGGAAACATGATTAATTAGGGAAACCATTAGACTAGAACCTTCCCTCCCTAATTATTTCTTTATGAGAGGCCCCAAGGGGTATTTTTGACTATGTACATTGATTGGGGAGGGGTTTATGACCAGCCATAATTGAGAGGAGAGAGAGTGCTCGCATTTTAGTTCTTCCCAAAAATTCTAGATCTAGTTTTCCCCCTTCCAATTCCCCATCAATTCTCTATCAATTCTCTTAAAATCTCTTCCTAAATTCAACATTGAAGCCTCTACATCAAGGATCTACAAGCAAGGAATAAGGAACAAGGAGGAGGAGGCCAAGATCTACAAGGAGAGGAGCAACTTGTCATTTGGGGCCTTTTTATTGGGAATCCATCTCCCAATAGGTATAAATCAGTTTTTCCCCTTCCTATAGGCTATAGATATGAGATTTTACCATGAGAAACCACCCCACATGCATAGGTTACCCATAGGATTTGATTTGGAATTATTTGGAGACCTACGGTGGGAGTTATGTCCATTTTGGTACCGATTTTGGGGGAATTCCGAAATTGGCACATGTAGTATTTGTCAATGGATCTAATAGATCTAATTGACCATTGATTGTTTGTTTGTAGCTTGTGTCGTATCCATAATTGGATACGTGTGGGCCGAATCTCGTCGATTTGACGAAACGGTCAATTTTGGGGGTTTTCCTCCGACACGGGGCCATGTGCATATCATATGGTGACACAGACACGTAGACACTATAATTTATATATGTATTAATCATAAATTACGTATTGGACTTGTACGTGTCCTCCGGGATACGTTTGGTTGTGAGTTGGGGGCCGTGTCGCAAGCGTATCATAGAAAAGTGTGATACGGGTGCGGTGCACTCCATGTGTTTGTGTTTTTGGCTTTTGTACTATACATGCATATATAATTATATATGTATATGCTATCTATGCATTATATAGATTATAAAATAGTATAATTTGAGTTTTTGTGCTTGTGTGTCGATATGTATATATTAGGGTATCTAGATAAATCTTTATGTGTATATTATGAAGGTATCTATATATATAGAACTATGAGTATATGTCTATATATATATATATATTTTGTTAGTGTATATAATATGTATCTAGATATATATATATATCTATTCGTATATAAATCTATTTGTATACCTATATGATTCATATGTGTGGCTAAGTATTTGCATATATAGCTAGTGATTAATATGTATGAATATATCTATATATATTTGGTATCTATACTTTAGTGTTATGCATATAGATTGATATGTGTGAGGGGTAGTATATGTATCTATGCCTATAGATAGTTATCTATATGAGTTTATAGTTAGTTTTTTTGGTGCTTGAGGGTGTGGCAGAGCTCGACACAGTGACTGCACACAGAGTTCAGTCCACTGTAGACCAAGGAGCCAATCACAGTGAATGTCAGTCATCTGCGAGGCACAACAGCGGCTCCACCGCATCAAGTTCCTCAGTGCCCTCAGGGCAGCCACAGCAAGGCTCGGGTCAGAGTTCAGTTTCTGTGAACAGCAGAGTTCACTGCAGAGTTCAGTTTCTATTAAACAGCAGAGTTCACTGCACAGTGAGGTCATATCTGAGGATTCATAGATGCTCACCTAAGATAAAGGCTCAGTTTACTGAAGGTTCAGTGCAGTATTCAATTCACTGAAGAACTGATACTCACTACCTGCAAAGGAACACAGCAGGGACTGAACACCGCAAGGTATCTGCAGGATTACCTGAGCACAGCAAAGAATGAACTGCACATGGACTGTACAGCTACTCTACTGAAGACTCAGTGAGATATTCACTGAACTGGAGAATGCAGTGAAGTGCAGCAACTTGGGTAGGAGGCTCGGGCACAACTGCAGCCAGTGCACTGTGCAGTATCTGTACAGTGCAAGTGATGCACAGTAGCAGTACAGATTCTCTGTGCAGGTATGCACAGTTCAGTCCAGTTTTCAGTTGTGTTTTGGGTAGTAGTTCAGTAAGTTATTTATGAGGGTAGGTGTTAGCTAGCTAGATTATGTCAAGGTATTGGGTATTTAAGGTGGGGTATTGGTTTAGCTTGACCTTGGGTTAGAAATTTACAGTAGATAGATTATATAGTATTTGTTCTATTGTTAGCAGTGATATATATATATATTAGTAGTATTAGTTAGATGGAATACTTAGGATATATATATATATACTAGTTAAGCTATATCTAAGTATGATTTGCTATTAAGGATAGGTAGTTGATATGTGTTATGGCACTAGTAAGTAGTTAGTATATGTATATGTATATATATACTTGAAATTGTTGTTTGTTAGTAACTAGATATTGTAGTAGTAGTTATATTTTGTATTAGTCATACTAGGAGTTGAGTTGCCTTGGGATACCAGGGTATTCCCAAGGTATCGGGCCAATACCCAAGGTATTGAGTTTGGGTATCGAGTTGATTGCGATACGCTTTGGCACAAGGCCAAAGTATCATAATTAAATAGTTTTGAGATATTATTATTATTATATATGACTTATGTATATATATATAAACCTATTTTTATATTAGAAAATCTGCGTATCTTAGGATACGGCTGCTTGATTGCACTCCGGTGTGTTAGCTTAGCTAGTATAACATAGCTTCATAGTGAATTGACTTAGTGACTTAGCATTAGACTCTTGCAACCTAGAAAACATTGGTTTGACTTAGAAACGGCGTATTGACCTAGAACTTCTTCAACTTCTTTTATTTCTATTATTGAACCTTGTATTGATGCAACATACCATATATAGGTTGTGAGACACCAGCTTGGGCATCGAGAGACACACTTTGCTCAGGACTTCAGGCGAGTACATTTCTCTGTTTGTTTTTAATTCATAATATTGTATATATGCATGTTCTAGATTAGTATACATTGATTCCCGACACAGTGATTTCACGGACTGGTGCTATATGGATCCCGCCAGGAGGTGTTATCCCCTACTGTGTGCAACGGTTGCCTAATGACATGTATTTTATCGTGTGCATCGGGTATTGACTTTCATGTGCTTCTTGTGCATCCACTATTTTGTGTGCTAGTGTGACTATCGTGATTATGTACTTATCGTGTCATGATTGGATCCATGAGTATTGGTTGGGGAGGGGGAGTAGGAGTTGGTTATGTGATCAAAGCCCTCTTGATCTCATGTGCATGTCGATTATACACCTCACGTATAATGGAGTTACCTATATACCTCATGTGCAACCTAAACCGATCACATAACGAACTCTCACTCTAAAACACATAGTTAGTATTTCTTGTTCTCTACTTGCAGTTATTCTTGAATTTACTTTCAGCTTTATTGTGCCTATTGCCTGTTCACTTGTACAGTATATTCTTTCTACTTGTGCATCTTGTATCATTTTTCTATTGCTTGTTATATATGCTCGATTATGTTATTGGAACTGCTTTCAGAGGTATGTACTTCGCTCCAATCCTGACTGGATATATTTTTCCAGATGATTGGCTAGAGGAGCTGTGTCCCACACATTACGGACCTCAGGAGGGTAAGACTTTAGAGGACACTCCCCTAGAGCCAGAGGACACAGTACCAGTGACCGAGGAGGTATAGTTTTGTTTAGATGTTGTATTAGACTATTTTTTGTGGAGATTCACAGATGTACTATTATTTCATATTGTGGATTGTATCTTCTTTCCTTCGCTATTTCCATTCGTGCATTATTTCCTCCTTAGTTTGTTTTGTGATTGAGATTGATATATTTGTGAGATACCATATTGCTCCTCCGATTGGAGTTGAGATGATTGACATATACCATATTATATTGTTGAGATGTTAGATAGTTAGAAATGACCCAGACAGCGTTCTACTGCCGATTCTGCGGCGTAGGCTCGGCATAACCACGTACTCGTGCCCGAATATCAGGGTGCGGGTCGTGACAGAACACATAATGAAAATACTATGTGCACGTGTGGGGTCAATAAGGATAACATGCGCATGGAATTGTACGCATGAAGGTCTGGCGCACAAAGTTTCATGAACTACAAAAGGGGTGTCGTATAACTCAATAAAACATGGTTGGCGCATAAAGTTACAGAAATAAGCTTGGCACACGAACTCACATAAATAAGCTTGGCGCACAAACTCATAGAAATAAGCTTGGCAAATTTTGTCAAGTTAACCAACATGGCGCACTTGGAAAAAGTGCACGGGCAAGAAATAATGCGTGCTTTTGAACAAAGTGCGCGAGCAACAAGCTTAAAGACAAAACACACAATCCGATGTCAAAGCTCGACAGTCGAGAAATTTGTCAGTCGAGGAGCACACAAATAAATAATACATAAATCGAGAACCAACAAAAACTTTGTCATTAAGGAAATGAAGAGGGAAGAAAAATGCGCGAGCAGACCAACGTAAGAAAAGTGCGCCGCTGACTGAACATAAAAAAATGCGCCATATTTGCCAAACGCAAGGAAAGTGCGCTGACTGACGGTGGCATACTTTCTCTATGTTTCCCAAAGAGAACTTTATTAAGTACGCACAAAGTGCGCCAACTGAGTTTTCTCTCGAAAGTGTGCCACTGACTCAAGGAGTGTGACTGGCATACTTTTGCTAGGAGACTGAATGCAGTATGATTAGTACGCACGAAGAATTAGGATAGCACACCAATGCGCCCAATTTGAAACATACGTATTTTTATGCCAAATGGGTCATCTTGCATACTCTTTATAGGATACTATTTTTCTTCTCCAGTCAGCCATTTTGGTATACGTATTGTATCAAATTTCAGTACTGAACTAAGTTAGACTCGAAATCAAGCACGGCCAAAAGCAAAGTTATATAAAATATGGAGCTCTACACTATAATATAATTAGTTTATAAAATATAAAGTTTGGGGGGATCAAACCCCAGGAAAACCAAAGTGAACCCATAGATCCAAACTCAGATCCATGCAATTCCAACCAAGAAAAATCAAGAACGACAAGTATTAAAGATGAATGGGTGCTTGGTCCCAACAACATGAGCTATAAATAAACTAGAATCATTAAGAACTAAAAGCATGCATAAATCCATGGTTCTTCTTCTTGTGCAAGATGTACTTGCCTACGGAGGGAGGGAGAAAAATGGAAAGGAAAGATAATGAGCTGAGAGAGAAATGGGAATATATAAAGGTTTAGGTTTGAGATATGGACCGTTGGATCACTCAAACCCATCTAAGCCACACATTCTACCAACCCAACCGAATCCACTCTCTCCACAACTCTCGGGTTTGGTCTAAATAATGGTCGGGCTAGCAAATACTGTGCGCCAAGGTACGCGAAGGAGAATATGCGCCAAATTATGCCGAGAAATGGTGCTGACATCTCTACCCACCTTATAAAAATTCCGTACTCGGAATTCAAAATTAAGACTAGCTAGAGATATCAAGACAAGTAACAAACTAACTACAAGCAATCTACTCATTCAAGCAATAACATCAAAATACATAGGTGATCGTCTGATCACGGAATCTAAGATTCGAAGGCATAAGGTAGAATATAACTTCTGAATCGAATAAGTGCAGGTACTGAGATCGTATATCGTCCTTGCACTCCCACATTGATTATCCAAGAGTGTGATGGCCCCAGGCAACTCGGACAAGAAAAATAGTCTGGTTCTTGAGTACCTTCTCCCTTCGGTCTAGAATGGATACGGGTTGCTCCTCGTAAGATAAGTCGGTACCAACAACTAATTCAGATTGATCAAGGATATGACTCGGATCTGGGACATACCTATGCAATTGAGATATATGAAATACATCTTGCATCTCACATAGCAAGGTGGAAGGGCAAGACGATAAGCCACATTGCCTACCCGATCGAGAATGTCAAACGATAAAACATATCCCGGACTAAGCTTCCCGCGGACTCCAAATCAAATAACTCCACGGGTTGGAAAAATCTGCAAGAATGCGTGGTCACCGACATGAAACTCTAAAGGCCTACTATGATGGTCTGCCAAGTGACGATGTCGATCCTGCGCAACCTAAAGTCGCTCTCTGATCTTCCTGACAACTTTTACTGTCTACGAGTTTAATTCGGAGCCTAACATATTTCGCTCACCAATGTCGTCCCATGCCAATGATGATCTACACTTCCTGCCGTATAGTGCCTTGAAAGGTGTCATCTGAATACTGGCCTGATAATTGTTGTTATACGAGAATTCCACTAAGTGCAGGTGATTCTCCCAAGATCCACCAAAGTTTAGAGTATAGGTTCGTAAAATATCCTCCAGGGTCTGGATGGTCCTCTCTGATTTCCCGTCTGTCTGGGGGTGGTACGCAGTACTGAATCTTAACCTGGTACCCAATCTCTCGTGCAAGATTCTCCAAAAAAGAGAAGTGGACCTTGTATCTCGATCGAATACTATGTTTACCGGTACGCCATGTTGCCTCACAATCTGTCGCATATACAAATATGCCAAACTGCTCTGTAGACTGTCCCACTCTAAAGGAAAAAAATGTGCCACTTTTGTGAGTCGATCTACTATTACCCAAACTGTATCGCGACCAGTCGAGGATCTAGGTAAACTGGACACAAAATTTATGGTGATGTGTTTCTACTTTCATTCTGGAATAAGAAGCGACTGCAATAATCCTGCCAGTCTCTGTTGTTCTGCCTTCACTTGATGACATATGAGACATCGTAAAACGAACCGAGCTATATCTTTTTTTATTCTGTTCTACCAAAAATATTGCTTGATATCATAGTACATCTTCGTGCCTCCGGGATAAATAGAATACTGGAAACTGTGTGCCTCGATCATCACTTCTTGTCTAATATCTCCACTTTTCACACAAAGGCAGTTCCCAAACCTTAGCGTTCCATCCACATGAATCGCCAACTCATTTTGTCATGACCCGCACCCAGAATGAGGGCACGAGTAGTGAACAACGTCCATCCTACATCGCAACATCGACGGTAAAACTCTGTCTAAGGCAATATAACTATCTAAACATCTCATACCATATAATAAGGGTACCTGTCATGCTATCTCAACTCCAAATGGACGAACAATATAATAATCTAATACTAGTAAACAATACTCAATCACAATATCAAACTAAGAATGATGAAAGCACGATATGGAATAAAAGAGAAATAGGAGTCACAATACATCCTCAAGTCCAATACTATAAGTCTAGGCTCAACAACTCTCCGAAGTAATATATACATGTCATGAGTCCAAAATAAGACTAGTACAAGTCCAAAACTATATAACTATGCTTCATCGGTCACTGGCACTATATCCTCCTGCTCTAGGGGAGTATCCGCTAGTAGCTCACCATCCTGGGGCCCCTAATAAGTGTGACACAACTTCTCTAGCCAATCATCTGAAAAATATAGCCAATCAGGAAAGGAGCGAAGTACAAAACTCTGAAAGCAACTTCAAATACATGGTAAAGCATATATAAGGAGTAATAGAAAAGAATACGAGATGGACAAGTATTATGAAATAGAAATACAGGTGAGAACAGGCAAATAATCACAATAAAGAACTAGAAAGTAAATACTGATAATATAAAAATAAACTACAAGTAGAAGAACATGAATACTAACTATGTGGTTTAGAGCGCAAGTTCGTTATTTGATCGGCTTAGGTTGCACATAAGGTAAATAGGGTAACTCGATTATACATGAGGTGTATAATCGACATACACATAAGATAAATAGGGCTTGATCACATAACCAACTTCTACTCCCCCTCCCCAACCAATACTCATGGATCTAATCATGACACGTTACATACATGAATACGATATAGTCATACTAGCACACAAAATAGTGGATGCACAAGAAGCACATAAAACAATACCCGATGCACACGATGAAATACATGTGTAAGGAGTACCCGCTGAACACGGTAAAGAGATAACATCTCCGGACATGATCCATATAGTACCAGTCCGTGTAACAATGTGTCAGAATTTAGTATATCAGTTCTAAAACAAGTGATATATACACTATCATAAAATAAAAACTAACAAAGATATGTACTCGCTTCGGGTCCTGAGCAAATGGTGTCTCTCGATGCCCAAACTGGTGTCACACAATCCTATTTAGGAAATATTATGTCACATGGTGTAATGAGTGATAAATGAGTAAAAGGATGTACTAATATGTTTTTTAGGTTAATTTCTAGGTAACTAGGTCCACACTAAGGTTATACCAGGTTGTACTAAGGTTATAACTAATTATCTAGTTAATGCTAAACTACACTAGTGACACTAACTGATACACTAGCTAACCCAACTTAATACTTAGAACTTACTGACACTAACATGTAACTTAGTATTTAACACATATATATACTACAAACTTACCAATAACTAACTGTCTAACTGATACAAACAACAATTACACTAATTGACATAACTCACTACTAGTATAAACTAATACTTATTGCTATATTACACCCTAGCTTATCCTTCCCTTGCTACCTGGGAATCCCCAACTACTCGAGGCCAAGTCCCTGGCACAACTATCCTACAATTAGAGCAACTGATACTCAAAGCTATCTAACTGCCTTTACTTTACTGAGACTAAACTAGCTTATTTGATACTTAATACCTGTCCCATTTGTATCAGTCATACTAGTACTTACACCCCTCATATACTACTTAATTAATCAATATAATGGGTAGCCTAACAACCCCCTAACTAACTGAAACAATATTAACTAACTTAGCTACTACCTCACCTACTCATACTTGGTACCAGGTTCTTTTGAGAACTGATACTCACCATAATGTATATATGATACACCATAGTGCAACTTTCCCCAACACTCTGGTAACTAACCCATAAATTATCAACTAAGAACTGCTCCCTAGTACAACTACAACCCATACATAGATACTAACAGGAACTATCTAATATGCATATAACTAACTACCTTTTCACTGCTAATACGGTGATCTGTATTGCTGAACCCACTTTCATACTTGCATCCATTAAATCTTGACTTACCTCACTAGCATATATATCCGATACACACCTAAGTGTATACCCTGCTGCTATTAGTTGCTAACTGATACCTCCAGTAGGTACACAAATACACAACAGTCTCTAACCCCCAACTAACATACCATAACTGCACAACTCACCTCCACACACACACACACAGGCTGTCACACATTAGCCCGACTGATACCTCATCCCAATGTATGAACACTCTGCAACACTTGATCCCCTCTATTGTTATCTGTATGCAACTGAATACTTAAATTCATCTTTAGTAGGCATATAGTTGCACACCAGAGTCACCACACACATACTAAAATATTAAATCAGACACTTGTGATGCACTCTATATGATACTCATGATAGTGTCCAAGTGAAGAGCCAAAATCCAAATTATCCATTAATAACCATTCCCACCTATTAATTACATAATGATATAATTAACAAAACTTGCTACAATCAGAATTAGGAAGTAATTGAACAAAACATCCAAAATAGGGCTTCGTACCTCACGGTATCGCACAATACCATGATACGGCCTACACGTATCTATTTGTGGACACGTATCTAGTCTCATAACCCTGATCTAAGTCTAATTAGACTAAGTTGGTCTTATGACACACACTTGATATGTCAATCTCGTAATTTCCCCAAAATACACATAAATTACTATATAACATCCACAATACACAATCAATATAACTTTTTCCTGTAAGTAGCCCTATGCCATTGGGGTGTTCCTAGGATTCAAATACATGATTTGGAAGCTACAATGAAGAAAAATTCAGAAATTATCAATTGGGAGATAGATTTCCAATAAAAACTCAAGTGGACACGCTCCGGACAAGTTTTCTTCACCAAAACTCCTTCTCCAAGTGCTCCATGCCAATCCAAGCTCCAATGCTTCTTTTATTAAATGGGAATAAGAGGAAATGAAGGAATTTTTGTTGAATTAATGAAGGAAAATAAAGTGAATTGGGAATCAAAATAAAATACAAATAAGGAGAGAGAGAGAGAGAGAGAGAGAGAGAGAGAGAGAGAGAGAGAGAGACGCTTTTATCATGGCCGGCCCCCCTTCTCCCTTCTCCAAGTCATGTGCATAGTCCAAATTATCCCTCTCCATCCAATTATGAATAAGATTATGGAAGGGCTATTTTGGAAAGCTTCTAACTAATTCTAATTAAGCTAAATCTTCTTAATTAATTAGTAGAAATTGGTCTATTGGGCTTGGTCCATGTTGGGCTCGCTAGTTGTTATGACAAGTCTAATTGGTTCACAAGTATCAAGTCTAACTATTGGGCTAGCCTCCTAACTATAAATAATAATTCTATATATATAATAATTAGCACAAGCACAAATTATTAAATATTATAATTGAATAAATAAATATGGAATGACTAAAATACCCTCATTTAAAAAAGTGAGGGTGACAAACCTATCCTCCTTAGAAAAATTTTGTCCTCGAAATTTAAGAAAGGAACTAGCACTAAAACAAGCAATCACAACAAGCAAGAGAGAATTATATCTCACAACTAAAACAAATAAAGGTATCGCTCGCGTATCTTGGATTCTCTCTCCCAGGTAGATTCTCCTGGATAGTGATGCATCTATGCGATGCATACCAAAGGAATCGTCTGGTTCCTCAGTACCTGCGATCCAGAATTTCTACTGGCTGCTTTGGATAACTGAGAGTCGGACCCACCTGAATCTCCGAGTGGTCCAATACATGGCTAGGATCTACTACTTACCGTCTCAGCTATGACACGTGGAACACGTTGTGCACTCCCTCTAGTACAGGCGGCAAGTCTAGTCTGTAAACCACTACACCGACCCTCTCAAGAATACCAAAGGGTCCGATGTACTTTGGACTAAGCTTCCCACCTCCACCAAAGCGAATCGTGTCCCGTGTCGAAGAAATCCTCAAGAACACCAGATCGCCAACCTAGCACAAAATACATCTTTAGTACTCTAACTATAACAAGCAATACAAAATAAAATATATACCTCAAACTCCAAGGGTCTCCGATGGCTATCGATCCAATGTTGCTGTCTGTCTTGCGCCACCCGAAGCCTATCTCTAATAAACTTCACCTTCTCTGATGCATCCACAATCATCTCCCGTCCCAACAAGGCTCTCTCACCAACATCATCCCATTATAACGGAGTGCGGCATCTCCGTCCAAATAGCGCCTCAAATGGCGATATCTCGATACTGGCCTGGTAGCTGTTGTTATAAGCAAACTTTACCAGGTGAAGATGATCCTTCCAAGAACCTCCAAAGTCTAAAACACAAGTGTAAAGCATATCCTCGAGATTCTAAATAGTCTTCTCCGACTGCCCATCCGTCTGGGGGTTATATGTGGTGTTAAACTTGAGTTGGGTGCCCAAGCTAGCCCGCAAACTCTTCTAGAAGTGGGATATGAAGCGACTATCCCAATCCGAGATGATGCTCACAGGAACTCCATACAATTTGACTATCTGCCGCACATACTGTAATGACCCATTCTGTTCAAGCGGACAGCCGATTCAAACGGTGCAAGTGCAACGATCTGACCCACTTTGCTCAGCGAGAAGACTCGTTTGAGGCAAAAGATTCCAGGCTTGGCCCTTCAGGAGTTCAGACTTAGACTTTCAAAGGTTTGCTCAGAGTATCGCTCGCCTAAGGTGAATCATCGCTAAGGTTGTTGGATACGATAAACTTTTCTTTGCTTAGTCAGCACACTTAAAAATATAGACGATACATGTTATTCGCTAGGTGAATCACCTCTTGTATGCTAATAAAGAATACAACGCACCTAGCTAAGGGAATAATCGCATCTTATATTGCTTGTGTTAGAACATAAAAATAAAATTTGGCTTATAACATGGACCCTCGTATGCTACCTTTGCTTCGTGCAAGTAAACCCCGCTATGTCTCGAGTAGATCATTATGGACCCTTCGTAGTGCACTGCTTCACTCGTTTACGTTGCTCGTCTTAAGAACTATGTCGCTCGATATGTCCCTGTATAGTTGCACTCCTCGCACTACCCCTTAGACCGTGCCAACGTAAATGCTTATGTTTCATATAAATGTATGCTTGCCTGCTTACCTTGTAGCTTGTACTCGTCTACCTTATTTTATTGCTTGTCACATAATTTATGCCACAATCAAGTAACACTATCTATATCGTGCATGCATCTAGTTAGCCAGAAGACTATCAAATAGTCCTTCTGTGTAATATGAACCTACAAGTATACGGGACAGTTAGGTCGCCAAGGCAGTTCTCGAACTAGGGGATTTGCATCAAGTCAAGTTGAACTCTGAACGAGAATCATGTCAAAGAAGCAAGAAATACAGCTCGTTGAGCAATATTCATTCAGAGCAAGAATCAAGATTGAGCATGTCATGAATCTCGTAAATCTGGAAGACCCAAAACTTGCATGTCGCAGACAACTTGTTGAACAAGGAAGATTTTTGGATATCGTTCCACGGACGGCCTCCGGGGTCGATCCGATTCGGATGGAACTCATGCAGTCTTAATCGTGTGGAGCAGGATGGCGTGTGCGCCTCACGCCACGCCATTCTCGCTCTAAGATTGATAGTCTCGTGTGCTGGACGAGATGGCTTGTAGTACACCGTGTACTTTCATTGCTTACCATCCTCGTCAATGACTATAATTCGTCCTTTATGGCTATGCCAGCAACTCATATTTATATAGATAAGTCATCATCGCTTAGCGGAAATCCGCATACGAGTCATTGCATCACATCTAGTAAATCTGAACACCTGATCAATTATGAATATAAGACACATGTACATATTGAACACATGAGAATCCATTATAATACACCTGAGTAATCCGTGTAACTCGTGCACCTAAAACAGAATCTTGCTCATGACACTCGTGTTTGCTTATGAAATTTGATTGAATTTTATTATATATATCCGTGCTTGGTTTTTCTTTGACAGGGAAGGACAAATGATAAGTTGGTAAGTCTCGCCGTATTACTCTTATATCGCACGATGCACTGCCACACGAGTTAGGCTTTACATAATTGTCATGAAACTGATCCTAAGGCAAGACTAGAAAGATAACTCAATAGATGGTGCATGAAACCTATATAACGTGTTTGGATTTGTCGAACGGACAGGAAGCCTCCCCACCAGTGCATTCATATACTGATAACCCACCAGATTGCTTGCAGGGTGGGAGAGAACCTCGTTTGGTGCTGAAACCCCCTTCGTGCATGCTAAGGCATGTAGTTCTCTCTGGATCCTTAGAACGTTGCGTCCGAAACTGAAGCACATATACAAGACATAATATTGGAACATTGTCTATGTATCATTCCACAATTGTAGCCACTTTGCACGCTTTTATTATTTTGAGGGAGGACTTGAGCGACTTGTAATCTCGGCCTAGCGCTGCTTGTAACATTTGTTCAATATCAATAAAGTGCTTATTTTACTTCTATACTTGTGTTATTCAATGCTTCCGCTACTGACGACTCTGTGAATTTGTTATATTTTGCCTGTTTGTTTCTTATTTCGCTGTACTCGGACTATCTATGTGACTCTATGGCTTAGAAATTTTACCATATGTTCGGAATATGGCCTTGCACGGGTGCAGCTTGTGCTCGTACAATATCACATCCAGATGGAAAAGATCGTCCCGAGGGAGCGCTGGCGCGGTGATTCTCGCCCAGCAAGGACAGTCGATTCCAGTGGAAGATTGGGGCGTGATACATACATCTCCACGAGCTTCTTCGTAGACGTACCCACTTTGAATGGCAAGAAGTAGGCCGATTTGGTCAACCTGTCAACGATGACCCAAATCGCGTCTTTGCCTCCTAGAGAACGCGGATGCCCCAAAATAAAGTCTATCGTCACATGCTCTCACTTTTCCTCTAGAATGGGTAAAGGCTGAAGTAAACCACCTGGCCTCTGTTTGTCCGCCTTTATCTGCTGGCATACCAAACATCTGGATGTGAAGCGTGCCACCTCCCACTTCATACCATACCACCAAACATGCTCCCTCATGTCGCTATACATCTTGTTGGTACCTTGATGCATAGAGTACTGAGATCGATGTGCCTCCTGAAGAACCTCTTCGCGCAATGCTCCACTCGACACGCACAATCTGGTACTGTGCCGCAATGATCCATCATCCGCAATAGTGAAGTCCCCTGCCAATCCTATCCGAACCTGCGCGCTAATGCTCCTCAGATACTCATCCTCGAACTTTGCGGCTCTAACCCGATCCATCAACTCTGACTGTACCTAAAGTCTCCACATCTGTACCATAACTCCAGGAACTAACACCTAGATTCCCAAACTATCAAGATCTGACAATAAGTGCATGTCCCTCATCAAGTATATAGCCACTGGATACCTACTCAAGGCATCAACGACTACGTTGGCCTTTCCTGGATGATATTGCAACGAGATATCAAAGTCCTTCATCAGCTCCAACCATCTCCCCTGCCTCATATTGAGCTTCTTCTATGTGAACACATACTTCAAGCTCTTTTGGTCTGTGAAGATCTCTACTTGCTCCCTATACAAGTAGTGCTTCCACAACTTAAGAGCAAAAATGACCGCTGCCAACTCCAAGTCATGGGTATGATAGTTCTTCTCATGAGGGCGTAATTGCCTGGAAGTATAAGCAATCATATTCCTGTTCTGCTGCAACACACATCATAAACCCTTACCCGAAGCATCACTATAAATGGTAAAACCTCCGGTTCCTGATGGCAATGTCAACAGTGGAACTGTAGTCAACCTCTTCTTCAGCTCCTCAAATATGGCCTGACACTTTTCTGTCCAAACAAACTCTACGTCCTTCTGGGTCAGCCATGTCAACGGCTCTGCAATTCTAGAGAATTCCTGAACAAATCTCCGGTAATACCATGCTAATCCCAGAAAGCTCCTGATCTCTGCCACTAAAGTTGGGGTAGACCCTGACTCAACTATTGATATCTTCTTCAGTTTTACTGAGATCCTGTCTCCTGTCACCATATTTCCTAGGAATTCAACCTTATCAAGGAAGAACTCACACTTCGAAAGCTTGCCATACTGCTTCTCCTTCCCGAGGGTCTCCAGAACTATTCTCTGGTGCTTCTCATGCTCCTCTGGGGTCTTCGAATATATCAATATATCATCAATAAATACCACCATGAACTGATCCAGATACTAGCAAAACACCTTGTTCATCAGGTTCATAAATATTGCCGGGGCATTAGTCAACCTAAACGGCATCACTAAGAACTCAAACTGTCCATACAGAATCCTAAAAGCTGTCTTTGGAATGTCTTCCTTCTTTACTTTCACCTGGTGGTACCCCGACCTCAAGTCTATCTTTGAAAATACCTTCGCTCCGCTCAGCTGATCGAAGAGATCGTCAATCCGCGACAACGAATATTTATTCTTGATAGTGAGGTTATTAAGAGACCTATAGTCGAAACACATACGTATCGACCCATCCTTCTTCGGTACAAACAATACCGGAGCACCCCATGGTGATGAACTAGACCAGATTAATCCCTTGTCCTGTAATTTATCCACCTGCTTCTTCAATTTAGCCAGTTTGCTGTTATTGACTCTATAGACGTGCTGAGATATCGGCTGTGCGCCTGACACTAAGTCTATAGAGAATTCCACATCTCGGTCTGGCGACAAGCCCGACAACTCCTCCGGGAAAATATCCATATACTCCACAATAAAAGGATTTGGCAACTCTTTGTCTGCTACCATAGCTCCACAAAAGGCATCCTCACTCTATGTTCCTGCTTATCTGGCGATCTCAAACTCTGGCTCTCCTAGCAGTCTGAATAATAATCTACCTTCTTGACAATCTATACTGGCATAGTGCCTACTCAACCAATCCATCCCGAGTACTATGTCGTAGCTCAAAAGTGGAAATACGAGTAGACACGCGCTCAACTCCCGGCCTCCCGTTGAAACTCTTTGATCCTTGCAAACATCATTGACCAGGATAATGCCACCCCCGAACCTGATCTTACAAGTTCTTGCCAACGGTTTAGCCTCAAGATTATGCTTCAAAGCAAAGGATACAGAAACAAAACTATGTGAAGCTCCATAATCAAATAAAGCATATGCTTTAAAAGAATCAAGTAAGACTGAACCTGATATAACGTCTCTGACCGACTCTGCCTCCTCCATGGTCAGGGCAAAAGCTTGCCCTGCTATGCACCTGTCTGCTGCTGTTGGTTCTACGTGAACCTCTGCTGTTGTGGCGAAAACAGAGGTCCTCTCTACTGTCCCGCTGGGTGTCTCATGGGTACTCTCTGAGTCGGGGCTACGCCCTGAGCTGTACGAGCTAACGTCTTAGGATAATCCCTCAGTTGGTGATCTACTGAGCTACAAAACAAACACTGACCAAGCATCTTACTACAAACATCCCACCCATGCCCTAGCTTCTTATAGAAGGGGCAAACCCGAGCTGTCTGGGCTGGCCACTGCATCTGGTATGTTTGCTGTACTGGTGCTCTTATAGGCGCAGGGAACTGCTGTCTCTGTGGTTGAAAATGGGGCCTCTTAGCTGGATCCATGCTACTGCTACCACCAAAGATATCTCGGTCCCTCTTGGGCCTCAAACTCAGGTCTCTTTCGACCTTGCAGGTATCCCTCAAGATATCTGCGTACGTCTCATGGCTCGAGGAATGTGAGCCCTCTCCTCCCAATTCAAGCCCTCTCTAAATCTACTTATCCGAACCTCAGGATCCCTCACCATATAGTCTGCAAATCTACCCAATCTGCCGAACTCCCCGGCATACTCCTCTACCGACATGTTCACCTGGTGAAGGTTCTGGAACTGTCACTCCAAATCAAGTCTCTCGGTGGGTGAGAAAAACTTCTTTTTGAACAATTCCTTGAACCCATCCTATGTCAGTCCCGGATCGACAATCTGTGGCTCATTCTGAAACCAAGTACTGGTGATGTTCATCATCTATAGTCCCGTTGCCTCCACCTTTAGATCCTCTATAAGGTGGGATAAGCACCTGACGTGCTCCATGTTCTCCAACCAGTCATCTGCATATATAATAACTTTTGTCCCCTTGAAGGACCGGGGATCCAACTTCTTAATGTCCTGTATGGTACCAGACCTGGGCTGTACCTCCTTTGGTTGTGGTGGCACTGTCCTCTCTACTGCGATAATGGCCATCTGGTAGGAATTCTCATTGCCCTGTCTCATCACATCAGTCTGCCTGTACTGTGCCTCAGCATGGGCCCTCTGGGCCTCCATCATCTGCTGGAATAGTACGAACAACTTTATAGCTTCAACTGGCACTAGCGGTGGGGGTGGAAGTCCCTCGAAAATAGCTGGAACTTCCTTCTGAACTGGGGGAGGAGCACCCCCAAAAGAAGCTGCTGAGGCCCCCACTTGGACCGGTGAGGCGACCCTCTGAGCTGGAGCTGGAGAAGTAGCTGCTAGCCGTGGAGGTGGTGAAGTAACCGACCTCACTGAGACTACGACAGAGCGCTGTAATCGTGTCTTCGACGATATTCTGAAAACAGATTAAACAAATAAATCAATATTGCACAAGATACGATAACATCAAGGAATGACAGAATTTTTTAAAGTAAACAAGCATTTAGATAGATAGATATAGCTAAAGAAAAATAATTAGAAGTGTTCCTAGCTGTGATTGAGTATATTCTTAGCCTATATCCTATATCCTAAAGTAGGCTCGTAGCAGTACTCTAGGTGAGCACTACTACAATATCGCACTAGTTGCGACCTCGGGGACCTGCATGGGACACCACTAAAATGTGTCATGACCCGCACCCGAAATGAGGGCACGAGTAGTGAACAACGTCATGCCTACGCCGCAGCATCGGCGGTAGAACACGGTCTAAGGCAATATAACTATATAAACATCTCATACCATATAATAAGGGTATCTGTCATGCTATCTCAACTCCAAATAGAGGAACAATATAATAAAGTAATACTGGTAAATAATACTCAATCATAATATCAAACTAAGAAGGATGAAAGCACGATATAAAATAAAAGGGAAATGTCACGCCCTAGTCCCAAAATACCGAGTGACTAGGCACGTGACAATGGCCAGCAGCACAACTCCAATGGACAAACCCAATTTAATGGACCTGTTAGAGTGCACTTAAGCTGTAATACATATAAATGATCTACGAATATCTATCACAGTTTATATATCTAATTTTATCCATAATAAGTAACAAAATTACAAAGAGACAAGTCCAATCACAATAATATAAAATGATCTGTCCAACCAAAGCAATATAAATAATGTCATGGGGAACAATCCGTTATCAAAATAAAAAGGAAAATAACTCCAAGTATAATATCCAAAAGTCACTACAAGATCAAATATCTAAGAACACTAAGCATAATAAATGAATGGTGAGAATACTGTGTGTTCAAGAGAAGTCCTCCGGAACAATCTCGTCCTCTGCAACCTGTACGTCTCTAATAGTAGCACATGTCCCATAAACCTCGGGATAGCTCTCCTCGTCTACAAATGGGGAAATAATTCGGATCTAGTTCCTCAGGGGACATAGTAAGGTACAATAAACACTCAAGCAAAGTAAAATACAAGTAAATATAAACAGATCCTCAGGGCAAACTATGTAACCAGCTAAGTGAAATACAAATGAGAGCATCATTAGTACTCAGGCTGTGACCACTACAGGCTCTATGTCAGGGAGCCCATAGCAGCAAGTAGTATCATGACTCCAGTATATGTGCCAAAGATCTAAGACAGAGTCTAAGGTACCTCCAGTAGTATATATATAAATAATCAGCCTGTAGTCTGTGTGTCTTTCCCCACCCGGTGTAACCTCATGTCTCATGTCCACGATGTCTCATGTCTATAACACGCAAGATCATGACCTCTAGCTAGTACAATAAGTCATAATGATATCCATATAATACGCAAGTCTCATATCACGAATTATGTAAGCCTATACAGAATCACCATGAATAACTCAAGAAAGATTATATCACATGAAATAGTGTCAAGTGTCCTATGGTATGATGTACTTGGTAAAGCATGCACGTAAAAATAGGATCATGGAATCAACTCTCTATGTGACGTTACACGACTTCGCGTACGGTGTCGACACCCGAATCTTGTTCGGATGCTAAGAAACGTCTCACGGTCTTAGGTTGAGCAGGCACATCATACGAATATATATATATATATATATATATATATATATATATATATATAAAGAAACACAAGCAGATAATATAACAGGATCAACTGCAAGTTTGGCAAAGTACACTTGCCTGGGTTCTGAACTCCGTCAACTACTCCTGGAAAAATGGAATATGTACGTACACCTCTAGATGCTGAAACAAACATCACCAATGTTCTCAGAATACTTGAAATTGCTATGATTGAGTATCCATAAGTCCAATTTAGACACAGGGGCAGAATTGACAGTTTTTGGGTCAAAGTGGGGTCCACATGTGGCTCACTTCGCACCAAAAAATATGCCAGAGACAAAGTTCTACAAATTTATCAAACTTAGTGTTTACGAGTCCAGAATGATGATACAAACCTAACGAAACATCCAGAACTGGATTCCGATGAGCCGATAACAAAATCGCCCGTCATATGACACCATGGGGCCCACAAAATAACGTTTCGTCAATGTTCTCAGAATTGAACCAAACTTGGGTCACGGGATCAGCGTAACTCTGTGAATCCAATGACATAAGTTTCGTTGTGAATCGATGAGTACACATGAAGATATAGCGAGTGTCAAAATATGTCGATATGGGACTTTTCGATGAATACGCGTTGATTCCGGCGTGTACACACTTCCAAATCAAGTTCTGCAAAAGCCTATACGTCCGCGTTGATGATACGCTCCTTTTGGTGCAACTCGCATACGAAGAAGTTGCCTCGTTTGGTGGAACGTATCTCGTATCAAAGATTTTGTGTGTTTTAAAAATAAGTTTTTGGTCGTTTTGGAACCAGAATAATTTAACCATTAAAGCAAACTAATAAAAACTAAAAAAAAGTAAAAATCTGGATTATATTGTGAAGAAGTCATTTCAATTATATTTTGAAAATAATTAACGAGATGGTAGAAAATTGGACATGAACATGAGTACTTGGATTGAATTTCTGAACTGTTTTCGAACAGTTTTTTGGCCAACTTCTGGTCAATTTTTCGATCAAACCCGGGTGCCTAAATTCTTTCTACTTGAAGGGAATCCTAGAGGGTTAGGTTGTGAACATACCAGCGAAGACGGGACGTAAAATGGATGAACGAGGAAGGCGAAACCTCCGTGCGAAGGGGGGGCGTAAGGTATTGCTGCTGCTGTTGTCAGCCGCGCAGCTGCTGCGGCGGCGCTCCGGCGCACGGTTCTGCGGCGGTCGACGGCTCCGGCCGGTGATGGTGGAGTTAGTGGAGGCATGGGTGATGGTGGAGGTGGTGTGGGATTTGTGTTAGGGTTTAGGTATGTGTTCATATATATAGAGGGAGAGAGCCAGGGAGAGTGTACGGGTAGTTTTAGGTTTAATGGGTTTGGGTTTAGAATTTAGGTTTTATTTTGTTTCTTTATTTATTTATTTTGTTTTATTTATTCAATAATTATATGTAGAAATTTTTTAAAAATAGTTAGGCACTTGAAAAAATTCTAGAAAATTTATATTTCCTCCAGAAAATAATTTATAACCCAATTTATATTAATTAAAAAGGTATTTACTAAATATTAATAAATATTAAATTAAGTAAAAAAATCTATAAATTTAATTTTCTACTTAATATTAAATTGGGAACATGCAGGGGGTTCGAATAACGCAACTCAAGTGTCATGTGCGTAATAGGACCAGTTAGGCTCATATCATGAATTTAGTTGGAAGCAATGGGTTGGGGTGGCGTGTTAAAATCGTACGCCATGATAAAATGGTTAATTAATCATCGTTTCCTCGTAATTGTGTTGTAAAAGTTGTGCGACCAAAACAAGGCATGGGATGGCAAATTTGTGAGGGACAGTCATCGTAGGAGCCTAATTTGACTTGTCTAAGTCGAACATGTTAGGTTGGTTGGAAGGGAAAGTCTAGTATTGCACTCAAGATCTTAAAACCATGGTGGTTGGTTTCCAAAGTTTAATTAAATTATCGAATAAATATTAAAATAAAATATAATAATTATTAATTATCGAACTAATCCTATGTGAAAATCAGGGTGCTCACAGGAAATATGAGTCATAATACATCCACAAGTCCAATACTATAAGTTTAGGCTCAAAAACTCTCCAAAGTAATATATACATGCCATGAGTCCAAAATAAGACTAGTACAAGTCCAAAACTATATAACTATGCATCCTCGATCACTGACACTATGTCCTCCAGCTCTAGGGGAGTATCCTCTAGTAGCTCACCATCCTGCGGCCCATAATAAATGGGACACAAGTCCTCTAGCCAATCATCTAAAAAATATATTCAATCATGAAAGGAGCAAAGTTCAAAAATCTGAAAGCAACTCTAAAAGATGTTATAGAATATATGATGAGTAATATAAAAGAATATGAGATACACAAGTATTATGAAATAGAAATACAGGTAAGAACAGACAAATAATTACAATAAAAAACTGGAAAGAAAATACTGGTAATATAGAAATAAACTGCAAGTAGAAGAACAAGAATACTAACTACGTACTTTAGAGCGCAAGTTCATTATGTGATCGGCTTAGGTTGCACATGAGGTAAATATGGTAACTCGATTATACGTGATGTGTATAATCGACATACACATAAGATAAATAGGGCTTGATCACATAACCAACTTCTACTCCCCCTCCCCAACCAATACTCATGGATCCAATCACGACACGTTATGCATATGAATACGATATAGTCACACTAGCACACAAAATAGTGGATACACAAGAAGCACATAAAATAATACCCGATGCACACGATAAAATATGTGTAAGGAGTATCCGCTGAACACGGTAAAGGGATAACATCACCTGACATGATCCATATAGTACCAGTTCGTGTAACAATGTGTCAAAATTAGGTATATCAGTTCTAAAACAAGTGATATATACACAATCTTAAGATAAAAACTAACAGAGAGATATACTCGCCTCTGATCCTAAGCAATGGGTGTCTCTCGATGCCCAAACTGGTGTCACACAATCCTATTTAGGAAATATTATGTCAGATGGTTTAATGAGTGATAAATGAGTAAAAAGATGCACTAATATGTTTTCTAGGTTAATTTTTAGGTAACTAGGTCCAACTAGGTCCACACTAAGGTTGTACTAAGGTTATAACTAATTATCTAGTTAATGCTAAACTACAGTAGTGACATTAACTGATACATTAGCTAACCCAACTTAATACTTAGAACTTACTGACACTAACATGTAACTTAGTATCTAACACACACACACACACACACACACACACACACACACACACACACACACACACACATATATATATATATATATATATATATATATATATATATATACACTACAAACTTACTAATAACTAACTGTCTAACTGATACAAACACTAATTACACTAATTGTCATAACTCACTGCTAGTATAAACTAATATTTACTGTTATATTACACCCTAGCTCATTCTCCCCTTGCTACCTGGGAATCCCCAACTACTCGAGCCCAAGTCCCTGGCACAACTTTCCTATAATTGGAGCAACTAATACTCCAGGCTATCTATCTACCTTTACTTTACTGAGACTAAACTAGCTTATTTGATACTAAATGCATGTCTCCTTTGTATCAGTCATACTAGTACTTACACCCCTCATATACTATTTAATTAATCAATATAATTGGGTAGCCTAATAGCCCCCTAACTAACTAAAATAATAGCTACTACCTTACCTACTCATACTTGGTACCATGTTCTTTTGAGAACTGATACTCACCACAATGTATACAATGATACACCATAGTACAACTTTCTCCAACACTCTGGTAACTAACCCTTAAATTATCAACTAAGAACTACTCCCAACTAACACACCATCACTGCACAACTCACCTCCACACACACAGGTTGTCACACATTGGCCCGACTGATACCTCATCCCAATGTCTGAACACTCTGCAACACTTGATCCCCTCCATTGATATCTGGATGCAATTGAATACTTAAATTCATCTTTAGTAGGCATACGGTTGCATACCAGAGTCACCACACACACACTAAAATATTAAATTAGACACTTGTGATGCACTCTATATAATACTCATGATAGTGTCCAAGTGAAGAGCCAAAATCCAAATTATCCATTAATAACCATTCACACCTATTAACTACATAATAATATAATTAACACAACTTGCTACAATAAGAATTAGGAAGTAATTGCACAAAACACCCAAAATATGGCTCTGTACCATCCGATATCGCACAATACCATGATACGGCCTACACATATCCATTTGTGAACACGTATCTTGTTCCATAATCCTGATCTAAGTCTAATTAGGCTAAGTTGGTCTCATGACACACACTTGATGTTTCAATCTCGTAATTCTCCCAAAATACACATAAATCACTATGTAACATTCATAATACATAACCAATTAGCCTAGAATTTGTTCCTGTATGTAGCCTTATGCCATTGGTGTATTCCTAGGAGTCAAATGCATGATTTGGAAGGTATAATGAAGAGAAATTCAAAAATTACCAATTAAAAGATGGTTTTCCAATAAAAACTCAAGTGGACACGCTCTTGACACGTTCTCTTCACCAAAACTCATTCTCCAAGTGCTCATTGCCAATCCAAGCTCCAATACTTCTTCTATTGAATGGAAATGAGAGGCAATGAAGGAATTTGGGTTGAATTGATGAAGGAAAATAAAGTGAGTTGGGGATCTATAAATTGGGGATCAAGATAAAATACAAATGAGGACAGAGAGAGAGAGAGAGAGAGAGAGAGAGAGAGAGAGAGAGAGAGAGAGGAGACGCTTTTATCATGGTCGGCCCCCCTTCCCCCTTCTCCATTTCATGTGCATAGTCCAAATTGTCCCTCCTCATCCAATTATGAATAGGATTGGGGAAGGACTATTTTGGAAAGCTTCATACTAATTCTAATTAAGCTAAATCTTCTTAATTAATTAGTGGAAATGGGTCTATTTGGCTTGGTCCATGTTGGGCTCACTAATTGTCATGACAAGTCTAATTGGTTCACAAGTGTCAAGTCTAACTATTGGGCTAGCCTCCTACTATAAATAATAATTCAATATATAATAATTGGCACAAGCACAAATTATTAAATACTATAATTAAATAAATAAATATGAAATGACTAAAATATCCTCATTTGAAAAAGTGAGGGTGACACCTTCCGAAGGTCGGACTCACATTCTGCTCGTAGTTTCTGAATCTTCGGGTCCTCTGCCTGAGCTATCTTAATTTTTTCCACCAAAGTTGACTGGATCTGTAGGCTAGCCAGAACTCCTACATCCTATGGAAGTACTATCTCGATTACCATCTCTCATAAGTCTTCTAGAATATGCTTCTAAGTGGTCAACATGAATTCTCTACCTCTTCTACTAAGGGCATCAGCTACCACATTTGCCTTGTCTGGATGGTATTGAAGTTCTACATCATAGTCTTTTAATAACTTCAGCCACCTCCTATGTCTCATCTTTAATCCCTTCTGCATTAATACATATTTCAAACTCTTACAATCTGTAAAGATCTATACCCGATCGCCATATAAGTAGTGCCTCCATAGCTTAAGCGCAAACGACACTGCTGCTAACTCCAAATCGTGAGTTGGGTAGTTCTTTTCGTGATCTCTGAGCTTCTGAGAAGCATACACTATCACTCTCTCTTGCTGCATCAAAACACATCCAAGCCCCTTGCCAGATGCATCACAATACACTGTGAATCCTCCGAAGCCTGCTGGGAGAGTAAGGATCGGGGCAGGGATTAACTTATTTTTCAACTCTTAAAAAGCTATCTGGCACTCTGCTAACCAGAAAAATTTAACTTCCTTGTGCGTCAACCAAGTCAAAGGTGTCGAGATCTTAGCAAAGTCTGACACAAATTTTCTATAGTATCTTGCCAAGCCCAGGAAACTACATACCTTCGCCACTGACTTCGAAACTAGCTAGTTCTCTACTGCATCTACCTTCTTGGGATCAACTGACAATCCTGCTCCAGAAATAATGTGCCCAAGAAAGGATATATGATCCAGCCAAAATTCACACTTACTAAGCTTCGCATATAAGTAGTGCTCCCTCAAGGTTTGTAGTACTATCCTGAGATGTTCTGCAAGCTCCTACTCATTACGAGAATACACAAGGATGTCATCATTAAATACTACCACAAATTGTTTTAAGTATGGCATAAAAATATGGTTCGTCAAATCCATGAATACCGCTAGAGCATTAGTCAGTCTGAATGGCATAACTAAAAATTCATAATGCCCATATCATGATTTAAATGCTATCTTCGGTGTATCCTGCTCCCGAACTCATACCTGATGTTATCCAGATTACAGATCTATCTTAGAGAGGACTCTTGCTCCGCTTAATTAGTCAAACAAATCATCAATCCTTGGCAATGGGTACTTGTTCTTCACTTTTACCGTATTCAATTGCCTATAATCCATGCACAATCGCGTCGATCCATCATTCTTCTTCACCAATACCACTGGTGCTTTCTACGGTGATCCACTAGTCCGAATGAATTTCTTTGCCTTTAATTCTTCCACGTGTCGATATAACTGATCAAGCTATGATGGTGACATTGGATATACCTTCTGGGATATTGGTTCTGCTCCTGGTATCAACTCTATACAGAACTCTACTTCTCTAACTAGATGTAATCTGGAAAGCTCGTCAGAAAAGACGTCCATGAATTCTTCAACTATTTTGGATATCGGGTCCTCTCCCATCGCTACTATTGCGATTCTCTTTTTATGCTAGTCTCCAACTATTCTGCTAAGTACAAACTCCTCTAGACCAGGGACTCTAAACAATAATCTATCCTCATGACAGTCTATTATTGCATGACTATCTCTCAACCAGTCCATGCCTAAGATAACGTCAAAGTTGTCCATAGGGAACTCGATCAACTTCATAGTAATAAATGCCTATATACTACGACTGGACATGCTAAGCATACTTTACTAACTCCTACGATCCCATTGCTAGTGAGTATATTTAACCTCTCTGGCAATGCCTCAAACTTTAATCCAATATGTGTCGCATATTATACAGATATAAATAAGTGCGATGCTCCTGAATTAATTAATGCTATAGTAGGAAAAGATGTAATAAGAATGTTATATGCCACCACATCACCTGACGCCATAGATTCTTCCAGAGATAAGGTGAAGGCCTGCCCTTAGCCTTGTCCAGCCCCCTGTTGCTGCCTTCCCTGGTATAGTTATTGCGGTCTCTGCTGATCCCGCTGCTGCTATTGCTAGTACAATTGAGCATGCGTCGAAAACAGACGCTGAGTTACAGGCCGTACCGCTACTACTGGTCCTCCTTATTGTACTACCCTTGGAGTTGGTAATGCATAAAACGGTTGTGCTGGACTTCCTGGCCTCTGTATTAATGGACAAGTGATAATCTTATAATCGGGGCTTCCATATCTCAAGCATAGTCTATTAGCTGCCTAGAAACATCCCAGGTATGACCTTCCTTGCCATAATATGTACAACCCGTTGTCCCTTCCCTTCGTTGTTGCTGTTGTTGCTGTTGTTGCCTCGGCTGCTGCTGTCGAGTATGCGCTATCACTGTCGAGGTCTCTGGCCTCCTCTGTGTTACATCATGGATGTGAATGCCAGGGGATGATGCTGAAGTACGTGATATTGGTCCTCTCTCGTTATTCTGTCCATGAGGCCTCTTTCGGTCTACTCTTTTTGCTGCCATCCTCTGAGAGGTAAGCTCAACCCTCTTGGTCGCTATTAATCCTGCCTTGAAGGTCTGGTAGTCATGCACCTCTACCATATGTATGATCTCCAAGTAAAGTCCATGCTGTAACCTCATTGCTTTCTCCCACTCTATCGCCATGATGGTCGGAGCAAACATGTTCAGTCGGCAAAACTCTGCCGCATAACCATCTACTGTCCTTCCAGCCTGGTTGAGGTTGGTAAACCTCTGTTGTAGCTCGCACTGAGCCACAATCCCAAAGTACTTTACCCTGAATCAGGTTCTAAAATAGTCCAACAAAATAGGATGCCTCACTTATATCTCCATCGTGGCCCACCAATCTCTTGCAAGGTCCTGGAGCTGCAAGCGAACCAGGTCAACATGTTCCTCAGGCGAAACTTTAGTTGCTTCCAAAATGCTCTTAATATCCGAGAGTATAATCATCTGCCATAATGGTGTCCTTCGTGCTATCGTAATATCTGAGATTCAGTCTGCAAAACCTAACATATGCCCCAGAATATACTATTCTGCCTTGTTCCAGGGCCGTCTGCAACCCTTAGTTCAATAGGACATTCTCTTCTTATTGATGGAACTGTTGAAGTTGTTGTTCTTGACATTGTTGTTGTTGAACCACCATATGATATTTTTGGGCAGCCAATATTTCCTGAATAATTTCTAGCAAGGCCGGTGTATCTAGTGCTGATGGTACTATGAGAGGTTTTTGGGAACACATGGAGCCTGCTGCTCTGTCATATTTATTGTGGGCTCAACTTGGATCACTGGCTAGGGTTATACAGGACTTCGTTCCACTGGAAACTCTGCCTCTCTTGTTGCTTTAATATCTGGAGGAGGAAAAACCCTAAAGAAGAGAACGAAAAACATCAAGTACAGGATGAGAAGGAACAAGGAAGCAACCAATATGGGAAATTTCAAGCTGAGTATCAAAAAGTACAAATTCAGAATTTCAAGAAGAACTTGTTTGATTGAGACTCCTATGACCATGACACCCCACAAGTCTATAGAACAAACCTGCATGGACCACCAATAAAACCTTATCACGCCCTAGTACCAAAATACGGAGACGGATATGGCCAGCTACCCCGTACAAGGTCCTATATATCGTATAGCGATCACGGCTGTAACCAGACAAAGGGTGCATGCTAAAATCAAGTCTCCTAGGGTCAAGAACTTCAATATCTCAATTATTCAAACAAGAATTAATAATATAGAATACTTCAAAATAAGCAGTAAGGCATCCCAAATGCTACATCAGAATGTTCTTGAGAGATCTGGTGATACAGAATAATATGCCAGATGCAAGATCAAAGTATACATGCCAGTGAGTCGGCTATAGTATGAATATATACAGTCATATAAGGAACTAGTGTCCAGATTTTTTGGCTAACAGGTGCTGGTTGGCTAAATGCCCCAAAGAAATATAGTTTATAAAAGACAAGTAGTAAATAAAGGAACCCACTCATTATCCTCGACGGTCATGCTCCCCGTATGGGCCATTAGTCGAGGGAAATATGCTGGATCCTCGGTTGCTGGCTCAGAACCTGGCCATGCAGAACCAGTGGGATTAGACCCCAAATAGCAAGTACTACAAAGGAAGCACAAAAAAGAAGAACAAAAATCCCAAGCAATAAAATATAATAATAGCTTTGCGTCGTAACGTAGGTCCATGAAATATCCTAGCACAAAGCCCAACCTTACAACCAAATAAGGACAATGGTTGAATCCATCACACTATGGTAGTCCATTTGTCATGCCCCAGTCCTAAAATACCGAGGGACTAGCCATGTGGCAATAGCCAGCAGCATAACTCCAATGGGCAAACCTAATTTAATGGACATGTTAGAGTGCACTTAAGCTGTATAATATAAGTTTGCCTCATCTATCATAGTATATTTCTAATCTTATCCACAGAAAGTAAACACAAATCAATATGATAGACTAGTCAAGATAAAGATAAAGGAAATAGTCTATCAATAAGACCAAATTAGTAGTGTCTCGGAGAACAACCCGACATAATAAGAAAAGAGAATAACAACAATACATATGTCCATGAGTCAAGATATGAAATAACAATAAGCATAGATAACTGATGTAAATAACTGAGTACTCAGAAGAAATTCTCTGGCACAACCTCGCCCTCTGGTGCCAGTACTGCTCCAGCGTCAGCTCCTATCTCGTATATCTCAGGATAATCCTCCTCTGTTGTACCTGGGGATATAATCTGGATCCAGGTCCTCAGGAGATATAGCAAGTTACAAGAAACATTCAAGCCAAATGAAATAAGTAAATAAATATAAAAAGATCCTCAGGGCAAGCTATGTAACCAGCTATATGAAATACAAATGAGAGCATCACTAGTACTCAGGCTGAGACCACTACATGCTCTGTGTCGGGGAACCTGTAGTACAAGTAGTATCTCGTAGGGCCAGTAAATATGCCAAGCTCTGATACAGAAACTAAAGTAACTCTAGTAATATAGTATATATATATAATCAGCCTGTAGCATGTGTGTCTCTCCCCACCCAATGTAACCTCACGTCTTATGTCCATAACACGCAAGATCACGACCACTAGCTAGTACAACAAGTCATAATGATATCTATGTATATGCAAGTCTCATATCATGAATCATGTAAGCCTATACAGAATCACCATGAATAACTCAGAAAAGATTCTCTTATATGAAATAGTGTCAAGTGTTCTATGGTATGACGTACTTGGTAAAGCAAGCACGTAAAAATATAGGTTCATGGAATCAATTCTCTAAATGACGTTACACGACTCCGCGTACGACGTCGACACCCGAATCTTGTTCGAACGCTAAGAAACGTCTCACGGTCCTAGGTTGAACAGGCATATCACAAGAATATATATATATAAAAAGAAACACAAGCAGATAATAGAACATGATCTACTGCAAGTTTGGCAAGGTACACTTGTCTGGGTTCTGAACTCCGTCAACTGCTCCTGGGAAAGTGGAACCTGCACGTATACCTCCGAATGCTGAAACAAATATCACCAATATTCTTAAAATACTTGAAATAGCTAGGATTAACTACTCATAAGTCCAATTTGGACATAGAGGCAAAATTGACAATTTAGGGTCAAAACATGGTCCACATGTGGCCCACTTTGCACCAAAAAATATGTCAGAGACAAAGTTCTCCAAATTTGTCAATCTTAGTGTCTACGAGTCCAGAACGATGATACGAACCCAAGGAATGTTCAGAACTGAATTTTGATGAGCAGGTCAGGAAATCACCCGTCAAGTGAAACCGTGGGGCCTGTGAAATGGTATTTCATCAACGTTCTTAGAATTAAACCAAACTTAGGTCACAGGACCAGCGCAACGTTGCGAATTCAATGGTGAAAGTTTTGTTATGAAACGACAAGCACACACGAAATTATGACGAGTGTCAAAACAGGCCGATACGAGGCTTTTCGACGGATACACGTTGATTCCGGTGTGCACGCACATCCAAATCAAGTTCCACAAAATTTCACACGTCCGCGTTGACTATATGCGCCTTTCGGTATAATTTGCACACGACGAAGTTACCTCCTTTAGTGGGACATACCCCATTTCGAGAAAATTCAGGTTTAAGAAATCAAGTTTTTGATGAATTTCGTCAATAAATAAATCACAACATACATCGAATTAAAATAAAGTATTTAAGGGGATTAAAACTATGTTATGTTGTCTAAATTACTGTTCAAGTAGAATTTTAATATCGCGTGTCATTATGAAGATAACGGGACTCAAACACGTGCACCTGGGACAGTTTTTAATCTAATAACTGGGTCAATTTTTCCTGTGTTGTGTCACGATTTGAGATCGACACAGGACACGATAAGCAAAACTAATTACACAAGGTTCAAGGGGGTCATGTGATCTTAGTATAGGATTCGATGGATTACTGTTTGGATTACTATGCAGGAAGATACAGGGGCGAGAAGTAGGGTACCCCACTACGGCTGCTGCTCATCTTGACTTCGGGCGGCTGTTCGCGGCGATCATCGACGTTCATGGCGGCGGTCGACTGCATCTGTGATGGTTGGGGTGGTCGGGGAGAGGCCAGTGGTTTGCTCTGATGGTGGTAGCATATATATAGGGAGTATAAAGTGGGGGTTATAAGGGGATGAAGGGAGCGGGTCAGGGAAGTTTCAATGCGGGGAAGGGATCGGTTGAGGGGGGGTTACTGTAGCATGCTGGAGAGTTCGAGTTCGGGTAGGTTTAGGGTTTCGGGTTTAGTTTAGGATTTGAGTATGGGTTTAGGATCCGGGTGCAGGTTGGTTTGGTTTGGGTTGGTTTGGTTTTAATATAAATTATAACCATATATATGTATATGCCATTTAAAAATAGTTTTGGGCCTCAATAAATTCCAAAAAAATTCTACAATACTCTAATATTAGTTATACACCCAAAAATATATTTTTTATGCAATATTAGTAATTAATTACATACAAATATATATCAGTCTATGAATATATATTTATTATAATTAGCTAAAAAATATAGAAAATTCTTCCTTAATCTCAATAATTACATAATACCCATAATTAAAATTTAAAATTAAATTATAAAAATCAGGGTATTTATACCATTTTCCTAGGCTACTAACAGAATAAAACAAACAGAACCAAGTCCAATTAATAAAATCGGCCAAACACTTGTACGACTTGTTATTTGTGGAGTTTGAGGGTATCTCAGAATAATGCATAATAGGTATCCTCAGATCACATCATTGCCAAACATGAGCTAACCTAGCCAATAGATGAATATACATGTTTTACACGAGATGCACCAGTTCCCCCATAGGGACACTGTGCTAAAAATACAGTATTAGCTGTTCCAATGTTCTTATAGTGGAACAATGGCTCGACATATTATAATAGGCTATATACTGCACTCCACTAAGGCGGATGATACACGGTATCTGTGGTGGCCAACCCACAGCACACTAGATGTGGGAAGGTTCGTTGGCATGATCTCGGGATATCATTTTCTCTCCATGCTACTACCACTTTTAATTTCTTAATTAACCATATATTGCGTTCAAATATATTAAGGCATGACCATATCAGAATTTTCTTTAAGATGTCGTACAAAGTAAGGGCACGCTGGATACGAATCCATGGAAGTTTAATTTGGATTCACCTGAGCGTGTATGTAACATTCAATAAATCAATATTCTAGCTATGCTTTGGTACTTGACTCGCATATTATTTTTGTGCTGTGAAAAATAGTATATTTATAGTATCACGACTTTTGGAATTTGGAGGCATTCTCGATGTACATTCCAAATATAATTACTTTAATATGTAACACGATGTTGCATCACAAAGAATATTAGATCAGGAACTTTATCATGCAATAATCGTATTAGCACGGATACAGTATTTTGAGACCAATTACCAATATTATTGGGTCACATGAATCTTGATCACATTATAACATGAAGCTTATGTCATGCACATAGTTGGTTAGTCACTATTCATTTAGTCTGGTTCACCGAGAAAACCTCAAGTCCAACACATATTCATGCCATGTATGAAGCCAATCTAGCACATTGTCATGTCTAGCATGAGGTCTGATTTCTAATTCCATTTTTCCTTAGAATCATAACACAAGTAATACTAGGATTAACCATATAGAGGATGATAAGAACATTCCAAAAATGATAAGTGAACACATAATAAAAATACTACGTGCGTTCATGGGGTCACTAAGGATAACATGCGAATAGAATTGTATGCATGAAGGTCTGGCACACAAAGTTTCATGAACTATAAAAGGGGTGTCGCACAACTCACTAAAACATGGTTAGCACACAAAGTTACAGAAATAAGCTTGGCGCACAAACTCACAGAAATAAGCTTTGCGCACAAACTCACAAAAATAAGCTTGACACACAAACTCACAAAAATAAGCTTGCCTCACAAACTCACAAAAATAAGGTTGGAGAACTTTGTCAAGTTAACCTATACGGCACACTTGACAAAAGTGCGCGGGCAAGAAATAAGGCATGCTTTCGAAGAAAGTGCTCGAGCAACAAGCTAAAAGACAAAACACAAAATTCGAGGTCAAAGCTCGACAGTCGAGAAACTCGTCAATCGAGGAGCACACAAATCAATAACACAGAAATCGAGAACCAACCAAAACTTCATCCTTAAGGAAACAAAGAGGAAAAAATGAACGATCAGACCAACGTAAGGAAAGTGCGCCGCTGACTGAACATAAAAAAAGTACGCCATATTTTGCCAAACGCAAGAAAAGTGCGCTGACTGACGGTGGCGCACTTTCTCTATGTTTCCTAGGGAGAACTTGATTAAATATGTACAAATTGTGCCAACTGAGTTTTTCTCTCGAAAGTACGCCACTGACTCAAGGAGTATAATAGGTGTACTTTTGCTAGGAGACTGAATGCAGTATGATTAGTACGCACAAAGAATTGGGACAACACACCAATGCGTCCAAAGTAAAACATACGTATTTCTACGCCAAAGGGGTCATCTTGCATACTCTTCATAGGCTTCTTTCCTGTCAGCTATTTTGGTATACGTATTGTATCAAGTTTTAATACTGAACTAAGCTGGACTCGAAATCAATCATGGCCAAAAGCAAAGTTACATAAAATATGGAGCTACACTATGATCTAATTAGTTTGTAAAAAACAAAGTTTTAGGGGATCAAACCCCAGAAAAACCAAAGTGAACCCATAGACCCAAACTCAGATCCATGCAATTCCAACAAAAAAAATCAAGAACGACAAGTACTAAAGATGAAGGGGTGCTTGGTCCCAACAACATAAGCTATAAATAAACTGCAATCATTAAGAACTAAAAGCATGCATAAATCTATGGTTCGTCTGTGGTGCCCCGTTCCTCATATTCGAGGAGCACGGCTAAGAAACACAAGATGATATCGTTCGATCGGGATAGATTAAAACAAGAACTCGTCCTTGTTATAGATTTTTTTCTTCGAAATCGATTCCCATATTCAGTGGACCGTGCCCCCGGGATCGACTTAGCGGCAGAGTCAGGAGGGACCTCTCCACTGTTATCTTTGTTGCCTCGGATTTTGATGTCGCTTGTTGCTTTTGTGCTTTGAGTTGGTTTTCAGATTTGCTTGTTTTCCTTGAACGGTTTTGATGGATTTCATTGTTTTCGTTCATTGAACTGCACTTCAATTACGAGATTGGAAAGAGAGGAAGAGGTATTGATCAAGCTGTTCGTGATGCAGGTGAACGAGCAGTAGGCGGCTTACGAGCAGAGTCTTGAAGCGCCTCTTTCCTTCTCCCTTCTAACCATCTAAGTGAATGGCTACCATCCCGATTAGCTAGCCCTGCTTCCAGTCTTCACACCTAAATCTTGCATTCTTGTTTGCCCCGATCAGACGATACCAAGTAATAACTAAAAAAATGTCAAGATAAAAAGGGAATAGACTTAGATTGTATTGCTTGTCAACCAAACATGTGAACTGTTATCTTATTGTATGCTAGTTCGTTGCAAATGTTCTATAAATTGTGCTATGTATGGAACACACTTGTATGTGCATAATTGTTCAGGGAGGCTATGCAAAATAAATTATGTGATACTGCTTATCCTGTACTCGTGTTGCCTCAACTGCATGAACTGTTAACTTAGTAAACATACCGTTCGATCACGGACAACTTGTGCACAAGGTCATTGGTTCCTGCAGACGGTCGCTGGGTCACTGGCACCAATCCGGTCCGAACAAAACTCTACTGTATAGTCTACTGTACTGGACGAGATGGCTTGTAGCGCCCACTGTACTTTCGCTGCAAACCATTCTCGTCTAAGACTAGTGTCCTTCATGGCATCATGCCAGTGATCCCTGTATATTTAAACCTGTTGCAAACTAACTTGTGTCTTCGTGGCAGGGAAGACATGGTAAGTATTGTGCAGGTAGTTCAGACGGGCAGGTAAAAGTCATCGAACGGTGGCATATTCATTTCAGTAAATTCTATATGCTGCTTACTTGTAAATGAACTAAGGCAAGATAGAAAGACCATAATAATTATGCATGCTTCATTAAAACAACATGTTGATTGGTATAGTTGGGTTAGCTCACCTTCACTAGTATATTTCGACATACTGACCCTCGTTGAAACAGGTTCCCCACACTAAGGCGAACCGAACGAGGAGCCAAAGTCGTCTTCTCGATCCAGTCCAGCTGTAGGCGCATCCTGACCGCACCACATTTTTGAAGTACTTGAAGAAAGGAGCTAGAACTCAAGCAAGAATGCAGCTCCATGGCAAAGCCGTCCTCCAGCCCGGAGGTCTTTATCATTTTGAAGTTTAGTAAAGGGATGTAATGTACATGACTGCTATCTCATTTTGTATCAACACTTTTGTAAGCCCATGCGGCAAATTAGCTGACTCGTTCAAGAGTTTGTAATAGATGTTCATTATCAATAAATAGAACTTTTCCATGTTTCAAATCTGTGTTTCAATTTATTTGCGTACTCTGAATATGTGCTCGTTATGCAAATATCTCTAGCCTTGTGCGGGCGCAACCCCAGGCCCGCATGGCGGTCACGATTCGGGGGACGCCCCAACGATTCCACAAAATCGGGTTGTGACATCTTCTTCTTGTGCAAGATGTACTTGCCTACGGAGGGAAAGAGAAAAATGGAAAGAAAAGATAATGAGCAGAGAGAGAGAGAGAGAAGTGGAAATATATATAGATTTAGGTTTGATATATGGACCGTTGGATCACTCAAACCCATCTAAGCCACACATTCTACCAACCCAACCGAACCCACTCTCTTCACAACTCTCGGGTCCGGTCTAAACAATGGCCGGGCTAGCAAACATTGTGTGCCAAGGTACGCCAAGGAAAATATATGCCAAAGTACACCGAAAAAGGGTGCTGACATGTCTGAACCCATAGTTTGAGGCTAGGAGGGCAGAAATGTGTCATCTGTCATCTTTTCCATCCCTGGGTGAGGTTGTTGCATCGAACCCCTTATCCGCTATCCGCTTGGCTTTGGTGATTCCTAGTGCTCCAATCAGCAATGACAGGGAGTGCTATAATTGAGGGAAGAATTGGCACCCCAGCTATAACTGCCCTCAACCCCGTAATTCTGGTCATGGCCGAGGAGGCAGAGGACAGAAAGGTAGATGTGCAGGTTAAGGAGGCAGGGGACATGGAGGCCGGGGTGTTGCTCACCTAGCTGTTCCAGAGGAGACCATTACTAAGATGACTGGAGCTGAGATGACAGAGTTGGAGGAACTATGTTAGGTCAAGCTTCAGGTAGATAGTTCTAAGGGCAAGAGACATGCCACTTAGGATCTGACTGACACTACCTACCTTGGTAACTTTACTGGTTACGCTGCTCATATGGGCAACAATATCCCAGTTCAGGCACTTGTTGTAAAAGCATAGAAAATATGTATCCATGCGTTCAACAACCGTGTGTCCCCCAAAAAGAAGGCTCAAACCAGGCCGCAAAGTCACCCTGCGACCCAATAAGGCTACGTCCATGCATCCCAATCAGCCGAAATAGCTTTGGCTGTATATGGACCTAACATGGCATCTCTGACATAAAATTCTAACAAAAAGTATTTCCTTAAAAGACGTAAACCTACTAAACTATAGAAGTCTCACGTCAGAACTTCAATTTTTGTCTTTTTGTCGTATGTGCAGCACTACATGTACAGCACAAACAAGGACTCCATACGTCTCTGGCCCCATGCGTTCCAGACTCCATGCATCCCAGATTCCACGCGGACCAGGCAACACTCGCCCATGTGTCCCAAACTCCATGCGTCCTATGTGGTTCTAGACACATATGTTTCAGACTCTATCAATACCAAGTCCAGCCGATAAAACTGAAGTATCCCTCTCCAACCAAGTACGGGCCGCATGTCATAATTGACCCAGTCACACATACAAAGGACGAGAACCGTCCAGATCTTCAGCAATAACAAATCCACCCAGAATATCCATGTGGCAGCTCACCCTGGAATCAACCCATACTATGTGGCTACAGTTACAACCGTATTCTGTTGAAGGAGCCCCCTGTGGCCACCAGACAGAGGCATATATGGCACCTATAACCCATCAACATGATAGTTATAAATAGGAGCAACTTGGACATTCCAAAGGTCAACTTTTTATGCTTCAAAGAGAGACCATACCCTCCCAGAGAGCTGCGTACGTGCACCCAAGCTCAAGAGAGAGAGAGAGGAGAGAAAAGAGCACCCTTCACTCATGTGTTGGATCGTCAACAGAGTAAAGGAGCCATTATAGCTCTTTTTGTCCATCGTCACGCCCCAGAATCCAAAATTTGTACTTAGATTGTCTGTCTAGGACCTCTTTGTACTTTTTTCTATTTATTATTAAAGCAATCAATTTTAATGTAGAATAATATGGTGACTCTACTTAGGACCTCCTTCTCCTCTGATGAGAAGGTCGTGATGCAATCAGACGTAGCCAAGCTCGGGTTAACTCAAAAAATATTGGTGGTCCACTTCGACCAGTAGGCTTTCGAAGATATGCTCTCCGGGAAAGAGCGAGTCCTTCTCCGTGGAAAGTTAGCCCAAGAAAACCTGCAGAATATGGGCAGCGAAGGCTGCTGTGCCTCCCCCAACTACGGAGCGTATGCTCCCCGTCTCTCTTTCTCTGCCGCAAGGACCACACATGCGGCATCTACTGCTCATGCGACTACTTCTTCCAACCAGAAGGGTGCTCAACACCTGAAGGTCCGTAGGAGATGGGTAGTAAAGGCCATTGTGCCTCACCCAACTATGGAGTATGTGCTCCCTGTCTCTCTTTCTGATACTGAAGATGCACAACATGCGTCCGCTCTGGCTGTCCCTGCTTATGCGGCCTCCTTGCCTGAAAAGGAGAATGCTCAGCACCCAAACTCTGGCAGAGAAAAACAAAATGATGCCAAGAGTTTGGGGTTGATGCGCAGCTCATGTGGCAACAATAAAGGATGCGGAGAAGAAAGCAGTTTACGGCTTCCAACTCAGCCGCATGCATCTCTGACAGTCCCAGAAACTCTGTCTTTGATAAAATCTCATCCGGCCATGCTCCCATGTGCCGCATTGAGGAAAACCAGAGGTTGGACTCTTTATACTATGCACCTATGAGTGCGAAGTCAAAAAAGTTTAGGGCAGTGCGAGCTCGTCAGGCTCAAGTAACTGTCCACTCAGCTAACCGTCAGTAGGCATCGCTAAACTTTATGCGGTCCCGTGGTAGAAAGCATACAAAACCGGCCTGTGCGTCCAGCCCACAGCAGCAAATGGATACGGTCCGTCTCAAAAGTCTTCTGCTGATAATCTGAAAAAATTTATTATACGAACCCCGGGTCAGGGAGCAAGGATAACACCCATGCACCCGTGTCCTTGGTCTACCCGAGCTCACAAAAAGGGAGCAAAGGTGGATTAACCCTCATTTGACTTGCGCAATATGATTAGTCACAAGCACAAGATGAGGGAGACAGCCACGACACATGAAGCATCTTCCCTAAGACACCATTGTGCCAAAATTATCATCAACTGCTGTTGTAACAAAGTGGCAGTACCCACAAGCAGGTAGTCGGTATTCCAACGACTGCATCCGAAGGCACCTCTCCAGAAACATCCCAGAGATTAGGTGTAAATACCCGAGGAGGATGAGATACCATTCGCCTCCTATTTTTTTGCTCGAAAAGACCCTTCCACCTTGGGAGGGAAGAAGTCAAGCACCTCCAGTCTGTCAATCTCAACCAGCGCATTGAGAAGGCGACTACCAGGAGGACCCACAGCGGGACCTACATAAGGTATTTTTTAAGGTACCCACTCAAAAAAAAACTATCAGACGCTGGGGGTAGTTCTTCCTCAGGACCCTTGAGGGTTACACGAGCTGGGGGTAGTACTCCCCCGGATCTATGCAACAATCCGACATTTCGAGAAGGCGGTGATGCCCAGAAAATAGACTCCGATGTCCCTGGGGGTGGCCACCCTCATCAAGATAACGTAACCTCCTACACTGGGGGTAGTATTTCCTTCAAATTGAGGAAGAGGCAATGCTACCCGAGGACTGCTCCCAACAAGAATCAGAGATGAAAAGTGTGGCATCCACTGCCCCGTCCATCTCTTCCCATGAGAGGACTGCATATATGGTAGGGGATGATCAAGAAGGCCCCAGCGACCGACAATGCCTTGAGACTCTCGAGTCTATGATGCAAACGGTGAGTTCATCGATGCAAGCCCTGACCCATGCAATGCTAGAGATTAAAATAAATATGGCTTCCTAACCAGCAAGGACTAAGCAAGCTTGGACCCTGGGACCAATGCAGACTCTGACGCAACCGCTCCGCCCATAGTCAAAAATTACCCTCTGTCTGGTTCATCTACCCTTCCGTCGAAGACGAAGCCAAAGAAATAATGAGGGAAATCCGGGAACTCCTGGAACTCCGGGCTCACCTAGATTCTATGGGCAGTCGGGATTCACTGCGCGAGCTCAGGATATGACAACCGTACCCCCGCGAGTGAAGGGATGTTCCGTACCCGCCAAAGTACAAGCCTTTTAACCTGAACCTATTTGATGGAAAGACTTCTCCTCGTCAATACATGAGCTATTTCGAGACTGCAACGGGGCACCTACCTCGTAGTGACGCACCCCTCGCCAAGCTCTTTGTGGGGGCATTGGCCGGGGTCGCATTCGACTTGTTTTGTAGCCTACAAGACAATTTCATTTTGTCGTTTAATGACTTCAAGAGTCTTTTCCTCAAAAGATTCTATGACGAAGGAAGCAACATGAAGATGTCTTCCCTGATGGATGTCACCCAAGGGGAAAGGAAACTCGCTCGAAATTATATCGAGCATTTCTGCCAAGTAGTACTGAGGTTGCCTCTAGGCAATCCTGAGTCCACACTCTTGGACAAGTACCGCAGAAACCTACTTTCGGTAGTCAGCCTCTGCATGGACGCCAGTCAATTCAAAGACTGGACATTATTCATCATCAATACTGTCATCGCTGAAAAGAAGGTCAAGGATGCCCGGTTTCTGGGAATACAGATCCCTGTCGCCAATGACAGAGGAAAATGTTCCAACAATAACAACAGTGGTAACAGCAGCTACGATGGAAAAGGGAAGCAGGCCCTGGTGGCTAACTTAACCCAAAAGCTCGAGCAAAATTCGGTTGAGGTTCTAAAGCCCCTGGAGACTTATTTCTTCAAAGATGACGACGTCATGCCCATCTTTGACGTATTGATGAAGGGTGGTAAGCTTTGGCTCCCCGACGTCAAACATCCTATAGAGGCAACCGAGATGAATAATCCAAAATATTGCCACTATCATCGCTATGTCCACCATGCGATGAAGGACTTCTACACCCTCAAGTGGTACATTCAGCGTCTGCTCAACACCAAGGCCCTCACCTTGGATATCGATAAAAAGATAGTTACCGTAAATATGGTATCCCTCCAGTTCGGCAACTTCCCAACGACGGAGTTCCAAGACGGAGTAATCCCTATCCCCCGGGCAACGATGGAGGTCATCAACCTTCCGCCGGCACATAAACAAACGGTCGGACTGATACTTCTTACCACGCCACGTGGGGAGGTCATGTGGGTTCACCCCGATCTTGCTCCAGATTTGATGCACCATATAACACCGTCTGCCACTAAGACTAAGGTATAGAAATCCAAAGCCTACTACACGGTTTCTTCCCCCACCTGAGGAAGCTATAGCAATAACAACAAGGTCAGTCCTAGTGTACCAACGAGTGTACGATATCCTTGACGATGGTGCACTTTCAATAGTTGCACCAGTAACATCAGATCCGGGTCCATCCCAGCCTCCAGCAGCGGACAAGTCTAAGCCGAAAGACACTCGCTTTGCTAAGTCGTTGTTCAAAGATTCAGCTCTGGGGTTGGAAAATTTCTACAACTTTGACACCTTGGCCTAGCTCGCCAACACTCCAGCGAAGTTGTCTCTATTCGAGCTTCTCCGACTTTCTAATGACACTCGGGTCGCTTTTAGTGTGTCATTACAAAATATTAACACCTACCTGGCGCAGGTCAACCCGCCAGCTGAAGATCCTGCTGCTTGCCCCCACTGCAATAATATTATAGAGATGATACCCAATATCACGTTCTCGCAATGGGATATATTATTGAAGAATAACCGGCACGATCGTCCCCTATATTACACAGGGTACATTGGTTCCATTAAGGTACACCAGATGCACATCGATCCTGGTTCATCGATTAACATTATCCCACAGAGTCTGCTTCAGACCTTGGGCATTCCGATGCATCGCCTGGCAACCACCAATACTGCCATCACTGGCATCAATGAAGGAAGGAGCTACCCTCTGGGCAAGATTCGCTTGAAAATACAGATCAACGACTTGAAAACGGAGGCCACCTACTGCATCATTGATGTAGATGTATCCTATAACGTCTTGCTCGAACGTACATGGATACATGAACATAGGATTGTGCCGTCGACCTTGTACCAGTGCCTAAAGTACGCCGACGAACATGGCACAGTCAAAATGGTGCTTGTTGACATCGACCCATTCAAAGGGATCGAAGCCTACTACTCTGACTCGATCCTTTACAAACAGGTCTACCAAAATAAAGGTAGTAATGATGACGATGATGAGGCTAGGGCAACACCAGAAGAGACCTTAAGGGTCTATCTAAATGCACGCTGTAAACCCCCTCACCCAAAATAGGTATTTTGTGTTAGTATATTTATTATAGATTATTTTAAATATTAAATTTCTTTAGAGTATTCTCTTAGTTAATTAAAAAATAATTTTTTTAGTATATTTACTTATATAAATATTTATTTAGAATCATTTTTATGCTATTTTAGATTTTTAGAGATTTTTCTAGAATTTTTAGGTAATTAAAATATTGGGAACGTAAATTTATAGGACTTTCATGATTTACTATGAGACGATACTTGCATATTATTCCTACCAAATATTTATTTTAGGATAAATATTTAATTATATTTTTCTGTAATTTATTTAGAATTTTAATAAATTTATTTAGATTTTTGAAATTATTTAGGATTTATTTGGATATATATAGTCTTAATATTAGGTAGATGCTAATTTAGTGTTAATAGATATTAATAAGATTATATATAAATTATTTGTATTATCTTTAATTCTATTTAAGATTATAAATTATTGAGATGAACTCAAACTCTATTTTAAATTAATTCAAATCCTGAGCCTACTAGGAAAGCAACTCCATGCATATCTTATCCTTATTTAAACTGATCCTAATCATATCCAAATTAGCCAATCCTAGTCGTATTCAATTAAGTAGTCTCCACCATTATAAATACCTATTAGACTTATGGAATAAACTCATATTTTATATTTTTCTTCCCCCAAATCCTCTTTTTTTTGTCCAAAAATAGTCAAAATTCGTCATAAATTCAGCCTTATTTTCTAGTAGTTATGACGACTTAAAAAGACGATATCTCCTAGCTCCGGACTCCAAACGCGCTCCATTTTTTTGTTAGAACTATATCAAGGTTAGTTTTCTGAATATATAAATTATTTTAATAATTTATGAACCTATTTTTCTAAAAAATTCTAAAAGTGTCAGTTGTCCAAAATCAGACATATTTCCGTATTTTTGAGATTTTAGGAGATCCCGAATTCGGAATTACGAACCGTTTGAAGTTTCAGAAAGTTGACATAATAAACTTAAATAAAATAATATTTTTAGAATTTAATATGTAAGTTTAATTTACTGTAAAATTTGTGCAACATAGAGGTAAATAGGAAACCAACAAAAATTTGTTATCTGTGCGCCCTAGTGGCCATAATTCTTTACCGACTTGTGATTTAAGAAACCATAGATTCCGGGATTCATGTAGCGCTAAAATTTATAAGATTTTATACACAAATCTAAGATTTGAGTTGGTTGACTTTTTGGTCAAC
This sequence comes from Iris macrosiphon, assembly GCA_036927795.1. Lineage (NCBI taxonomy): Eukaryota > Viridiplantae > Streptophyta > Magnoliopsida > Asparagales > Iridaceae > Iris > Iris macrosiphon. The sequence goes on from JAYESA010000019.1 coordinate 93,956,394, forward strand.
GGATTGCCTCGATTTGCATGCCACGAATCACAAATCCGTAAAGTTGACTTTCTTTGGACCGAAATTAGGGTTTAGTAATAAAATCAGATTATAATAAGATTAAAATACTATTTTAGATTATTTTATCCAGAATTAAAATAGATTAAAATGGAGGAACCTATTCACCCACTTTTGAAACCTAACTTGTTTACTTTATGTGACGGGTAGATCGGACGACGCCTTGAGTTGGGACTTCATTCTTTTTCAGACCGGGCAAAATACCTTGCCAAATTGCTTATAGTACTTTTGCATGCTTATTATATTTTATATATCCATTGCATGTGTGTTTCCTTTCAGTCATTTATATACTATATATATTGACACACTTGACACATAGTATCATGTGAGGGGAGGACAATCAGTAGGCGTATGGGCTATAACCACTCTTGTAAACTGTAGTATCTAGCACACACTACGGTAGTGTGTCGCGCTGGTCGCTACCCCCGAGGTATGTCAATTTTTGATGTCCCTGACGTGTGTGTGAGTTGTGAGATTAGATCGAGTAGCCTACCTATGCCCATACGTCGAAAAGTTGTCCTCATTATGCATTCATATAGATTGTCTTGTACAGCGTACTTATATATTTTTTACCTATTATGCATGTTTACTGTATTCAAATTGGCATGCTTCTATGTATCTTGTTACATCCCTCTGAGGACCTGGTCCCTTTCCAGGTGTAGACGATCTTGACTATCCGCAGGAGTACGGGCCAGGACCTGACGCATTATTTTCAGCCGAGGAGGTCTTACTTTCGGAGCATCATTGATTATCTCTAGCGATGGATCTTCTTAGCTGATACACTTCTATCTTTATCTTATTTTGGAGATTTACCCTTCTCCCTCATTTTAGTATTGATAGTCATTGGTAGTGGATTTGTCTCCACCCGACTATTATTTTTGGATTACTCTGACTCATTGTTCTAGTTAGTTATTTCTTTTCTGTGTCTTGTTGTGTGGATGAGATTAGTATTTATATGACTTGTGACTATATATATACCGCATGTTAGTTAATATTCATATTACAGCGTACGTATGTATTATGGTATCCATATATTGGAGTTGCCATATACTTACGATGGGCATTCTTACGTATTCCTAGTCCTACGTATTTTGGGACTAGAGCGTGACACACGCGCTCCTAACACAATCGCTCCTCTCGTCGTAAAACTACGCAAGAAAGCACCCGAATCGTTAGCCGTCCACCTTCGTAGGACGGATCGACCACCGAAGGGAGATCCGACACCATCTGCCACATCTGAACCTCTGGTATTAAAGCTGTACAGGAAACCTACAAAGTCGTCGCTTGCACTGGAGGAAGATCTCGGGAAAGATGAGCTAGAAGAGTACGTAGCTACTCATGCTAGCGTCTCTTCTCTCGACGATGTAATTCTGGAAGATGAGATACCCTATTTCATCAATAAAGGACTATCTTTGAACTACTCCAAAGCTGCACACATAAGCACGATGTATTCCATGGAGAATGGTCTAGGCTTGTGCCTGCAGACATATGTGACTACCACCTATGTTATAAACCGTATCCTTCCTAGCCAAGGTTCCCACTTTACGGTTCCAGCAAGGAGAAGGGAAGACAAAACCATCATCTTTGGCAGGGTTGAAGACCCCCTGTCCTTCATCCAATGGAACTCTTTGAAGTAGAACCGTGGGCCCAACGTCTTGACGCACAATGGAAGATACAGTTCAAACAAAGAGAACCTCCTACCGAGGATGAAGTTGTACAAGTCAATCTGGACGACGAATCCTTTTCCAAACCTATCTTCATAAGCAAGAGTCTGACTGATGATGAACAAGGATCCCTGCTACATCTCATCAAATATTACATTAATGTCTTTGCCTAGAGCTATGAAGACATGCCAGGAGTGAATCCCCAAATTGCGGTCCACAAGCTCAATATCTTGCCGAATGCTAATCCTGTCAAGCAGAAGCAACGATGGTTTCGGCTAGACATAATGAACGCCATCGAAGCCGAAGCAACAAACTGATAGCTAGTAGCTTCATCCACGAAGAACAACATCCAGACTGGGTAGCCAATATCATGTCCATCGTAAAAAAGAATGGGAAGGTCTGGATCTGCATTGACTTCTGTGATCTAAACGCGAACAACCCTAAAAATGAATTCTCTCTTCCGATCACAGACATAATGATCAACAACACTTGCGATTTCGAGCACATGCCCTTCATTGACGGATTCTTAGGCTACAATCAGATCAAGATGTCCCTTGACGATCAGAAGCATACATCGCTCCGAACGTTGATAGGAGTGTACTGCTACAAAGTCATACCGTTCGGTCTGAAGAATGCAGGTGCTATATACCAGCGAGCTATGAGCAACATCTTTCGTGAGCATCTGTAAACTCCCTCACCCAAAATAGGTATTTTGTGTGTATTTTATATTATTATATTTATTATAGATGTTGAATTTATTTAGAGTATTCTCTTAGTTAATTAGAAAATAAATTTTTTTAGTATATTTACTTATATAAATATTTATTTAGAATTATTTTTAGGCTATTTTAGATTATTGGGATTTTTCCATAATTTTTAGTTAATTAAAAACTAGTACACTAATTTTCTAGGACTTTGAAGAATTTATTTTATATTCAAACTTAATTAAAAATATCCCAAACTTTTATTTTAGTTTCTAATAATAAAATATATTTTCTAGAATTTTATGGAAATTTTCTGATTATTTTTAGCATTTATTTTGAGTTAATTATGAAAAAACTGAATTAAAAACTAATTTCTGAAAAAGAAAACCCAAAAGGTAATTAATTCTGCCCAGTCAGCAAACAGTGGGCCCACCTGTCAGCCTCCCACAGCGAACAGTGTCGGGCCCGCCTGTCAGTGACCGCGGGGTAGGTGCGAGCCGAGCCGAGCCGACCTCGAGCCGAGCCGAGTCAGAGTTCAACTCGTACTCAGCTGAGCCGAGCCGGGTCAAACCATGATCGTCCAATTTGGACGGGGCTTGCGGATGGCTGACACATGTCAACTCTGAGCCGCGGCTGCACTCTCTCTCTCTCCTCTTTATATATAATAGTTTAAGTTATTTTCTAGGGTTTTTCTTGAGCCGATTTTTGGAGAATTGCCATCTAGGGTTCCTTCAACTTCCAGAAGCCATTGCGCATAGCTCCGGACTCCAAACGAGGCCTAGTTTTTTGTGTTAGAACGATATTGAGGTTAGATTTCTGATTATATAAATTGTTTTACGAAATTATGAGTATTAAATTCTAGAAAATTCGTAGAGCACAGGATATCCAAAAATAGACGTGTTTCGATGTTTTCACGATTCCGGGAGAACCAGGAATCAGAATCATGAACCGTTTGAAGTTTTGGAAAGCTAATGTCTAGATAATTGACATATGTTTTTCTCCGAATTTAATTTGAAGTATTTATATACTGTTAATTCTGTAGAACTTCTAGGTTAGAATTTAACCATCGATGCACAATACAAAATTTGTATGTGCCATAATTCCCAAACGAATTTGAATTCGGACGAGCCGTAAATTCCAGCATGTTTTTGACGCTGAAATCTACAGGAAATCATGCATGAAAGTTGAGTTTGTGTCGGTTGACTTTTTGGTCAACAGATCGCCTCGATTTGCGTGCCATGAGTCTCGAGTTGATAAAATTTAGTTTCTTTGGACAAAATTTAGGAATTAACATAAAAATTAGAATAATAAGATTAAAATAGGATTTTAGAGTAATTATTCTAGAATTAAATAAATTATCTTTTGATGTGATAAATTTGTAATACATAGGCTATTTGGACTGTGACTTGAACTCTGATTCATACCAGCAGCAGGACCCAGGCGAGTACATTCTCTGACAGTGTTCCAGTAGAAAGTAGTATTTAGCCACCATGGTTAGTTTACATCAGACCCTGAGTCGGAGAACCCAACGTGCGTTCGTACATTTACATGTACGCAAATATTATTCAGTTTGGTATATATATTTATGTACGTAATTACTATATGTATTCCAATAATTATGTAAATAAATTGATGATTATATTATTATATAGTTATATGAATATATATGTAAGTAAATGCTAATTGATAATTATGACTAAATATTCAGACTGTACGACCCTAGGACACCGTGGACTATCCCATACTTACCTTGACCATGTTGACCCTAAGAACTTGTGAATTTGTCCGCCTTGCATACATTAACGTACTGGCATAGACACCTGTCAGTTGATTGACTGATTTCGTACAGTACTTGAAGACGCGACACCCGCGTAATTCAACGCGTAATTGACCGCATTAGATGACTAGTGTTACCCCTAGTATACCCCCTGAGTCCAGTGTAAATATGGTTGTGTATTTGCTAGTGTAAAGACTAATGATTATATTATATTATATTTATGTGTACATAGGATATTGGATTTGTTCTGCGCGATTTTTAGAGCAGATTATTGGCACATTGCAGCTTCCTTGCCAGGCAAGTATACATTGCCATTGTACTGTCATTTATATTCCATATGTTGCATGCATCTTTATTTTTATCTTTAGTTCATATATTTTAACTGTTATATAAAATGCGCGCGGCGGTGTCGTCGTGATATATTTTATTTATGTATTTACATTGACCATGTTTATGAGACTACCCCATTATCATGTAGCATCATCAGGTTCATTTGACTGTGAGACATATTTTTATACGAGTTATGATTCTCATATAGATCACCAACATACGTATTAACTGATCATCGGTACGTGTGGGGCGTGCGTTAGGAATAACTGATGTTAGAAACTTTGCATGCTAGTAGACTTGGCAGTTTAGAGGTCCATGGACATAGCTTATTGTAGTACGGTGGCCCCATCCTTGTCCTTGTTTGGTTGCAGGATTTGGGCTAGGGTACTAAGAATAGGCTATGAACCAAATTATGTCATGGATGTGACATGCTTAGAGCATGGGGTGGAGAGAACAACAAGTACCGCATTTGAGCTCCTTTACACTTTTTCTATTGTGCGCCCGGATTCTCCGCCGGAGATACGGGTGGTAATGACCACTATATATTATGTACTATCAGGCGGGCCACTGGCGTTCAAAAGACGACGTGCCTTTTAGGCCCCTGGATCTCCAATAGAGAACCATATCAAATCCCAGGTTTTTAGCCAGATAGCTCACTTGTAGGAAAAGTTGTTCTTAACTGCATTCACTTTAGACGGTTAGGCGACCAATTGGATATTTATTTCAGTACTTTATTGGCATATGCTTAAGTATCTTGTTATGTCCCTCTGAGGACCTGGTCCCCTGCCAGGTATATCTGTTCTTGAGTATTCGCAGGAGTGCAGATTCAGACGGTTACTTATGTTTCGATGATGTCTTCTCTTCGAGCCGTGATTGATAGTTGGTATTCTTATATAGTGTTTATTGTGTTGTACTCATATTGTATTACTTTTTCATTCGAGTTGGTAGTGGATTTGTTTCCACCCAACTATCATCCTTAGATACTTATATTGAGATCTAGTTTTATAGATACTGGTTATTTATTTATATTTGATTTCGTGGATGAGATTTAGATTATATCCTGTGACTTGTGACATATGTTATACCACTTGTGGATTGATATTCATAATATAGCGTACGTGTGGATTTGGTTTCCATATATTGGAGTTGCCATATCCATGCGGCTGGCATGCTTACGTGTCCTAGTCCTACGTATTTTGGGACTAGGGCATGACATGTTTTTGTGGTGGCCCATGCAGGTCGAGAGCATATTGTCTCGGTTACGTTACTGTACTGAGCAAGCCTGCACCTAGGACTAGAGTATAGGATCTCATCCACATTGACTATGACTCATCCTCCTTCCAATCCATTCCATTTGAATAATTTGCATCCTGCTTGATTCATGTGCTTCCCTATTAGTTTCTTGAGTATAGCCTCTCCTAGAATATAGAAGTCCTTGTTGTTAGATAATAAGTAGGGTAACATTCCTATTAAGAGTACAACTAGAGTGTTGACACACCACTAAGTTTAGAATATCTAGTGAACCCTAGAATTCCTTATCTATAGATTAGCTTACCATTATCCCTTGATGTATTATGAGGACTTGAGAGTAGTATAAACACTACTACGATTAGTTAGAAGTTTGACCATATTGTTTGACCCTAGTATTGAGGAACCAATAGAAATCTAAGGTTGAATATTAAGACTGATCCTAACTTCATAGTAAGGTAGTATTAGAGAACTGTAAAGTTAGATTCTTGATATTACCAGAACAGTACCTTAGGAAGCCTAGAGGAATGTAATCAACGCTTTTTCCTTGATCATACCTTCAACACAGAGACTAGCATAGCATCTTCCCTTAGGAAACCATGACATTATCAATAGCCTCTCTATTTTAATTTCATATATAGTTCCTCTGAAACCTTAGCGTTTGCTAATTGCACGACGACTAAATTATGTTCTTCTTTTCTTCATCTTTTAACTCATGCCACCTGACACCTCTGATTATAGACCAAGTGATTTTATTCTACGTTAGGATATATAACTTGCTAGGATTTTGGTTGTTACTCTTGAATTTTGAATTATGTGATTGGTAATTAGAACTTGACAGTTTAAGTTATTCTTGTAGATTACAACCTGATGATTATCCCTTAGTTTTTAAATTGCGTAACATGTACCCTCACCTCGATACGAGTTATATCCCCTTTCCCCTTGAAGGCCAGTAACCTTCCATTCTTACTATTGACGCTTGCTCTATAAGCGCTATGACTAAGACTTAAGACGACCATGACCTATGTAATGTAAGAGGATACCCTAATGAGTACCAAGATATTTTCTCGTAAACCCCAATAAGAGCTTCTGCTTTAATTACAAGGGCAAAGTTATTTTGTAGAAACCCCTTAAGACTGTCCCAGTATTAGGTTAATTGGTATACTACTGGGTAGTATACCTCACAATATAGTATCACATAGTCTTTTGACCTATTATTGAAGTGTAACTGAACGACATTAACTGTATGTTAGCTTAAGACGACAGTGTTTATTCAGACTGTAGAACTTAGAGGCTATATCCCTACTTTGTCGACTAACGAATTAGACAAGGAATTAGTATGACAATTGTAGAGATTATAGTTTTGTAAACTTGAATTGTTATGTACCTTCTTTCATCATAATCCAGCGTATTTATATTTGCTGTACTACCTTGACTTATGCTGCTATTATAGCCTAGTTTTTGCAAGCTTATTCTTTATCGAGCTTGTTCATGACATATGTATTATTGGGGGGCCCACAATAATACATTTTAGAATCAGTGTATTAGGGTCTAGCTAACCTTAGTGCGCTTGGTTCGTCCTTCGCATAACTACTTTACGTGGATTGAGATATATAGTGATTAGTAGACGAATGTACTTGTCCTCTAGACATGTCTGAGCGTATCGTATCGGTTACATAATTGTACTAATACGAGCATGCGAACAAAGAATTACCAAAATAGAATTTCAATCCACAACTGCCCTGACAATTCCCATTTGAATTCTTTAAACGCCTTGATCCCCATACTTTTATTTATATTACCCTTCCCTTGAACTCTTCATTATTGTTTTTCGTCTTCCCTTATTTTGGAAAGACAAAACCTCATGCTTGGTATAAGTTTGATTTACAGATAGTACTAGAGGTACCCATAGGCCAATCGCATTATTTGGTGACTGTCTTTTATAATTGATTAAGGGCCTATCATATAGGATATAATCGGTGTTAAAGTTTTGAGGATTGAATGACATGAGTAAATAAATTAAGGAATATTTTCTTAAAGTGTATAGCCTTATATGATAGATGGGTAAATTCTAAGTTGGGTAGAAGTCGTATTGTTAATTTGAGGTTAAATTCTTTTAGATTGTGATCAAGTAGGATTTGATGGAGAGATTAATTCATTTTTTAAATATAGAGAATTTTAGAAGAAGGAGTTAGATGATGAGTACTTAATGAATTTTGAAACATTGATGCGTCGGACCAAATATTTATACTTTAAGTACATGATTTAAATTTTGAATATTGAAGGTAAATCATCAATTTGAATTTTGAGGATAAATATAGAATTTCAGACTTGAACATTGGTGGATTAAAATTAATTTTTTTTTCCAATTTGATGATTTGAATTAAGAGTTAAAATTTGATTGCTGGATTACGTATTTAAAATATTGAGGATGTGAATTGAATTTAAAATTTTGAAGAGTACAAAAATTATAAGTAAAAATAGGAATAATATTGGACTAGAATTATTTTCTAGAGGAGATTATGATAGTTGAAGATCGTGAGGTAAAATTTATATGCGTATTTAAATCTTGAAGATATTATATGGATTTAATTTAAATTTGGATGTTGATGATTTAAAAATCGAGAATAGATTACGACTGGTTGAATTTTGATTTAAATAATGGTTAATTTAATTTTGAAAGTGATTGCGATGGATTTGAATAGATTTTAAATTTTTGGAAGAAATTGCGATTGACTTGCCTTATGTACGAATGTGAATGATTTATCAAACCATGCCTTATTTTTAATTTTGAGGACGAAATTCTTTTAAGTTGGGTAGATTGTAAACTCCCTCACCCAAAATAGGTATTTTGTGTGTATTTTATATTATTATATTTATTATAGATGTTGAATTTATTTAGAGTATTCTCTTAGTTAATTAGAAAATAAATTTTTTTAGTATATTTACTTATATAAATATTTATTTAGAATTATTTTTAGGCTATTTTATATTATTGGGATTTTTCCATAATTTTTAGTTAATTAAAAACTAGTAACACTAATTTTCTAGGACTTTGAAGAATTATTTTATTTTCAAACTTAATTAAAAATATCCCAAACTTTTATTTTAGGTTCTAAATAATAAAATATATTTTCTAGAATTTTTTGGAAATTTTTGATTAGTTTTAGCATTTATTTTGAGTTAATTATGAAAAAACTGAATTAAAAACTAATTTCTGAAAAAGAAAACCCAAAAAGTAATTAATTCTGTCCAGTCAACAAATAGTGGGCCCACCTGTCAGCCTCCCGCAGTGAACAATGCCGGGCCCGCCTGTCAGTGACTGCGGGGTGGGTGCGAGCCGAGCCGAGCCGACCTCGAGCCGAGCTGAGTTAGAGTTCGACTCGGACTCAGCTGAGCCGAGCCGGGTCAAACCATGATCGTCCAATTTGGGCGGGGCTTGCGGATGGCTGACACATGTCAACTCCGAGCCGCGGCTGTACTCTCTCTCTCCTCTATATATATAATAGTTTAAGTTATTTTCTAGGGTTTTTCTTGAGCCAATTTTTGGAGAATTGCCATCTAGGGTTCCTTCATCTTCCAGAAGCCATTGCGCATAGCTCCGTACTCCAAACAAGGCCTAGTTTTTTGTGTTAGAACGATATTGAGGTTAGATTTCTGATTATATAAATTTTTTTACGAAATTATGAGTATTAAATTCTGAAAAATTCGTAGAGCACAGCATATCCAAAAATAGATGTGTTTCGATGTTTTCGCGATTTCGGGAGAACCAGGAATCAGAATCATGAACCGTTTAAAGTTTCGGAAAGTTAATGTCTAGATAATTGACATATATTTTTCCCAGAATTTAATTCGAAGTATTTAGATACTGTTAATTCTATAGAACTTCTATGTTAGAATTTAACCATCGGTGCACAATACAAAATTTGTATGTGCCATAATTTCCAAACGAATTTGAATTCGGATGAGCCGTAAATTCTAGCATATTTTTGACGCTAAAATCTACAGGAAATCATGCATGAAAGTTGAGTTTGTGTCAGTTGACTTTTTGGTCAACAGATCGCCTCGATTTGCGTGCCATGAGTCTCGAGTTGATAAAATTCAGTTTCTTTGGACAAAATTTAGGAATTAACATAAAAATCAGAATAATAAGATTAAAATAGGATTTTATAGTAATTATTCCAGAATTAAATAAATTATCTTTTGACGTGATAAATTTGTAATACATAGGCTATTTGGACTGTGACTTGGACTCTGATTCATACCAGCAGCAGGACCCCAGGTGAGTACATTATCTGACAGTGTTCCAGTAGGACGTAGTATTTAGCCACCACGGTTAGTTTACATCAGACCCTGAGTCGGAGAACCCAACGCGCGTTCGTACATTTACATGTACGCAAATATTATTCAGTTTGGTATATATATTTATGTACGTAATTACTATATGTATTCCAATAATTATGTAAATAAATTGATAGTTATATTATTATATAGTTATATGAATATATATGTAAGTAAATGCTAATTGATAATTATGACTAAATATTCAGACTGTACGACCCTAGGACACCGTAGACTATCCCATACTTATCTTGACCATGTTGACCCTAAGAACTTATGAATTTGTCCACCTTGCGTACATTAATGTACTGGCATAGACACCTGTCAGTTGACTGACTGATTCCGTACAGTACTTGAAGACGCGACACCCGCGTAATTCAACGCGTAATTGACCGTGTTAGATGACTAGTGTTACCCCTAGTATACCCCCTGAGTCCAGTGTAAATGTGGTTGTGTATGTGCTAGTGTAAAGACTAATGATTCTATTATATTATATTTATGTGTACATAGGATATTGGATTTGTTCTGCACAATTTCTGGAGCAGATTATTGGTACATTGTAGCTTCCTTGCTAGGCAAGTATACCTTGCCATTGTACTGTCATTTATATTCCATATGTTGCATGCATCTTTATTTTCTGTCTTTAGTTTATATATTTTAATTGTTATATAAAATGCGCGCGGCAGTTTTGTCGTGATATATTTTATTTATGTATTTGTATTGACCTTGTTTATGAGACTACCCCATTATCATGTAGCATCATCAGGTTCATTTGATTGTGACACATATTTTTACACGAGTTGTGAGTCTCATATAGATCACGGACGTACGTATTGACTGATCATCGGTACATGTGGGCCGTGCGTTAGGAATAACTGCTGTTACAAACTTTGCATGCTAGTAGACTTGGCAGTTATTAGAGGTCCAGGGACATAGCTTATTGTAGTACGGTGGCCCCATCCTTGTCCTTGTTTGGTTGCAGGACTTGGGCCAGGGTACTAAGAATAGGCTATGAACCAAATTGTGTCATGGATGTGACATGCTTAGAGCATGGGGTGGGGAGAACAACAAGTACCGCATTTGAGCTCCTTTACACTTTTTCTATTGTGCGTCCGGATTCTCCGCCGGAGATACGGGTGGTGATGACCACTATATATTATATACTATCAGGCGGGCCACCGGCGTTCAAAAGACGGCGCGCCTTTTAGGCCCCTGGATCTCTAATAGAGAACCATGCCAAATCCCAGGTTTTCAGCCAGATAGCTCATTTGTGGGGAAAGTAGTTCTTAACTGCATTCACTTTAGACGGTTAGGCGACCAATTAGATATTTATTTCAGTACTTTATTGGCATGTGTTTAAGTATCTTGTTATGTCCCTTTGAGGACCTGGTCCCCTGCTAGGTGTATCTGTTCTTGAGTATTCGCAGGAGCGCAGATTCGGACGGTTACTTATGTTTCGAGGATGTCTTCTCTTTGAGCCATGATTGATAGCTGGTATTCTTATATAGTGTTTATTGTGTTGTACTCATATTGTATTTACTTTTCCATTCGAGTTGGTAGTGAATTTGTTTCCACCCAACTATCATCCTTAGATACTTATATTGAGATCTAGTTTTATAGAAATTGGTTATTTATTTATATTTGATTTCGTGGATGAGATTTAGATTATATCCTGTGACTTGTGACATATGTTATACCACTTGTGGATTGATATTCATAATATAGCGTACGTGTGGATTTGGTTTCCATATATTGGAGTTGCCACATCCATGCGGCTGGCATGCTTACGTGTCCTAGTCCTATATATTTTGGGACTGGGGCGTGACAGCATCTACGCAAGACAGTCAAGTGTTACGTCGATGACATCGCCGTCAAAAGTCGCTCTAAAGGTGATCACCTCAGGGACTTGAAGACTGTGTCCGCCTCATGCGTATGCACCAGCTCAAGATGAACCTATCAAATCCTTTCTGGGAGTCTCCAGCGACAAATTCCTGGGCTTTATCATCACTTCTCAGGGTATTCACATAGACTCCGATAAAACTAAAGCAATCCTTGAGATGAACCTGCCGAAGAACCTCCGGGAACTCTGCGGCCTTCAAGGAAGACTTGCATACATCAGGAGGTTTATATCAAACCTCTCAGGGCATTGTCAGCCATTCACCCAGCTCATGAAGAAATGTGTCTCCTTTGTCTGGAATGAAGAATGCCAGCGCGCCTTTGACGACATCAAGGAATACCTATCAAACCCTCTAATGCTGGTCGCCTCAATCGTAGGAAAGCCTTTTTTTGCTCTATGTGCGTGCAATGGACTACTCCCTCTGTGCTCTATTAGCCTAGAATAATGATGCAGGCCATAAGCAGGCCATCTATTATCTTAGCCGGATAATGGTTGGCACGGAGCACAGATACACCTCCGTTGAGAAGGAATGCATTTCTCTTGTATTCGCTATCCAGAAGACTCGGCACTACGTGGCCAGACAAACCATTCACGTGATCTTATGAGTCAATCCTCTGAGAGTCCTCATGACCAAACCAAAGGCGCTCAGTTTCTGTTTGGCTACCTGAGCAATACTACTATTTCCATATGACATGGTATTTGTTCCACAGAAAGCTGGCAAGAGTCAAGCACTGGCCGACTTTATGGCAGCCCATCCGGTGCCATAAACCTCGAAACTCTACGACGAGATTCCAAACGAAGTGGTAGACTCAAACGTGACTTTATGCAAAGACGTTTGGTAAATGTTCTTCGACGGAGCTTCGAGAACAGGGCCCAAAGGCAACATCGTCGTGGGAGTCGGGATAGTGTTGATCTCTCCATATGATCTGGTTATCAACTGCGCTTGCTATCTCACTAAGGCATGATCCAACAATGTGGTAGAGTACAATGCTCTCATCATTGGACTTCAACTTGCCAAATAAGTAGGAGTTGACCACCTGGAAGCATATGGCGATTCCAAATTGATAATCAACCAAGTCCGGGGTGAGTACGAAGTCTGGCATGAAGACCTGATTCCTTACCACCAAGCTGCGCTTGACATCATCTCGACCTTCAAGGGATTCTTCATTGAGCACGTCCCTCGGCTGTAATACATCAAGGCAGACGCCCCAGACGGACTCACAGCCTCTTTAGATATTCCATTCAATACCCATGAACCGATCACTATGGTCGGTCAGGAGCTGGTCTGTCCAAAGAACAATCTCTCTCTGTGTCGGAGCTACTCAGTAGAGAGGAGCACTGACTCTCAAGATTGGAGACTTCTATTCATCGACTACGTAGTCTATGGAATTCTCTCCGAGATTCCAAAGGAAGCAACTTCCATTAAAAGACGTTCCCTACGGTTCTAATACGATACGGCTACTAAGATACTGTATCGCCGCTCATACGATGGTCTTCTTCTACGATGCCTATCGAATATAGAAGCTAAACAAGCACTTCGGGAAGCCCATGATGGCCTCTGCGGTACCCACTAACCCGATCCAAAGCTGCAGGACCGACTTCGGCATTTGGGATACTATTGTCCCACAATGGTAGCAGATATCGTCGACTATGCAAGGAAGTTCCAAGCGTGCAAAATCCATGCAGACTTTATCCACCAACCCTCAGAGTTTCTACACCCGACTGTTGTGTCCTGGCCGTTCAAAGCCTGGGGTATGGATATCATTAGGCCGATTAGTCCACCTTCATCCAAGGTACATTAGTTCATCCTCGCCATCACCGACTACTTCTCCAAGTGGGAGAAATCCGTACCACTCATGAAAGTCAAGATGTCCAACGTGATCAGCTTCGTCAAGCATCACGACGTATACTGGTTTGGCTTGCCACAAAGGATCATCTATGACAATGGTCCACAGTTTATAAGCCATGCATTCTACCGGTTATGTTATAAAAACTGGATTCAGAATGTAGCGTCGACTGCCTATAACTCAGCAACAAATGGTCTGGCAGAAGCCTTCAACAAGACCATCATAAAACTTCTCAAAAATTTTGTGTCTTCCAATAAATGCGACTGGAACAAGAAGTTGAGTGAATATCTCTGGGCCTACCGAAAAATGGTCCGGATAGCTATTGGCAATACACTTTTCTCTCTGGTGTACGAAAGCGAAGCAGTCCTCCCGCTCGAAATCTAAATTCCTTCACTCCGAGTGGCTCTCTCCAACCAATTAACCATCGATGACAACCACCGTTGATGGCTACAAGAGTTAGAAGCACTCTACGAGAAACGTCTCTTAGCTCAACATCGAATTAAGTTATACCAAGCACGTCTCTCTGGATCCTTCAACAAACGGATGAAGAAGAGGACCTACCTAGTGGGTGATCTCGTCCTGACCGTAAGGAGGCCGATGGTTATGACCCACAATACGACCGACAAATTCCATCCCAAATAGGATTGCCCGTTCGTCGTAGAATCGGTATTCTCCAACGACGCCTACCGGCTCGCAAAACCCAAATACGACTTGCTCATGATGCCTATCAACGGTAAGTTCCTAAAAAAGTACTACGTCTATACTTGACTTGTACTCCCCTCATCACCAGCTGAGCAATCAAGATGTATATCTCTACACTCTTGGTTTTTCATCCCTTGCGATTGCCTATGTACAACATTTTTCCTTCTTTATTAAGCCATTATTTGTATTCAGAAGTCCTGGATACGCAACAGATGATGGATCCTCAAAGTCTCCCCAGTGGAGCAGTCCTCAGGTCCACTTGCGCACTCCCGCAGTGACCACTCAAACCAATCTTGTTAGACGCTAGCCATGTTCACATTTACCTCTGAGCTATCATCCTAACAATCTTTCCAGCGGAGCAATACTCATATCTATCTTCATTTTTGGATAGACCATACCCAGCAAATTACTCCTCAGTGAGTTTCTCGGATATTGGTTCACGTCCATATTACCTCTGAACTACTGTCCTAATATTTCTCTCCTACTAAGTTTGCCACATCCATATTGCCTCTGAGAAAACCTTCTGGGTCTTGGCTATCTATCATCACGTCCATATTACCTCTGATATCGGTTGTTATCCCCACTTTTCATCCATACTCACCAAGGTACACCGGTGGTGTTAAGTTCAAAAAAATTGTCACGTCCATATCACCTCTGTTAGGGCTTGTTTCAAACCTATTACTTGCACCAACATGCGCAAAAAATAATGGGTCCACAAAACTGCCACGTCCATATCACCTCTGGCAGGGCTTGTCTCAAACCTATTACGTGCACTAAAATATACAAAAAGTAATGGGTCAACAAAACCTATCACGTCCACATTACCTCTGATAGAGATTGTTTTCGAACTTAATACTTGCACCCTAGTGCGCAAAAAGTAATAAGTCTACCAAAGACCCCCCCAGTATGATTTCCTCAATGGAAGCAAACAACCACGTCCATACTACCTCTGGCATGCTTCCTTCTCCTTCCACAAAAATATCAGGATCGTACCTAACCTCTCGGTATGGATATTGATCAGCTCACGTCTACGTCACCTCTGAGCTATCGTCCTCACATCCTCTCCCGAGAGTTTTCGATGTCCAAGTGACCTCTGAGAAAAACTCTCCCTACGACTATCACCAGTCATCATCTCAACTTATTACCTGCTCTTAAATTTAAGTGTGCCAACAGTGTTAAGTCCGCCAAACTTGTCACTTTCATATAACCTCGGGCAAGGCCTGTTTCAAACTTATTACTTGCACTCTCATATGCAAGAAGTAATAAGTCCCCCAAAGATCGAATACAATCCTACATTAAATAAAGATGTGACAGCTTGGAAGTGCTCATCCCTGTGTCCCGCGATCATGCGATCCTAATGGCCATGCGACATAATATCCATGTGATTGAATATATCTCCTGCATGCTTCTTATTCAAAGTATTTCAAACTTATCAGTTTGAAAACTTTGAAGGGGAGCTTGTAGAAGCATAAAAAATACACGTCCATGTGTTCAACAGTCATGTGTCCCCAAAATGAAGGCTCAAACCAGGAAGCAGAGTCACCCTGCGGCCCAATAAGGCAACGTCCATGCGTCCTAATCAGCCAAAAAAACTTCGGCCATAGATGGACCTGACATGGCATCTCTGACACAAAATCTTGACAAAAAGGATTACCTCAAAAGACGTGAACCTACTAAACGACAAAAGTCTCAGTCAAAACTTTACTTTTCATCTTTTCGAATGTGCAGCGCCACGTGTACAGCACAAACAAGGACTCCATGCGTCTCTGGCCCCATGCGTTCCAGACTCCATGTGTCCCAGATTCTATGCGGACCAGGAAGCACTCGCCCATGCGTCCCAGACTCCATGCTTCTCTAGCCCACACATCCTAGATTTTTTGCGTTCCATGCGTCTCTGGCCCCATGTGTCCCAGACTCCATGTGTCACATACAATTTTGGCCACATATTTTTCAAACTCCATGAAGACCAAGTCCAGCCGATACAACTGAAGTAGCCCTCTCTAACTAAGTGCGGGCCACGTGTCACAATTGACCAAGTCACGCACACAAAGGACGAGAACCGCCCAGATCTTCAGCAACAACAAATTCCAATAAAATATCCACGTGGCAGCTCGTCCTGGACTCAACCCATACTATGCGGTTATAGTTATAACCATATTATGTTGAAGGAGCCCCCTACGGCCACCAAACAGAGGCATATGTGGCACCTATAACCCATCAACATGATGGCTATAAATAGGAACAACTTGGACATCCCAAAGGTCGACTTTTTATGCTTCAAAGAGAGACCATACCCTTCCAAAGAGCTGCATCATCCAAGCTCAAGAGAGAGAGAGAGAGAGAGAGAAAAGAAGAGAGTACCCTTCACTCACGCGTTGGATCATCAACGGAGTAAAGGAGCCGCCATCGCGCTCTTTGTCCATCGTCATGCCCCATAATCCAAAATGTATACTTAGATTGTCTGTCTAGGACCTCTCTAT
Source organism: Iris macrosiphon (assembly GCA_036927795.1). Lineage (NCBI taxonomy): Eukaryota > Viridiplantae > Streptophyta > Magnoliopsida > Asparagales > Iridaceae > Iris > Iris macrosiphon. Next base: position 93,973,441 of record JAYESA010000019.1, read on the forward strand.
ACTTTCTTCTGTTTGTTATTAAAGCAATCAATTTTAGTGGCGAACACTTGCATCCACTAAATCTCATACTGATTGGATCATAGACTCAGGTGCATCTAGGCATATCACATGTGCATCTAGTGAGTTTGCATTATATTATCCGAGCAAACATATGCATCCCGAGATAGTTCAAACTGTTGATGGGACATCCCAACCTATCAGGGGTACTAGCTCGGTCCATTGTACTTTATCTGTTATCCTGTCATCTGTCTTGCATGTTCCTTCATTTTCGGTCAACTTACTTTCTGTTAGCTCTCTCATTGATCAATTGAATTATACTATATTTTTTGATCGGGATATATGTTCTTTCCAACAGAAGGCCACGGGAAAGAGGCTTGAGACTGGCATCAGGCATGATGGCCTTTGTTACCTGGACATGGAGGATTCAATGCTCGCTGCTACTATTAGTGGAGGGCCAGAGACAGAAGCAATGCTTCAACACTGTAGATTGGAACATTTATCTTTTGATAGTTTAAATAAGTTAGAACCTGAGATAATGCATAAAGTAGACAAAAAAAATTTATTTTGTAATGCTTGTGAACTTGGGAAGCATACACGTTCTACTTATAAAATGGTTGGTCTTCAAAGTCTTGAGCCATTTGTACTTGTTTATTCTGATGTTTGGGGACCGTGTCCTACTACTTCCATCAGTTGATTCAAATATTTTGTTTCCTTCATTGATTTTTACTAATGTATGACCTGGATCTACACGATTAAGCAGAAATCTGAGGTGTACAAATATTTTCAAGACTTTTCGGCGTATGTGAAGACCCAGTTTGGAGTAAATATGAAGATTCTTCCAACAGATAATGGGACCGAGTAGACCAACAAAAAGTTTGCTAATTTCATCTATAGTCAGGGAATTCTTTATCAAACCACTTGTCCAGATACTCCTACTCAAAATGGGGTGGCTGAACGCAAGAACAGGCATCTACTAGAAGTGGCATGTTCTTTGATGCTGCCAATGAATGTGCCGAAGTTCTTGTGGAGTGAGACTGTTATGATAGCAACTTATCTAATTAATAGGATGACGTTAAGAGTATTAGGGATGAAGACACTATGTGAGATGCTCTTGGGATCTAATATTTTTATTGTTCCACCAAGAGTGGTTGGCTGTACATGTTTTGTGTGAGATTACAGAATGATGGTGAGCAAGCTGGATCCACAAGTAGTTAAATGTATCTTTGTGGGATACTCATCAAGTCAGAAAGGATACAAGTGTTGGTATTCCCCTGAAAGAAGGTTGTTTGTCAGTATGGACGTGACCTTCCGGGAGTTTGAACCATTTTATGGGGAGAAGACGGAGTTAAGTTCCTTGTTAGATGATGACTTTACTAATGCTAGTAGAGAGGGGGATAATAAGAGTGACATCGTGGTTGGTATGATTCCATGTCCTTTTGAGTCACCGAGGAGTGATGATGTCTCAGGGGGAGCCGATAGTCAGGGGGAGCTGAGAGTATATAGGGAGCATGATCAGCATTAGATTACTCCTTCTGTGCCTAAGATAGTACCCACAAATGCTGATGTCCCAAGTTCCTCTTCTCCAGGACCTTTTTCAGCCCATCCACCTAAGTCACCTGGTAACAATTCCTCCTCTAATACTTTTAATACTCATGTCTTGCTTCGTAGAACTTTTAGAGTCAATGCTGAAAAACCTTCAGCTAAGTTTGGCAGTTAGGATACTAACATTGTATATTATATTTCATATGCATCCACTCCACCTGCATATAAGTCCTTTCTTGCATTATTAGATTCAGTGCTTGTACCTAACAACTGGCAGATAGCTAAGCCAGATCCTAGGTGGCTGAGTGCCATGCAGGAGAAACTTCAGGCCTTGAAGAAGAACTACAAATAGGAGCTGGTACCACTGCCAGCTGGAAAGTGTGATGTTAGATGTAAATGGATTTATACTGTTAAGCAGACTCCAAAGGAAAAAATTGACAGGTACAAGGTCAGATTGGTTGCTAAAGGCTATAACCAAACTTATGGTATCGACTATGACGAGATATTTGCTCCAGTAGCAAAGATGAGCATTGTGCGAGTCTTGGGGTCATGTGCTGCCAACTTCAATTGGCAACTACATCTGCTAGATGTCAAGAACGCCTTTTTGCATAAAGATCTCCAGGAGGAGTATATATGGAGATTCCATCAGGCTTTGCTAATTCACAAGCAACGAAGAAGGTATGCAAATCGAAGAAGTCTTTGTATGGGCTAAAGCAGTCTCCGAGAGCATGGTTTAATAGATTCAGGATTGTAGTATGTGGTATGGGGTATAGGCAGTGCAATGGAGATCATTGTGTGTGTTTACAGGCACTCCAAGACTCATATCACTATTCTTGCATTCTAGGTTAATGATATTGTAATTACTGGAGACGATACTGAGGAGATCATACGGCTGAAGAAAAGACTTAGAGAGGAATTTAAAGTTACGGATCTGGGGCAGTTGAAGTACTTCCTCGGAATTGAAATTGCAAGGTCACGAAAGGGTATAGTGATTTCCAGCGAAAGTACGCTCTGGACATTCTTTCAGAGACATGAGTGCTGGGTTGCAGGGTTGCTTCTACTCCTATCTAGCAGAATCACAAGTTGTGTGCTGAGGGTGGTGATCCGGTGAGTAAGGAGTAATATCAAAGATTAGTTGGTCGTCTTATATATCTATGTCATACGAGACCTGATATTACATATGTCGTGAGTGGGGTGAGTAGATATATATGCATGATCCTAGTGAGCAACATATGGAGGCAGTTCGCAGAATTCTCAAGTATATTAAAGGAAGCCCAGGAAAGGAATTATGGTTCAGAAGTTCTGGACATCTGAGAGTTGAAGGCTACTGTGATGCCGATTGGGCGGGTTGTATGGACGATCACAAGTGCATTACAGGTTACCGTATTTTTGTTGGAGGCAATCTTGTATCTTAGCGCAACAAGATGTAGTGGCAATCTTGTAGCTTGGCGCAGCTAAGGACAAGTACAGGGCTGTGGAAGTTAGCCTGTGTGAGATGATGTTGGTGAAGAGCTTGTTGGTTGAGATACGTTTGTTTAGAGGAGACTCCTTGCAACTTTGGTGTGACAACAAATCAACAATTGATATTGCAAACAATCTAGTTCAGCATGATCGCACCAAACATGTGGAGATTGATCGGTTCTTCATTAAGAAGCAGCTGAATAGATTTTTTTTGACTTTGAGCTATGTGAAATCAGCGAAGCAGTTAGCTGATTATTTAACTACAGGTTTAGGTTCTAGAGAGTTTGACATCTTTTGTAACAAGATGATGATGATTGATATCTATCGTCCATCTTGAGGGGAAGTGTTGAGTTATGAAAACTTATTTAGTCCCAAATAAATTAATTAAGTCTTTCTACATGATTCAATTTATTTATCAACAAATTTTGGATGATCAATATCGATCCACAGTTATTTGTGGACCTAAATTTTAAGCTGAACATCTTAGAATTCAAACGCTAATTTTTAAAGATTTATGGACCCAAAATCTAATTAATCCGAAAGATTAAATAAAAAATGTTTAAAGAGTTAAATACGTTTGATTAATTTTGATATCAAATAAAATTCTGAATGAAAGAGTTTAAACTAGTCTTGTAGCGTACTGTATAAGATTTTGATTATTCATTACCAGTCTTTTTTTTGTTGTTGCTTAAAAGTGTAAGGAAACATAAAAATAACTTTTTGTCTGATAAAAGTGAATGTGTATGCTTTTGAATTTCATGCTAGTTCTTGTCTGCTAAATTGAGTTTCAATGTCTAGATATGTGATTATTTATAACATGGAAGTGGTCAAAATCATATTTTCATTGTATAGATGACTATGAAAAATGGTAAAATAGAAATTGTATTATAACAATAAAAAAATTAATTAATTAGGTAACAAAGTTGATAAATATTTATTAATATTATTGTTTAATTTTTTAATTTAAATAATAATAATTAATATCATCGAAAAATTAATTAATTAATTTACTTTTACTAATAACTAATTACTAATAACCTTAATGTAAGAAAATATTTTAGTTTTTTGTAATTTATACATATTACCAAAAATATTTCTAAATAATATTAGTGGTCGAAAATCAAGCCATTTGGAAATTAACAAGTTATAAAAACTTTGTTGTGGCCGAAAATTAAGTAGTTGCACTTAATACAAATTAATAAAAAAAATTTCTTTTACATTGGAATGTGAAAAAATTGGATGTAAAAACAGAAGAAAAAAAAATCCCGCCGTTAGAGCATCATTAGTAAGGTCCATCCCATATTCTAGATTTTAGATTTAAAATGTAGAAGTTCATTTTGTAGAATAGTAAGTCTTATTCCTACTTACAATTTTTAGATTTTGAGTCTCATTCCACCTATGAGAGCTATATGTTGGACTTCCAATTTCTAGATTGTAGATTATAGGAACACTTTTTTGTAGAATAGTACGTCCTAATTTGGAGTCCAACTTTCTAGATTCTAAATTATATATATTTTTTTCCACATTAATTTTTGACCACACAATTTTTGGGACCATAGCTTACTTTATCATTTTCTACTTATTTTATACAAATTCAACCCATTATATATATATATATTTTAAATTTTATACTCTAAATTGTAGAAGAGTTTCAACTATCTTACAGCGGATATAAAATACAACCACAAAAAAATACACCGAATTTTAGTTCAAACTGCTTGCGAGCTAAAAGATTTCCACTTTTAGCGAAATGTCTCCCAACAGAAAATGTAACTTCATGTCGGACGGCAGTTACCATATGAAGTTGCTATGCAACCGACTTATTTGTTTGGCAAGCACGAAATATTTGTTGCATGAAATTTCAGTGCTACCTTCGCCCACGTCATTGTACTTGCACTACAGTAGCAATATAGTTATTATTTTTATATCAATTATGATATAGACACTAAACCGTACCAGTGATGTGTTTCTTTTGTTTCTTCTCCTTTTGTCCAAAGACAATCGGTTGCGCCTCCTTCTGGCCAAAACCAAAATCAAAACCATAACAAATCTTCATTGTCTCCCTTGAGAAAATGATTGGTGCCCGTCTAATAATATAATAATACCATAGAAAGAAAATATAAGGAAACATCAGCTACAATCAAATTTAGTCCTTGAATAAGAAATTTAGGAACAAAGACAAATTTTTAAGTTTTGTAGTTGAACATATCAAAATTGACTGGCAAGTTGTGGATAAATGAACAAAAACTAAAATATAAATGATTGGTTGTTCTGACTATCTCAAACCCATTACTAAATTATTGCAGGCAAAATTTTCCCAAAATTTTATTGACTTGACTTGACTTGTGTGCGGGTTCGCTTCTATTTACAAAATGTTGTTTGTCTACTTTTTTTTTTTTTTTCTCTCAGGACTTGTTTGATTCGCGTATTAGAAACACAAAAATGATCAAAATCTGAATTTTGAACTACTTTACGTATTTGGTTGAAAGTTTTACAGACAAAATTTACTGTTATTTGACATGAACAGTAAATCTTATCTGTTATAAAATTTAAGTTTTGACATCAGAATTTTTTTGTCCGAAATCGAGCACAAAAGTGAAAAAATCTTTATCCCCACTATCGATCGTAGAGAAATCTCCGAGTGATTCCTACCTTAGTTTCCATCCCACAAGCGTACCTCCTTGTAGAAGATGGGTTTCATGACCCTCTCCCAAATACTTGGGTTCAAGTATGTGAATAATGTTAAAAGAAGTGTTGTTCTTTCTATGAAAACTTTAAAAAAGCTTATGCAACTACAAGAACTCGATTACAACGAATACGAAAATTTAAGTATAAAGTCTAATATTCTGGAGAGTGTAGCGGTGGAGATCGAATCAGTGCACAATTTTTTTAGTTTGTTGACGATCCGACGATCTTGCAAAGACTCTCGATAAACACAACACTAGTGACAAGAAGCACCGGCAAAAAGGACACTTAAAATTTCTACGTGGCTATTTTATACATCTTTCAACAATAATTTGACAGCTAGTCAACCGTCTGCATCGCATTCTGAATGTTCCTCTGACGAATGAAACATCGGGTACAATGCATACTACGTATTAATTGTGATTTGAACTATCATGGGGAAGGAGCCGATGCCAAAGAGTAGCTATGGTGGAGGAAGTTGATCGTGGGAAGGGTGCTCCGGCAGAGATACTGCACTATGAGGACATTTCTTCACACGAAGCCGACGTATTTCGACGAGTTTTCTTCCCGCCGATACTTTATGATTTTTTTATGCTTCTACAAGATCTTATTCAAAAAAATTTGAAGACAAATTTCTTCAAAATACTTTGAACGGAGAAGCATAAGTGAACGTTGTTAGCTTCGTAGTAGATTGTCTGCATAAAGCACGGTTCTGCGAGGAAAGTCTGTTTCGCAGGAAGTGTAACATTCGTTATTGAATTTCGTATTTATGAATCTTGGTATTTAAAAAAAAAATTCTGAAAATTTACTTATACTGTGTTTTGTATTTTCGCGTATCATGTTTGCTGTATTTTTCGTGATTGGATTTCGTTTTGATATGAAAGACTACCTAGACCAGTAGAATACGCATTGGCATTGTCATAGTGTAAGACTTGTCTCATAATATCTGTATTGGTATATAGATATGTATTTTTATACTTTATATTGTGTTTTCTTGGATATGCAAGTCTATAGTTGGTGTCATTCAATTACAATTCATTAATGGGTTAAAAGGACTATGTGATACTAGGTTATGAGGCATACTACCAAACTTACAAGAATTTAACTAATAATATTATTGAACAATAGAGTGTATATACCTAGTACAAGTCATCTTCCTAACCCCTATCAAGCACGAAAAAAATATAACATTAACGTTGTGGAAGGATCAAGCAAGATGCAATATAAGAAAACAAATAAGAATGCGAAATGAAATCAAGGGAGGTGATTAAATAAGTGGATGAGATCCTATATTCTAATCTTATGCGCAGGCTTGCTCGGTACAGTAACGTAACCGAGACAATATGCTCTCTACCTGCATGGGCCACCACAAAAATATGTCATGTCCTAGTCCCAAAATACGTAGGACTAGAAATACGTAAGTATGCCAGCCGTATGTATATGGCAACTCCAATGTATGGATACCATAATACATACGTACGCTATAATATGAATGTTAACTCACATGTGGTATATATATATTATCAAAAGTCACAGGGCATAACTAAATCTCATCTACAGAATCAAATAACCAATCAACTATATAACTGAATCAAGTATAAAATGCTTGATAAGAACAAGTAGTTGGGTGAAGATAAATCTACTACCAACTAGAATATAAGAGAAACCACATAAGAATATCTAATGAACAATAAGACTCGAAGAGAAGACCTCATCGAAAGAGATAAGTAGCAAGTCCTGATCCGTGCTCCTACGAATAGTCATGATCGTCTATACTTGGAAAGGGACCAGGTCCTCAGTGGGACGTAACAAGATACATAGAAGCATGCCAATTGAATACAGTAAACATGTATAATAGATAGAAAATATATAAGTACGCCGTACAAGATAATCTATATGAAATGCATAATGAGGACAACTTTTTGACGTATGGGCAGGGGTAGCTACTCTATCTAATCTCACAACTCACACACACGTCAGGGACATCAGAAATTGATATACCTCGAGGGTAGCGACCAGCGTGACACCAGAAATCAACATACCTCAAGGGTAGTGACTAGTACGACACACTACCGTAGTACGTGCTAGTTACTACAGTTTACCAGAGTAATTATAGCCCAAACGTCTACTGATTGTCCTCCTCTCTCATGATACTAGGTGTCAAGTGCGTGTCAACATATATAATATATAGTAATGACCGAAAAAATACACATGCAATAAATATATGAAAATATAATAAGCTTGTAAAGTACTGTAAATAATTTGGCAAGGTATACTTGCCTGACAAGAAAGCTGCAAAGTATAAGCGTCCAGACGTCAGGCACAATGGATCAGAAACTATGGCATCAGAATGAACGTCTCCGGATGCTGAAATAGGCATCACCAACGTTCCCAGAATAAGCAAGATAGCTAAAAATACTACCCTTTCGTCCAATTTGGACACAGGGGCAAAACGATAATTTTGGGTCAAAGTGGGGTCCACATGTGGGCCACTTTGCACCGAAAAGCGTACCAGAGGTTAAGGTCTATAAATGGGACAAATTATAGGTTAATTAAATTTTAAACGTCAATACGAACTCAAAGGTATGTCCAATTTTGGATTCCGGTGAGCCGAACACAAATTCGCCCAAAAAGTCAACCGTGGGGCCCACAAATATGCGACTTGGTCAATTGTCTCAGAATCGTATAAAACTTGGGTCACATGACCAGCGTGATACCATGGATCTAATGGCGTAAGTTTCTTCGCATTCCAACTAGCATATACACTAAATGACGCGGAGTTTTGTAAAAGTCATGATACGGAAACTTTTTACGGATACATGTTGATTCCGACGCGCACACATGTCCAAATCAGCTTCTGCGAAAGTCCACACGTCATGATATACCATACGCACCTTTCGGTACAATTGGTATGCAACGAGGCGGTCCTGTTTGGCGAGGCGTGCTCCGTATCACATTTTCCAATATTTTAAAAGTCAAGTTTTTGGTCGATTTGGAGGTCGATTAATTTTACACACAGAACAAATTAACAAAAACTAAAAGAACAGAAAAATTCTCGGTTATATGGAGAAGAAAAACCCTTTAATTTATTTTCGAAAATAATAAACAAGTTGATGGCAAATTGGGTGTGAACATGGGGTTTTGGATTCAAAATTCTGAACTGTTTTGGTCAGTTTTTCGGTCATTTTCCGGTCGATTTTTCGATCGATCCGGGACACGAAAACTCTTGCCGCTTGAATAAAAATCCTAGAGGGTTAGGTTGTGAACGTACACGAATAAATCACTCAAAAGAAGGATGAGAGATGAGAGAGTTACATCACCGTGAAGTAGGGGTGTTGCTATGTACTAAGCGTGTGCGCGCGGGACGGTGGACGGCGGCGGACGGCACTGGCGGTTGCGGCTGCGGTCCGGCGCGGGGCGGCAGCGCCGACGGTCGGGCGTGGTCGCGGGTTCGTTGGAGGGGGGGTCGTTTGTGGTCTAGGGGGGTATGGGAATTAGGTTTGTTGTATATATATGTATATATATAGAGATAGGAAGGGAAATAGGGAGGGGAGTCCGCGAATAGGTTCCATGGGAATAGTCTTAGTTGGGTTTAGGAGTTTGCTACGTGGGGATAGTTTAGGAGTTAGGGAGTTGTTTAGTATTAGGATTTGTTTTGGGTTTTAGGTATTATTAGGTTTTTATTTATATATTCTTTTCTTTTCTTTTTCTTTTCTTTTCTTTTTCTTTTTATTTCATTTCATTTCTTTTTATTTTCTTATTTCTTATTATTATTATTATTATTATTATTATTATTATTATTATTATTATTATTATTATTATCATTATCATTCTTATTATTATTATTACTATTATTATTACTATTATTATTACTTAATAACCATATATTTATTTATTTATATAGATGATGCTAAAATCCAAAAATAATATTTTCACCCAAAATAAATTCTAAATTTTTTTTTGTAAGGTTTTAATAAAATTCTATACTCAAAATATTTTATTAAATATTTTATAACTCATAATTATATATTTATCTAGTTATAATAAATCAAATAATTGTGTTATCTAATTAACTAAGTAATTAATTAAATGGTTATCCATAAAATAGGTAATTAGTAAATAATATGCACATTTATAAAATTAAAAAAATGTCTAACTTGGTACGGAAAATTCTGGGGTGCTAACAACAATAAAAAATAGGTTTGGAAAAATGGGTGCTAACTTGGTACGGAGATTTCAACTCTGAATTAACAGCAATAAAAAATAAAATAAAATAAACTAATTTAAGGGATTAAATCTTTGTTATGTTATCTTTAATCTGGAAAAAGAAATTCGAGTTTTGGTTTATTGGTTTTAAAGAAAATAGCTTTGGAAAATGGAGGGTTGGGACAGTTTCTTATGATCCCCAAATCAAGTTTTTTTTTGTTTTGGATCGCGATTTGCGGTCAATATAGAACGAATTAAAACAAACTATTTGAAGGTATCCCTAGATGGTTATGTTGTGAATAAGTACGAAGAAATCGTTCGTTAAACGGAGCCAAGATGGGGGAGAAAACTAACATAGAACTTGGGGTTGCAAAGTCGTCTGCTGATGTTGCTCAAGTGCGACCACACGATCTGTCCGTGCCGGCGGTCGACGACGGTGCTCCGGCGCTCATAGTGGCTCCTGGCAGTGTGGCCTGGTCGTGGGCGGGGTGCTCGCGCAGACAGGGAAGGAGGGGAGGGGTGCGGCTGCTGGCTCGCGCGCTGCTTCTGTCGGTGACCGGTCCGCACGGCAGAGGCCAGGCCGAGGGGGGGGGGTGTCGACGACATGCTGATGGTGGTGGCGGCGGTGGTGTTGATAGTGAAGATGGCGGTGGTGATTCTTAGGGTTAGGGTTTGCTTTAGTATTTATAGAGGGACAGGTGAGGTTCGTGTACACTCGGGAGGAGGGGGTGGCAGATCGGGCCTGGGAAGTCTGGGTAGATTTTAGAGTTCGGGTTCGGGTTTGGATTTGGGTTGTGGGTTATAGGTTTTTCTTTTTATTTGTTTTTATTTCTTCTTTTCTTATATAAAAACCTAAAATCTTATATATATACATTTATAAAAATAAGCTTGTTCATAATATTCAGTTCTATATCCTATTAATAAATAAATTTTGTATCAATTTTTTTGTGAAATATATAAAATAAAAGAATTTAAATAAAACTTTATATGTGGGTAATGAATCCAAGAATATTATTTATCTCATTAGCTAAAATATAAACAAAATTCTTAAAAAATAATAAAATTTAAATTTAAAAATTGAGGGGGTTTACACTTGTAGTTAAAAACCCGGTTCTGGAGAAGTGTTCAGGAAGTATCGAGAATCAGTGCTCAAGTTACTACTCATATTTAGTAACTAGATAAAGCAAGACAGGGCTAGACTACAAAATTAAGCAATCACGGCCAATCATGTCATACGGCTTGCTATTATTAACTAACTAGGGTTATCATAACCCTAATTACTAGCAAGGGTTGTCACAGCCCTAATTACTAGCACATGCAAGTTGAGATTCCATACAGCCACATGCCCTGCAGACTATCTGGTTTATCGAAACGAAAGGATACATAATATAGATTTATCAGGTATAATCATTTTACTGGTAATGCAGCACTCGACGACGTGCTGTAAGTGTGTCCCTCATGACTGTGAGTTCCAAATCCATCAGGTATCGCTGGAATACCGAGATTACATGTAGCCAGGTAATCTCCCTAAATGCTTCTATATTATTAGTCTAATTATTAACCTGGACAGGTTATTAAGAATTTTGACCGTGGTGCTAAAAAAATTGCCTTATATATGATGCAAAATAGGACAGTAGTTTGACAATTATAATCAGGACAGGAACATTCAATCAACCATGGGAATTATCTTAACAGTTCAGGCATTACATTCCAGGAATCTAGCTTGTCCGGAGTGCGCTTCGTCGACCCACTATCAGGAATATCAATACTTGTCGGGTATCAGGAATCAGGAGTTCAAGATTAGCAATATAACTATAAATCTAGGTCCAAAAAACTCCTTGTTCAGGTAATTATACACTCAAGTTCTAGAGCATATAAAAGAAAACTTGCATTCACTGGAGTTCCACAGAGTGCACCAATTTAGGGAAATAGACACAATTATAAAAAATATGCTAGCAATAAGAAACAGGTAACACATCACTAATATACGCCAAGATGGATCTGTGGCGTACTATACCCCAAAGTAATACTGGCGTATAAAACCATCAAAAGAATTACTGGCCTACAATATCAAATGATGGTAGTGGCGTACATTTGCCATAAATAAAGCTAGGTGTACAATCACTAGTCAGGGCAAGCTTGGCGTACTTTGATACAAAAGTACGCTGGACAAAGGATATTGTGCTTTCATACTAAAGTATGCTCATACACTATGATGCACCAAATGAAAGCATGCCCACCAAAAACTTGGCGTAATTTCACTAAGTAGGCCAGCAGCAAGGTTGGCGTACCCTGACAAGCATGAGAAGATCTACTAAAAGGCAAGGCACAAATTCCAAGTATGGCACAACAACCGAGAACTCAGAAATCGATAATGCAGAAGTCAAGGCTTACCCATCGAGGGAAGCACACGAAAACCATATGCCAACAAAAGACTTGGCATATTATTCTCGATCGTTGGATGAGTCTTGAGAAGCAAGGCAAAAGTATGTCCAAACACTCAGGGAGGGTTAGTATACATCCATTAAGTTACTCATATAGAAAGATGACATACTTTTGTCGAGTTTAAACTCTGTAAGATTGGCGTACTATAATACGCCAAGGAAAAGACAAATCACCATCTCCGAGGATCTGCACGATAGTCGAGAACACGAATATCTAGATGCCAAGTCGGTGTATATCCACTTAATTGAAAGTCAACAAAAGAGTACGCCAACAAGAAAACTTGGCATACTTTTCTCCAAATTGAGGAAAAAGCTTGAGCAATGTACACACGTATGTACTGTTTGATGATAAACAAAAAAATGGAACTAGGTTTATATGAAACCCTTTCTTTGTTTACAAACAAGAAAAAAAAGAGTACAATTAATCCTATACGAGGATGTTAAGTACAATAAAAATAATTCTGGGAAAAAATTGCTATAGGAGTCTGATCTGCGGTCGATCACTTTGTCCCTTGGACTACACGATGATGAAGAAGTGCTGTAGAAGAAGAAGAAGCTTCAAAGATTGCAGGAGGGATTGAATTCTCGTTGCCAAAGTTGTCAATCAATACTCTCTGTCTGTGCTCTCTTTCTATGATCTCTTGATCTCTGATCTTGATCCCCCCTTCGACCTTGATCTTCTGTGACCAGAGGTCTCTATTTATAGAGATCAGTCACAATAACTCTCCAGTCGGCGTAAAAGACAAGCTGTGAAGAGAGTTGCACCTTTTACGCGGTGGTTATAATAACTGCTACCCACGTCTGAATGACCTTCTAAATTTGCGTATGACACGTGTCCCATTATAAGGTAACGCGTATAACTTTTTCTCAAAGATTACGGCATGCAAGCCACGTAGGTAACTGCCCCTCGCGTAAAGATGGTTGGCATAAAAGCCAAATAACTGTCTTGTTGGCATAAAAGCTAAATTGCTGTCTTGTTGGCATAAAAGCCAAATAGCTGTCTTGTTGGCATAAAAGCCAAATAGCTGTCTTGTTGGCATAAAAGCCAGATAGCTGTCTTGTTGGCGTAAAAGCCAGATAGCTGTCTTGTTGGCGTAAAAGCCAAATAGCTGTCTTGTTGGCATAAAAGCCAAATAGTTGTCTTGTTGGCGTAAAAGCCAAATAGTCTTATCACGTACCTTTGCAAATATAGCCTGAGTTGGCGTATTTCGAGGAGATAGCATACGGCGTACTCCTATAGTTAAAAATAGTCTGGTTAGCGTAAAATACAAGGATGGTAATGTGAGCGTATTAGTCTCAGTTTTAGCTCCCCCAGTCGTGACAAAATTATAAAGAATAGAACCAAATCTCGTATATTTAATGCAAAGATATGCCTCAATCTCGTGCATTAAATTCTGAGATATGCCTCGATCTCTGTACGAGAAACAGCTTTTGATGTGGCGTCTGATTTCATCTTATCTTGAGCGTAAAAACTCATCTCTGCCTATATAGAATATGCATCGTATTCCTTGAATGCGTAAGAATGACTTGTATCAAGAATATGTCACGAAACGACAGCCTGGGTCTCTGTGCAGAATCATCATCACAGCCGTCCTCTCGATCATCGTGCAATACTTTTGTCAGGAGCCAGGTTCACTATTCTGTCTGACAGATTCATTCGAGGAATACGAAGAGTTCCTTGTACAACTTTACGTTGCATTAAAAATAAACATATTTTACGCCGGAGGGTATAGTAACCTTTTACGCCAAAACAGCCTTGAAGTGCTGCTTTACGCGGGCTGTTCTGAAGCCATATTTTACGCTACACAGTGCTGAAGCTCTATTTTACGCGTATAATTCTGAAGTCATATTTTATGCCACACAGCGCTGAAGCTCTTTTTTACGCGGACTTCATGTATGTTGGAGGTTTTACGCGTATAATTCTCCAGCGTATTTCATGCTTCTACAAGACCCCCTTCAAAGTTTTCAAATTTCTCGTAATTTGAAATACTTTAAATGAAGCATGAAATGGTCAAATTTGACTCATTCTGCGAGGCTGATTTCTCGGCGACATTTAAGAAGTTGTTGGGATTTGGTATATTCTCTTCTGCCTATATAAAGGCAAGCGAGTGAACCAGTTTTTCCATACTCCCTTCCCCACAAAGATGGTTGCCGAGATTCATTGGGCTGACTTGAGAAAAAAGAAGATTATGCTCTTCCAGCATGTAAAGAACTATAAAAAGAGGCATCTTCGAGCAAATATCCTCTGCAACGATGGATCATGGAAGGGTATCATATCTTCCTTTGCTCGGGATAATCAGCAATTTTATATGGCAATTCTTCCAGGAGAGAGGAAGGGTCTCATCGGACCATACAGCTTGCTAGCTATATTTTCCCCTATCATGAAGCTGGACCCTGGTGGGCAGCTTGGCCACGTCTTCTAGTATTGTGTTGGGTCTGAATCCCTAACACAAATCTGAGCATAGCCGCCATGGTGTATGGGGGGTGGGCTTGAATAATTTATACAAGCCCAGTTCTATATCCTCCCGCCATTCACCATTTTCTTGTTCATCTGCCGAAGAAGCCGAAGAAGTGCCGTAGAAGAAGAACTGAAGATCTTCGTCAAACGAGAACCTAGTGTAATAGATTCCTATCATGATCTTGAATATTAATGAAAAATTCTCTGTAAAATGGATTTCCATCATATGTAATCATGATTAATAAACTTGTCTTCTTTTACGCATCATTGATTTGCCATATTTGCTGTGAGAAAGTCTGATAATACGCAGCTTCAGCATACTTGAGTAATCTTTACGCTGATTCTGATAAATATGCTTCCAGTCATGTTCCGACTTTTACGCATAGAGAAATATGCGTAAAAAGCTCTTCAGTATTAAATTGTCTTGAAAATCCAATTGTTATGCTATTTTTGGACGAGTAGTCACGTAGAATTCTGAACTATCACTTCTTTAATACGAAAAATATCTTTTCAGAACATCATCTTCAAGAATGGCTTCCCAAAAGTTTCTCAAAATAGGGCAAAAAATATCCGTCGAACAGGCCATATTTGAACTTAGACGTAAAGGATTCGGGCTAGACTTTGAATGAACTTCCAATGGCCCAAGAAGAAGAGTCATCTTCAGTGAAGACAGACATTTTTAGGGAACTCCTTGGCCCTTCGTCTGATGAAGTCCTCCTGGCTGAAGAAGTGAAGTTTACTAGGGACTCGTCGACTGTTTGCAAATGCTGACATTTGTGTATTTCAGGCACTTACAATATTTCGTAACCAAAAAGGAGCATTTTTTGCGTAAACCCTTGTAATTGGCTTTCTCGAGTGTAAGACCCAAATTATCAAGATATACGCGTATCCTGCTAACTGATCTGTCCCGCATAATTTAAGATGCGCGTAAAATCATAGATCCGTAATATCTGTAGCTTCTGAGCATAAAATCGTAGATCTGTATCTTCTGAGCGTAAAAGCTTCTAAGCGTAAAATCATAGATCTGTAGCTTCTGAGCGTAAAACCGTAGATTTGTAGCTTCTAAACGTAAAAGCTTTTGAGCGTAAAATCACAGATCTGTAGCTTTTGAGCGTAAAACCGTAGATTTCTAGCTTCTGAGCGTAAAATCATAGATCTGTAGCCTCTGAGCGTAAAATCGTAGATTTGTAGCTTCTGAGCGTAAAATCATAGATCTGTAGCTTCTGGGCGTAAAATCATAAATCCGTTACGCAGCATCCCTGTCCACCTTCATTTTCAAATGATAGGCTAATGTGGTCCCAAATCATAACCGACTATTAAAAATCGGATTTGGTTAAGGATTCGAAGAGTTATCTAAACTCTATAAATAGCCCTAGGTCGTGAGAGAGAAAAACCCTTTATCTGTCTCTACAAAACCCTTTGTCTCTATCTGAGAACTCTTTATTTTTGTCTCTTTTCTGAGAACTCAGATTCGCCATGGCACCGAAATAGGCCTCTACTGCTAAGGGAAAGAAAGCTGCTTCCTCATCTCGCTCCTCTGTTCAAGCACGAGCGACGCCTACTAGGCCAAGCGAGCCTCGTTCTGAACGAAGTGCTCCGCTGTCTAGCTGCGCTCCGGGCATCATAGGTAAAGGCTTCGATAGGAGAAAAACCCTTCGCACACGTTGTACATGTATGCGCAAATACGCCCACATTCCTAATGTGTCAGCATAAAACTCCATATTTTTGCAGTCTGGTGTAAAAACTCAGACTGTTAAAATTTGGCGTATACTGGAAACCTTGCGTTTTACGCACTGGATGTAAATTCCAGCGTAAAACTCAAATTTTGGCAGTCTGGCTTAAAAACTCAGACTGTTAGGTTTTGGCGTATACTGCCAACCTTTAATTTTACGCATTGGAAATAGATTTCCAGCGTAAGACTCAAGTTTTTGCAGTCTGGCGTAAAACTCAAACTGTCCAGTTTTGGCGTATACTGCAAAGAGTGTAGCATCTAGCGTAAAACTGACTTGTTTTTTTGCTTTTTGCAGTGGACCTACAGATCTTTCCTCTGGCTGAAGTGATGGGCTCTGCTGCTGGAATACTGAATTCCAACTATCTGGAGGACTTGTCCCATGTGGCATTCCCCATCTCTGGAAACGAGTATCCTCAAGAAAGGGGAACTCTAATCTCGGCCCAAGGAGAAAGGATGTTGCTGAGTATGATCAGTGGGGAACCCCTGACATACATAGATGGGACTGAGTATAAGAAACCAGCTTTCTTATTTGGGGATGTGATTGATAAGCAATCCCAGACGAAGCCCAAGAAGGAATATTGGGTGTTTTCTGCTGAGGGCACGGTCATGTATCTGCCAAAGATGCCCATAGATTACCCTATCTCTGTATTCTTCCATGCCACACATCCCAGAAAGATGGTATGGACTCTGACTCCTGATCTTCATGGCCAGCCGAAGAAGATCTTTTATAAGAAAGGATTGAACCGAGGGTCCTTTGTGAGCAGTCCTTCAGGCCCTGTCATGCCCTTCAAAGGATTACTGTCGGGCAGCGTCCCGAGTGAAGACACTTCACTGATCCAGCCGCTTCAAATATCAACTTTCTGCAATGACTTTATGGGGTAGGGAGGAGTATACCCCAAGGTTAACCCTCGCACCAGTAGATGGCTTAGCCCCCAGAATCTTCGATGAGCCACTATCTCGCATGCACCACCTTCTACGGGGAGCCCTCTGACTTAGCCCATATTAACAAATGAGTGTCCTACCTCTTCTTTCATCAGGCTAGAAATGCCAAGCAGGACAAGGTTGTAGATAGCAAAGATAACCCTTTGAACCTTCTGAGCATGCTTAGTGCCAACACAGTCGATGATCTCATCGAAGATGCAGGGGCTTGAGATTGTGTCCTCGATGAAGAGATAGGGGGTTATCCTGCAGGCACTAAAGCCTACAGTTATATGAGACATTATCGCAAGCCTTTGTCAAGGGAAGCTCAATTGGCTAGCTTTCTTTCTATCTGGCTACGCCGATGGGTGGTTCCTGGCATCGCGTCCGCAGATAGCATTCATCGCAACACCTTATGGCCCGCAGTGCGTATGGTGTTTGGAGCAAGATTGGGCCTGCTCTCTGCCATGGTATGCAGGATTCAAGTTGGTCTGAGGGCTATTACTGAGGGACTGCTGGCTGATGATACACAGCGTGAAGGATATCCCAGAGTGGAATTGCCATTCTTATATCTGATGGGGTGGTTAATCCTTCACAACACCAAAGTAATATCTCCCGGATCGGCCAGTGGTTCGGGCAATAACTTTCTGTTGAATTATAGGAATTCTTCTTAGAATGTGACTAGCGTCATAGATTGTCGGCTAGCACTAAATTTTGCCCACAGTTGGAAGTTCTTCTGCATCGTCCCCCCTATACATATCAATCAACATGGGATAAAACTTCAGGATGCAGATCAGGGAAAGACTATTCTTTCTCCTGAAGCCTTTTACTGGTTGGTCTATATTAGACCTTTCCATCTACTGTACAGAAGTGAGGACCACTGCTACTTGGAGCCTTATCTGCTTAGCCGTTTTGCCAGGCAATTTGGGTATGATCAGTTGCACGTGGAAAATCCCTTCACTAGTTTCAGGTTCAAAGGTGGACTTATTGATAGAGCTAGAGGATGGCCGTATTTCATCATGGGTTGTACTGGAGCAACCTTTGTTGTGCCTGTGACTTCTCTCTCCATGGAGTTGCGCATTCTTCATTCATACGCACAGTTTTATGCGTCTATCAATACCTTCCATTGTGATTTTGATGTACATGGAAGTTTCAGAATGTCCTTCCATAAGTCCACCGGAAGAGGGAAGATACCCTTTGTTTCCTCTGATGAGGGTGATGAAACCACCGGTGCAGATGACTATTTGTTGATTTTACCGAGAGGCGTAATAGCTCCGCCAGTAGAGCCTCTCATTATTTTTCATAAGCGGAAGTCTTCCACTCTGAAAGAGCCTTCTCCCTGCAAGAAGAAGCAAATTACCAGAGGTCCAAAAAGGACTTCCACCAAGGGAGCCTTTTCCAGGAGAGAGCCTATTGTTTCCCCTGTTGGGGATGATTCTTTGATTATGGGCCCTTCGCCTTTTAAAGAAGGAGCCTCCACAGTTCTAGCTAAAAGTGATGGAGATTCTTTGCCCGCGATTGCTGTCGCTACCACCGCTACTGGTAGTGCTTCTAGATCGCCTTCGAGGCCGAGCATAATAAGAATCAATATACCTTTACCAAGACAAATAATGGGACTAGCACCTCCTTCGTCTGTAAGTATCTCAAGCGAGATTCCACCCGATGAACCTCGAGTGGATCTGGCTGACGACTGGGATGACTAACCTCAAGTGTCAGTTGGTGCACCCTCTTCTCCAGGCATGAAATAATTTAGCTATACAGGCTGCAGACATAACATACATACCATCGGCCATGGATAAATATTTTCTTTACGCTTCTTTCAGAAAAATTAACATCAAACCGATATTAACTTTCTCTTATCTTATTTTCAGGCGAAGACATCTCGGGGGAGGGCAGAGTTGACACAACTTCTGACTTTGTTGTGGATCCAGCTAATGCAACGACGGTGACCACCGTCGAAAAAGCATATCTTGAAGCCGTTGATCTTTCATCTGCAGCATTCTCAGACAATATCCCCCCAGTAGCAGTTCAAATAATATCAGAGGTGGATGAACCCACCATCTCGACTGTGCCTCGTTCGTCGAGCATACCAGCAACTTCAACTGTTGTTGGTGTCTCTTCCTTTGTCGCGCCATCTGTTGAAGTGACGACTGTGGCAACAACCTCTACAGTCATTCCGGAAAGGAGATTTACCGATATTGCGGCCACTTCCAGCGTACATTCAATCTTTGCTATGCTAGTTGAACAATACACTAGCATATTCTACCTCACTTTGAAAGAATTGATATCCATGGTATTAGAGAAGAATCTAGGCTTTGATGCTCTGAAGACGTCCTCCAAGCTCACTATAGCGCCGATTAGAAATTTCAATGACGTTGAAAGAGCTGATGCGCTAGAGCAAATAGTTAATGGTTTAGAACAACCCATTAACGAATATTTGCAACTATCCCGAGGCAGCATTGATGACCTGGTTCAGGCTGAGTACGACTCCCTAACTGCGAAACTTGCTCAGCAGACAGAATCTTTAAACAAATCCATCTAGGAACATCAACAAGAGATGGAGAAAGAGCAAGCAGTATTGGTGGAGAGTATTCGTCAGCTAGCTCAGTGCTGTGCAGAATATGAGGGATACGAAGTGAGGGTTCAAGAATTGGAAGCTGAACTTGCTCAGACAAGGGAGAGGCTTTTCAAAGCATCGTTAGTTCACAATGTATTGGAGGGCCAAGTGAGTACAGCTCAACAGAACTTGACACATGTGGGTGTCATCCACGCAAGTTTTGTTGATACTCTGTCTGAACTATCTCTCTTGAGCAATGATGAGGCAAGGCTGGAATGGGCTCGCACTAACATTTTGAACTCCAGGAATGAGAGGATGGCTGCTTTGGCGCAACAGATCAGGGATTTAACTGCTCCTCCCCAATGATGTACTTTTTTGTTCCTTATTTTCTCAAAGATAATAAAGATACATTTTCTGACTTTGTTGACCCATCACTTATAAATGATAGGCTAAGATGAAAGTAATATCAGAGGTAATATGAACATGATATACTTTCGGTAAGGTTTAGCTGAATGTAAATCTATTCAGAAGTAAGATGAAACTAATAGAATATAATCCAACTAAATTTGATACAAAATACTATCAGAGGTAATATGAACATGATAGGTTTCAAATTAGTTAAACATATCTATTCGGAGGTCATATGAACCTGATAGAAAATGATTCAGCTAACCTTTGTACGTAGTATCGTCAGAATGGAATCTTCACCATACTTCGTTAAGAAAAGGAGATCAAGCATAATACTTCTTCAGAAATTTATCGTTGATAGGAGCTATTATCAAATCTCCATTAGTTTTGGCTCATCTGTAAGCGCCATTTGAAAATATCGTTTCAATCACATAATGGCCCTCCATTTCTTTATGATTATTTGTATGAACTTCGGATATCGTACCAGAGGTAATATGGACGTGGTACAATTCTGTGTTTGTTGAGGACATCCCACTGGGGGATCCTTGGTGGACCTATTATTTGTTGCACACGTTGAGTGCAAATAATAAGTTTGAAACAAGCCCAATTAGAGAAAATATGGACGTGATAGATTTTGTGGCTAGTAAAGATATCCTGCTGGAGGTTTTTTGTGGACCCATTACTTTTTGCTCACGTTAGTACAAGTAATAGGTTTGAGACAAGTCCTGACAGAGGTCATATAGATGTGACAGGTTTTGTGGACCCACTACTTTTTGCATACGTCAGTACAAGTAATGGGTTTGGGACAAGTCCTGACGGATGCTTGTAAAATATGACTCTGTGGGGATGAACATGGACTGAATCTTTTTTTGCTGGAAAAAATAAGGATAGTTCAGAGGTAATATGGACATGAACAATTCGTTTCCATTGCTGGCATCTCACAGGGGATTTTTTTTTGTAGACTTATTACTTCTTGTGCATGAGAGTGCAAGTAATAAGTTTAAGACGAGCCCTGCCAGAGATAATATGGACGCTAAAAATATGACTCTGCGGGGATAGTGGAGGAACATATTTGAATCATTCGTTTCGATTGCGGGCATCCCCCCGGGGTTTTTTTGGTGGACCTATTACTTCTTGTGCACGAGAGTGCAAGTAATAAGTTTAGGACAAGCCCTGCCAGAGGTAATATAGACGTGGCAGTTTTCTTGGAACTAACACCACTGGCATACTTAGAATTAAGTACGGGTGTTAAGTTTGAGATGACAACCGATATCAGAGGTAATATGGACATGATAATCGATAGCCAAAACTCGGAAGGTTTGCTCAGAGGTAATATGAACATGATAAGCTCAGCCTGAGAGGAATATTATGACAGCAGTTCAAAGGTAATATGGACGTGAACTAATGTCCGAAAAACTTATTGAGGAGTGATTCGTTGAGTGTGGTATATCCAAACATAAAGATAAACCAAAGGATTACTCCACTGGGGAGATTGGTGGGACGATAGCTCAGAGACAATATGAGCATGGATAGCGTCTATCAAGATTGGTTGTGAATAGTCATTTCGGGAGTGTGCGAGTAGACCTAAGGATTGCTTTGTTGGGGAGATTTTGAGGACCCATCATCCATTGCGTATCCAGGACTTTTGGATACAGATGATGGCTCTTTACAAGAATTTATAACGAAGGAGAAAATATTGCACATAGGCATTTACTGGGGATACCAAATTGCTGAACATATATATTCAGAGGTCATAAGAACATGATAGAATATGATTCTCGATCTTCGATGATCGAGTTGCACATAGGCACTTGCTGGGGATGATGAACCAAGAGTTGATTTGCACATCTGGGTTGTGGACTTATTACCCATGGCGTACTTTAAGTACTTGTAAGTATAGATTGCACATAGGCACTTGCTGGGGATAAACAAAAAAATGGAACTAGGTTTATACGAAATCCTTTCTTTATTTACAAACAAGAAAAAAAAAGAGTACAATTAATCCTATACGAGGATGTTAAGTACAATAAAAATAATTCTAGGGAAAAATTGCTATAGGAGTCTGATTTATGGTCGATCACTTTGTCCCTTGGACCACAAGATGATGAAGAAGTGCTGTAGAAGAAGAAGCTTCAAAGATTGCAGGAGAGATTGAATTCTTGTTAACAAAGTTGTCAATCAACACTCTCTGTCTGTGCTCTCTCTCTATGATCTCTTGATCTCTGATCTTGATCCCCCCTTCGACCTTGATCTCCTGTGACCAGAGGTCTCTATTTATAGAGATCAATCACAATAACTGTCCAGTTGGTGTAAAAGCCAAGCTGTGAAGAGAGTTGCACCTTTTACGCGGCGTTTATAATAACTGCTACCCACGTCTGAATGACCTTCTAAATCTGCGTATAACACGTGTCCCATTATAAGGTAACGCGTATAACTGCTTCTCGAAGATCACGACATGCAAGCCACGTAGGTAACTGCCCCTCGCATAAAGATGGTTGGCATAAAAGCCAAATAACTGTCTTGTTGTCGTAAAAGCCAAATTGCTGTTTTGTTGGCATAAAAGCCAAATAGTTGTCTTGTTGGCGTAAAAGCCAAATAGCTGTCTTGTTGGCGTAAAAGCCAAATAGCTCTCTTGTTGGCATAAAAGCCAAATAGCTGTCTTGTTGGCGTAAAAGCCAAATAGCTGTCTTATTGGCGTAAAAGCCAAATAGCTGTCTTGTTGGCATAAAAGCCAAATAGCCTTATCACGTACCTTTGTAAATATAGCCTGAGTTGGCGTA
The DNA here is from genome assembly GCA_036927795.1 of Iris macrosiphon. Taxonomy (NCBI): domain Eukaryota; kingdom Viridiplantae; phylum Streptophyta; class Magnoliopsida; order Asparagales; family Iridaceae; genus Iris; species Iris macrosiphon. The sequence goes on from JAYESA010000019.1 coordinate 93,996,632, forward strand.
TTTCGAGGAGATAGCATATGACGTACTCCTATAGTTGAAAATAGCCTGGTTGGCATAAAATGCAAGGATGGTGATCTGAGCGTATTAGTCTCAGTTTTAGCTCCCCTAGTCATGATAAAATTATAAAGAATAGAACCAAACCTCATGCATTTAATGCAGAGATATGCCTCAATCTCGTGCATTAAATGCCGAGATATGACTCGAGCTCTGTACGAGAAATATCTTTTGACGTGACGTCTTATTTCGTCTCATCTTGAGCGTAAAAACTCATCTCTGCCCATATAGAATAGGCAGCGTATTCCTTGAATGCGTAAGAATGACTTGTATCAAGAATATGTTACTAAACGACAGTCTGGGTCTTTGTGCAGAATCATCATCACAGCCGTCCGCTCGATCGTCGTGTAGTACTTTTGTCGTGAGTCAAGTTTACTATTCTGTCTGACAGATTCATTCGAGGAATACGAAGAGTTTCTCGTATAACTTTACATTACATTAAAAATAAACGTATTTTACACCGGAGGGTATAGTAACCTTTTACGCCAAAACAGCCTTGAAGTGCTGCTTTACGCGGGCTATTCTGAAGCCATATTTTACGCTACACATCGCTGAAGCTCTGTTTTACGCGTATAATTCTAAAGTCATATTTTATGCCACACAGCGCTGAAGCTCTTTTTTACGCGAACTTCATGTATGTTGGGGGTTTTACGCGTATAATTCCCCAGCATATTTTATGCTTCTACATGTACGGCCAAAAGATTTCTCAGAAAATACGCTAAGTCTGTCTAAGCCCTTGGCATACTTTTATGGGAGAGATGAACGCAGTACTAAAGTACTCGAGGAATATATGAGTCAGCATACAATGCGCCCAATAGAATTTGGCATACGTATAGATACACCATCAATTACTCTTGCGTATTTTAGCACTGCCTCTTCTTCGATAAGCACTCATGTGCTCTGACTTGTTTCTCGAAACCTAATTTCTTCTAGAACTCCAAATCAAAGGCAACAAGACTAAAGTTATAGGCAAATAAGTTCTAAGTCACCACATAAGATATAAATCACAGTTCTAAGCTATTCAAGACATGCAAATAGCTAAGTTAATAGTTAAATATAAATTTTAGGTTTATCAAGAAGGTCCAAATCAGGGGTTCACTTGGTTGGCAAGATGTACTTGCCTACGAGTAAATACTAGCAACTACTACTAAGGCTCAACCCCCTGCCAAGGCCAAGCTCGGTTGCTCTCGGTGAAGGCTGAAGAAGAAGGAAAGAGAAGGGAAAGAAAAAGAAAAATGAAAGAACAGAGGGGTTGGACTTATATAGACAAAGGGTTGACTTATTTCCATTGGATCATAATCCATGCTTCTCACCCGGGTACATCCTAGCCTCTCACAAGAAAACTAAGGGACCAACGGTCCATAACATGCATTCAAAGGAAACTTCACATAAAGATCCCAACAATATATGAAATGGCAATAAGCATAAAGTAAGCAATAAACACTAACTAATCATACGCGTATCTCGGGCAGGCATATGGAGAAGTGAGACGAGTCTCACACCTAGTCTATATGCTATATAAGACTTACCCTTAGTCATGATATCTTGCTAGACCAATTTTTGCTGAGTTTTAGGTGGTGATTTTGGTCCAAAAAATAGACTTTTCTTGGACTTTCCCTAGAATTGCCTATGGGAACCTGCATACCGACGATATACTGGTGTATACCGACAATATACCGATTTTTGCCTGACTTGGAATCGAGAAACCTATTGTGATCTAAATCGGCTTACCGAACTGTACCGATGGTATACCGATATTTTAGATTCGAAAACCTGCTGTGTTCTTGACCGGCATACCGACGATGTATTGGTGTATTCCAACGGTGTACTGGTGCATACTGACGTTATACCAATTTTCCTGACTTGATTTTCCTACCTTTCTTGCTGTGTCTTGGATGTCATACCGACTATATACTACAATATATCGACAGTATACCAATTTTGTACTCTTTTTCACATGTTTTTTCTATTGTATTTTTCCACTACTAATTTTTGCCTGGCGCCTGTGCGCATATTGCTTGACATATTTATTTTACTTCACTATCCAGACCCGACATCATGTATAGTTAGGGAAATCTTACTCTTTATACACCAGTAAGACCTGACATTGTGTATAATTAGGGGACTCCTACCCTTTATGCATCTGTCCAGACCTTGGTATAGTTAGGGGAATCCCACCCTTTATACACCTGACCAGTACATGCCTGATAGTGACTAGTCATAGTGCACTCCTGATAATTGTCTAGTACATACCTGACAGTGACTCATAGTAGTGCACTCATGATACCTAACCCGTATATTACCTGTTGTGGCTTGTTATAACATACGCTCGTCATGCCTATAGTTGTTTAGTTGTATTCCAGTCTAGTATTGCTTTATGCCTGTCAAATTATTGTCTAGTCGAGCTCATCCCTGAGGGAAGCATCATGTCTAGGATAGATTCTGCAGAATGCCGCACCTAGAATCCTAAAATAAACTGCTAAGGATTAATAACTAGCTTTAATGATTAGAGCATCGAGAGGGGAGAATCTTTATGTTATATGTAGTCTCGTTATCTTGATGTCAGCCTGAATGGATTTGTAGCACGCCATCGAGTGGAACATATTTTTAGCACACCGTTGTGTGGGGCACCAGTACCTGTTTATTACTTTCCAGTACTATTTAGCTCACCGTCTTGTGGAGCCACTTAGCTTGTCATTCGTGTTGCATATATATATGAGCTCGCCGTTGACGAAGACTCCAGATTAGGATTTTGACCGTGTTGGTAGTATATCCACTATAGCTACTTGTCAATATCATTTGGGTATCTTGGGTAGTCTGCAGGGCATGCAACCCTAAAAAATTCTCAGTATTGCATTTGTTAGTAATTGGAAATTGTGATAACCCTAGTTAGTTAAAGTATCAAGCCGTAATCTTGATTGGCCGTGGTTGTTGGATGGAGTCTATTTCTTGCTTATGACCGTTCTTGTACTTGCTCTTATCTTGTTTACTTACATGTTTCCTGTTCATGCCATGCTATATGATTTTATGCTTACATATTTCCTGTTCATGCCACGCTACATGATTCCTTGCTTACATGTTCTGTTGGCCCATCTGGTCGTAGTCAAACTGATTTTAATAATCAATTCAAACTACGAATTGATACATTGCAACTTAGATGAATTTGTTCAGAAAGACGTCACAACACTTCATCACAAGCTGCTAGAAATGATTCTGTTTGGGTTACTCTTTTTACTTTGTTATGTAATTTTTAGTTTTTTGAGTCTAAGGACTTATATCAGTCAGAACAAAATTTTGGTATTTCGATTGAACCATTATCCAAAGTCCACCCATACAAAACCCAACCCAGACTAGTAATTTTTTTGGATTCAAGCCTAAACCCAAACTCACTCAAAAATCAAAGTCAAAACAATCTGGAAAAATAACCAACCGAACTTGGATCGAACTCGGTTACCCTGAACCGATTTTCTAGTCAGCCTCCTCTTCCGTATGACCAGGCTCTAATATTCAAATTTATGAACGTTAAAGCATCCGAACTAAGCTCATAAAATCCTATAAATAGACAAGAATTTCCATGTTTCAACATAACTCATTCACTCAAACATTCTTCTTCTCTATTACTCAAAGAGATTTAATCTTTCTCATTCCCAAGATAACTCCCTTTCCTTCTAAGTGCCCAAGTGTCGTTCTGATTAGAAGTTGAGTTGATTTGTACTAGCTTGGTTTAAAAGCTTTTTAATATTTCTGTCTGAAGTCTTCGAGCTCTTCAGGTCAAAAGCACGTATTGTAAGAAGTTGGCGTGCTCTTCGAATCAAAGGCACGTATGTACCGTATTTCACAAATAGTGGATTAACATCGAGCATGAGTTCTCGGGCCTGGACTAGTCCTCCACGAGGGAAACTAGGATAAAATTCTCTGTGTTTGAGTTTGCTCTTCTGAACTTTACTTATACTCTGCTTATAATCTTATTATATTTATTTATGCAGTTTTTAAGTAGTCCTTAAACTTAGAATTCTAAATTGGTGATTATTTTTTACTGCATAAGCACTTACTCTATTCACCCCCCTCTAGAGTTGCCATATGATCCTACAATTGGTATCAGAGCGGGTTTTTATTAATCTGTGCTTAGTTTATACACTCTGGAATATTCATGGCAAACACAAGACCCATATACGCCAACAATGGTGAAGGCCAGTCCACAAATAGGCCACGCCTATTTGATGGAACCAATTATACATATTGGAAGACACGGATGAGCTTTTATTTAAAAACTCTTGATTTTGATCTATGGACAATTCTCACTGATGGCTACAAAAAGGCAACCAAAATAGTTATTGACGGAAATCTTGTTGAAAACCCAATGATAGATATACTGATATGGAAAAGAAATATCCTAGTCTTGATGCTAGGGCTATTAATGCATTATTTTGTGCTGTAGACATGACTGAATTCAACAGAGTATCAACCTGTATAACTTCACACAAAGTCTGAAAACTTCTTGAGGTTACTCATAAAAAAACACTCAAGTGAAGAAATCAAAGATCAGAAGATTGACACAAGAGTACGAAGCATTCAAGATGAAGTCAGATAAAACCATCACCAAAATATTTACTCGCTTTTTGGATATTATAAGCCCTCTGTCATCCCTTGGGAAGGATTATACAAGTCATGAAAAGATCTGCAAGGTTCTTTGGGGACTCACCAAGAACTGGAACCCGAAGGCAACTGCAATCATTGAAGGAAACGATCTTACCACAATATCGCTAAAAATGCTTATGGGAAAGCTGATGACGCATGAGCTGGACCTCAAAGACCTTGAAGAATCAACGCCAAAGAAAAAGACCATCGCTTTCAAGGAACATCAAAAAAAGGTTTCCGATGATAACTCAGAAGATGAAGATTCTGATAATGACGATCTAACCCTTATCTCCCGGAACTTCCAAAAATTCTTAAAGTTTGAAAGGTCAAACCGGAAGAAGAACTACAAAGACAATACTGATGAAGAACCAATATGCTATAACTGTAAGAAGACATGCCACATCAAGAAGGACTGTCCTATGGCTAGAAAAGGAAGTAGCTATGAACATTCAAGCAAAAAAAGAACAACATCAGAGAACCATGTTAACACAAGCATATGGTGTGAAAGTGAAGCAAGCGATTCTGAAGAAGAAAAGAATCCTCGCAACTCTGCAAATGTGTGCTTAATGGCATTTGATTAGGTGGACCTTTCCTCTTACACTAGAAGCAAATGGATTCTCGATGGCAGTCGCTCACGTCACATGACCGGTGATACAAATCTATTCGCAACTCTATCGATGAAGAAAGAAGGATACGTCTCCTTCGATAATAATCTAAAAGGACATATTATAGGTAATGATAATATAGGTATTCATCCTTCTCCTGTTATTAAAGATGTATGTTTAGTAACAGAATTAAAACATAACCTACTAAGCATTAGTCAATTGGTTGACCATGGTTATGGCATTAATTTTGTGAAAGACAAATATTCTATTTATGATAGATCTACTGGTAAAATAACTTATGAGGGAATAAGAGAAGATAATATATATATTTTTCTCTCTAAAAAAATACTAACAATATAGGAAAATGCTTATACGCAACCAAAGACGAAAGCAGGTTGTGGCATATGCGCCTTGGACATGCAAATATGGACACTATAGCCAGACTATTTTCAAAGAAATTGGTAAGAGGTTTACCTGAAATTGCTTTTAAGAAATATATGGTCTTTGCTGACTGTGAAAAGAACAAGGCAACCAGATCTTCGTTTAAATCAATAAATGCTGTAAGTAATTTCAGACCCCTTCAGCTTTTGCATATGAATTTATTTGGACCAAGCAGAGTCGCCTGTCTTGGTGGTAAGCTTTATGAATATATTATTGTTGATGACTTTTCTAGATATACTTGGGTTTATTTTCTAGAAAATAAAAATGAAGCTTTTTCAAAATTTGTTACCTTTTGCAAAAAGATATAAAACAAAAAAGGCTTCATGATTACTCGTATCCGAAGTGATCGTGGAGGCAAATTCAAAAAATTTGATTTTAAAACTTTTTGTGATTCAAATGGTTTTGTGCATAAATTTTTCTGTCCTAGAACTCCTCATAAAAATGGTGTTGTGGAGTAGAAGAACAGAACTCTTGGCGATATGGCTAGAGTTATGTTAAATCAGTATAACCTTTTAAAATATTTTTGGGCTGAGGCTGTCAATACAGCATGCCATATTTTGAATAGGGTTCTTATTCGACCTATATCGAAGAAGACTCCCTATGAGCTTTGGTTTAATAGAATTACTACCATTAGTTATTTCAAAGTATTTGGCTATAATTTTTTTATCTTGAATACTAAGGATAACTTGGGTAAATTTGATTCCAAGGCTGATGAAGGTAATTTTCTTGGTTATGCTGTAAAGAGTGAAGGTTTTAGAATTTTTAATAAAAAGTCTATGACTGTTGAAGAATCGATTAATGTTACTTTTGATGAGTTTAACAGTCAAGTAGCAAGCGACAGTGATGATGAAGATATCAGGACAACTTCCAACAAGACTCCTGAAGATAAAACTGGAATAAGTTATCTGGACTGGTTACCTAAAAGATTAAAATTTACAACCAGCCATCCAGAGAACTTGGTAATTGGTGAGTAATCGAAAGGGCTAAGAACTCGTTATGCAACTAGAGATATTATTGCAAATGTTGCTTTTATTTCTCAAGTTGAACCTAAAAATATTTTAGAAGTTTTTGATGATGAATTTTGGATTTTTGCAATGCAAGAGGAACTCAACCAATTTGAATGGAATCAAGTTTGGAAACTCGTTCCTAGACCTAATGATTATCCAGTCATTGATACCAAATGGATTTTTAGAAATAAACTTAATGAGGATGGGTTAGTCACTCGTAACAAAGCACATATCGTAGCTCTATGTTACAATCAAGAAGAAGGTATTGACTACGATGAGACCTATGCTCCTGTTGAGAGAATAGAACCTATCCGCATGCTTTGTACTTTTGCAAGTTTTTATAATTTTAAATTATTTCAAATGGTCGTCAAAAGTGCTTTTTTAAATAGGGTTATAAAAGAGAAAGTTTTTGTAGAATAACCCCCTGGATTTGAAGATTTTAAATTTTTAATCATGTTTTCAAGCTTAGAAAGGCTCTATATGGACTCAAACAAGCCCCGCGTGCTTGGTATGGGCGCCTTAGCTCCTTCCTACTATAAAATAGTTTTTCAAAAGGAAAAGTTGACACTACTTTATTTATAAAATCTCATGATGATAATCTCTTATTAGTACAAATTTATGTAGATGATATTATCTTTGGATCTTCTAATGAGATGCTATATAATGAGTTTGCTAAGTGTATGCAGAGGGAATTAGAAATGAGCATAATGGGAGAACTTACTTTCTTCTTCGGATTACAAATCAAACATAACTCTCAGAGAATATTCATCAATCAAGCAAAATACACAAAAGATTTGCTAAAGAAGTTCGATATGGACAATGCTAAGTCTATTATAACTCCAATTGAAATATCAACCAAACTTGTTCTTGATCAAAATGGCAAGCCTACAAATATACGTAAGTATCGAGGTATGATTGGTAGTCTTCTATACCTAACTGCTAGTCGTCCAGATATTATGTTTTCTGTATGCCTATGTGCTAGATATCAGGCTAACCCTAAGGAATCACATGTATGTGTAGTTAAGCGTATCCTTAGATAACTTAAGGGTACTCAGAAAGCAGGCTTGTGGAATCCCAAAACCACATCCTTTGACCTTATTGGTTATTCTGATATTGATTTTGTTGGATGCAAGATCGATCGTTAGAGTACTAGCGGTACTTTTTATTTCTTAGGAAAGTCTCTAGTCTCTTGGTTTTATAAGAAATAATTTTTTTTTGCAATATCAACTACTGAATCTGAGTATATCGCCTCATGATGTAGTTATGCACGAATTTTATGGATGAAACAAACTTTAGAAGACTATAATTTATCCTTTAACAATATTCCCATCTTTTATGATAACACTAGCTCTATAAATCTCACTAAGAATCCAATATGTCATTCACGCACTAAACATATTGAGATTAGACACCACTTTTTAAGAGATCATCAATTGCAAGGTAATATCTGTTTATAATTTATTGACACAACATTAACTTGTAGACATTTTTACTAAAATCTTAGCTAAAGATCGTTTCAATTTTATTCGTCGAGAATTAGGTATTTTGGAATCCGATACTACATAATTTTTTTAGTTTACCACTCTACATTTTTGTAAATGTAAAAATTATTTTGGGTACAAGTCGAAAGGATCCTTCTGTCAAAGAGGTATAAATAACCTTAAGCGACACGGTATTTAAGTGTCTTTGGACCACCGCTAGCTGAGATCCGGCCCTATAGCTAACCTGAGATGATCCATATAATATAGAATACATAGTAATAATTATTTTTTCATAAATTATTGTATTAAGTCCAAAACCCTAAAATCTAGACTTACAAAATTGATCTACCTTTATATAAAGAATTGAGCCTCGAAGGAATTATTGTTCAAATGAACCAAATTCGGGCAGAGTTCGGACTGAACTCGGGACGAACTCGGTTGCCTTTGTTTCAGAATTTGAAACAAAATCAAACTCCTTATATTTACCTATTGATCATCAAACCAAAACCTACGAACAACAGCCCCTTCTTCCTCCTCTTTAGAACCCTAATTTCTACAAACCCTAGTTTTTGGTTCTTCCTCCTCAACAGTTCTCTACTCTCCAAACTTTGGATTCAGGTAGATTTTAAGGTTCTCTATCACATTTTCTATCTATTTTCAGGTATAATCATCTATTTCTCTCCATCCTCTTTCTTTTAAATGGCTCCTAAGTTATTTAAGAAAAGGGAAGATGCTGGTGAATCATCCTCTTCCAATGTTTAGGAAGACATATCTTATTCCTTGTTCACTCCATCAATGCCCGATGAGGGTGATTATGATAGATTTTTATTTTTATCTCTTGAACAATCCATAGAGTGGTTTAATGATTTTCTACCATGATTGTTTGTTCTGGAAACCCTATAAATTTTACTCTATTTCCTGCTTATCTGCCTACTTTATGTGCTTTGGGACTTGATAAATTAGTTGTTTCTCGATTTCAAATCTATATTAATGCTATCAGAATATTTATTGTAATCTCATCTATGAAGATGATTCCATTCACTCTCGTGTCGGCGGGATAAACATTGACTTTGATGCTGACGATTTGGGAGAGATCCTTCATATTCCAAATGATGGTGAACCCCTTGTCGATATCACCAAATTCACGTTCTCTGAAGGCACGACTCTAGATTCCTTTAAGGATTCCCTTTGCCCTTATGTCCCTCGTTCTCAGGGTAAGCTTAAAGCCAAACACCTTAACAAATGGTTTTATGACTTACATCACATTGTTTTCTCTATGATAATTCCCAGCAAACTTCCACTGATGATATCACAAACTTGGAACTTTGTGCTATCTATCATCTCCACTTTGGGATTCCATTTAGTTTTCCAAAGACTATCATTCAGACTATGGTTAGAGCTCGTAAGAACAGGCTAAATCTTCTCTCCTCCATGTATTTACCTATCATATTTTAACACTTTGACATTCCATTAGATGATTGTCCCTATATAGCAGAGCCCTCCTATCTCTTTACTGCCCGTATGTCTTGCCCCAGTACTGGAATACGGAGACAGACATGGCCAGCTACCCCGTATAAGGTACTATATGTCGTACGACAATCACAGTTTTATCATACAAGGGGGGTGCATGCTACAAGCAAGTCCTATAGGGTTAAGAATTTATATGTCTCAATCATTCAAACAAGAAAACAGTAAGCATAGAGCATATATGATAAGCAATAAGGCGTCTCAAACACTTTCTTAAAATATTCTGGAAACCAGCTATGCAAAATAAGGACCTGGAAGAGTTAAGAAAGTATATGACATTGATCAGTTATAGTTTGATTTAATACAATCATGTAAGGAAACTAATGTCCAGACGAGCCGGCTAACAGGTGCCGGTGGCTAAACGCCAAAAAGAAGTAAATGTTCAAGATGAGCAGGGAAGAAAAAAACCCACTCGCTATCCCCTGTGACCATGTTTCTGGTATGCTCCATCAGTTGGGAAAAGGTACGCTGGATCCTCGGGTGCTGGCTCAAAATCTGGCCATACAAAACCAGTGGGGTTAGTCCCCAAATAGAAAGTACCACAAAGGAAGCACGAAATGGAGAAATAAAAAATCCAAGAAAAATATATAATAATACATAGGTTCAGTGTCGTAACTTAGGTTCATGGCATATCCTAGCACTAAGGCTTAATCCTACAATTAAACAAGGACAATGGTTGAACCATTACACTATGATAATCTATTTTCCTAGGCCACTAGCTGAATAATACAATCACAACCAAATCCATTTTTCCTAAATCGGCCAATCATTTGTATGGCTTGCTATTTTGTGGAGTTTGAGGTTATCTCAGAAATAATGTATAAAAAGTATCCTCAGATCACACCAGTGTCGAACATGAGCTAACCGAACCAAATAAATAAAAAAAGGCACTTGAAGGATGCACCAGTCCCCCGTAGGGCCACTGCGCTAGAAATACGGTATTAGCGGTTCCAGTGTTCCTATATTAAAATAGTGGCTCAAAATAATAATAGTCAGATACTGCACTCCACTATGGCAACTGATATATAGTATATGTGGTGGCTAGACCACAACGCACTTAGAATGAATTTTTGTGGAAAGTTTCATTGGCATGATCTCGGGATACCGTTCCCTCCAATGTTACTACTGCTTTTAGTTACCTAATTAGCCCTATGTTGTGTTTGAAATCTCAAGGCGTGGTCACATAAGAATTATTTTAAGATGTTATTCAAAGTACGGGCATGCTAGATACGAATCCATGGAAGTCAAATTTGGATTCACCCAAGCGTGTATACAACATTCAGACAAGCAATATCCTAGCCACGCTTAAGCAGTTGACTCACTTTTTATGCCTGTGCTGGGAAAACAATATATATTTATAATATCACGCATTCAAGAATTTGGAGGCATTCTCGATGCATAACCCAAATATAATCACTTAACACGTGACACGATGTGTCGCACCTCGGCACACATTAAATCATTAGTATTTTAAGAAATGGTGGTATCAGCACTGATACAATATTCGAGTCCAATTACCAATTATACATTGGGTCACATGAATCAAGAAGATATTCTATCAAAACAAGCAAGGCCGCATGGGTCTCTAGGCTGCATAGAAAGTCCAGGCCGCATATAAAGTCAGGCCGGATGACAAGTCAGGCCACATGAACACTTGGCCGCATTTGAATTCTAGCCGCATATGGATCCCGATCGCATGCTCAGGGTTAAGGTCTACTCATTGGGACAAGTGATGAAGTGACGGAGAATAAATAAAGTTTCAGTGATGTGACATAAAGTGACTAATGTGACAAGCCATAAAGTGTGTTAGGAAGAAAAGACAAAACATGGAAAGATGTGCCAATGTTCAGAGTCATGCGTCCAAGGAAAAGTGACTGCATACTCTGCTTGCCGCATATGCTATCTTGTCGCATATGGGTCGGTGCCGCATGGAGGTTTTTTGGACTTAGTAAAATTTTTATTCGTTCAACGAGTGAAAGCACAATGTGTTCAAGGACACTTGTGTGAATAAGTAGTCATGCGTCCAACAAGATGGACACATATTGTCAGTATGCGACAAGATTTTAGCCCGCATAACCCTCTCGGGCTGCATAGAACTCCCAGATGCATAACTCGCTGTCCGCATGAAGACTTCATGTTCGCCAACAGCAGGTTCGGCCATGGCAAAAAATCTCCAAAAACTGAAATCTTGTTTTGTCTATAAAATTCTTATTTTAAGTCCAAATCAGGTGAACCAAAAGCCAAAATGCTATAATTTGAAATCTCTATAATGTAGAAAAAATTTGTTTTCAAAGACACAAGTTTAATAGATTAAAACCAAGAAAAATTTATGAAATCCAAGAAACCCTAAGTTAGAAATATATATCTATACTAATCCATCTATCAAAACAGAAAACTCTAAGTACTAAAAGTTCTTAGAAACATATAATAAAAATAATGGAACACTAATATAGAGGGTTTCTCTATTTCTCATGCAAGGTGTACTTGCCTATGGAAATGGGGAGAGAAAACTAAAGAAAGAGTAAGAAATAAAGAAGTAAAGGGAGAGAGAGAGAAAGAGAATATTGGGTTATATATGGTAGGGTTAAGGGTTGAACCAATGGTTCTCATGAGTTGAACCAACCCACAAAATAAATCATGAACCAGGTTAAACCAAAGAATGGATCTAGTCTCCATGTACATGCAACCATGCTAAAATAAAAATACGTTCTAAATACGTATATCAGGAATGGGGAGTGACACTGTAGGACTGACCCTGCTCTACCACCTGTGCCACATGTTGATGCTACTTCTGGTATTGGCCCATCTGTACCTCCTGTTGCTTCTACCTCAGCTACTCCACCCATCACTCTTGAGCACCTCCATACAATGCTGCAAGATCGCTTCCGTTTAGAAGACGATCGCTACAGACTAGAGGATGAGCGCTATCGTTCTATGGATTACTGCACCATACTCCAGGCTAAGCCTATATCCAACTCTTTTATGGATATGCATTACAGCTTCTCTCAGTACCCTGACAGCGAACTGATTCACATAGTTCATGATCCTTTCTTTACTGGATACCGCATTGATGATCCAGATACTCAGAGATACTTTGATCCTGCTGTTATTTTTATGATCCCAACTATTCGGCAAAGAACATTGATGATGATAAGTAGTAGAGTAACGATCATTAGCTTAGCATTTAGTGAAAGCATTTGTATTATGAGATGATGTTAATCTTTATGAGTTGTTATTTCTAGTTATGCTTTTTTTATGAGACTTTTATGAGATGTTATCTTTAGATCAATAAAGTTTTTAACTTGGTTAACTTTTGGCAAAGTTATATTGCTCTTCATTTACAAAATGTTCCTATAGAATGTCATTCCTTGTTTTATTTATATTTGTTTCTGTTTATTATGTCATTCCTTGCATCATATTTTTTGTTTAACTTGGCTCCAACTTTACGGGAGAGGTTTCCCATTTCGATCAAGTAACAACGGGGGAGACATACATATCAAGATTGTAATATTGCAAGAAAGCTATTATTGCGGGGAGCAACATAACGAGATATCGGGAGAGAAACATATCTTTTATTGCATGAACAATATATATCTTATCTTAGTTGTCGTATCGGTCGCAGTTTTGTTAATTATCAAAATGGGGGAGATTGTTGGTCCATCTGGTCATGGTCAAACAAATTTTAATAATCGATCCAAACTATGAATTGATACATTGCAACTTAGATGAATTTGTTTAGAAAGACGTCGCAATACTTTATCACAAGCTGCTACAAGATGATTCTGTTTGGGTTACTCTTTTTACTTTGTTATGTAATTTTTACTTTTTTGAGTCTAAGGACTTACGTGAGTCGGAACAAAATTTTGGCATTTGGATTGAACCTTTATCCAAAGTCCACTCATACATAAGCCAACCCAAGCCAGACCAGTAATTCTTTTGGATTCAAGCCTAAACCCAAACCCACTAAAAAATCTAAGTCAAAATAATATGGAAAAATGACCAACCAAACTCAGTACGAGTTCTGCCCGAACTCGGTTACCCTGAACCAATTTCCTAGTCAGCCTCCTCTTCCGGGTGATCAGGCTGTAACGTTAGAATTTATGAATGTTAAAACATCCGTACTCTACCCGAACTCGACTCAGAAAAATCTTATAAATAAAGAAGAATTTTTATATTTTAACATAACTCATTCACTCAAACATTCTTCTTCTCTATTACTTAAATAACTTTAATCTTTCTCATTCCCAAGACAACTCCCTTTCCTTCTAAGTGCCCAAGTGCCATTCTGATTAGAAGTTGAGTGGAGTTGTACTAGCTTGGTATAAAAGATGCTTTCTATTTCTGTCTAAAGTTTTCGAGCTCTTCGGATCAAAAGCTCGTGTTGTAATAAGTTGGCATGCTCTTCGGATCAAAGGTGCGTATGTACCCTATTTGATAAATAGTAGATTAACAATAAGCAAGAGTTCATGGGCCTGGACTAGTCCTCCACGAGAGAAACCAGGATAAAATTCTCTGTATTTGAGTCTGCTTTTCTGAACTTTACTTATACTCTGCTTATACTCTGATTATACTTATTGCTGCAGTTTATAAGTAGTCCTTAAAATTAGAATTCTAAATTGGTGATTATTTTTTGCTACATACGCACTTACTCTATTTACCCCCCTCTAGAGTTGCCACACGATCATACATGTTCCAGTTTATTTGACATGACCCAATATATGCTTACACATAATTACTGTACATGCCATATGTCCCGTTACTTATATGTTTACAGCTTTCTTTCTTATTTTTTGGTGCACTTTTTATTATCCTGGTAGTTACATGTTTACTCTTATTATATTGTACTTTTTTGTATGCTATTTTTAGTTCATAGTTTGGCATCATTTGTGGTACTTGCTATTTGGGGTCTGATTCCACTGGTTTTGCTTGGCCAGATCCGGTAGCAGAGCCAGATAATCTTCTGTACCTTCCATTGGATGGTGACCATCAGGAGCACCAGACCGATTGAGTGAATTTTTTGTTTTGTTCACCCACTTATTATACATATTCTTTTATGGAGTTTAGCCCCGAGCACATGTTTAGCTCATAGTTTAGACTTGATACATCACCTACGGGAATGACATGAGTAACATATTCTAGACTATAGCTAGAGTTGATCATGTATGACTTATACTCTTGCTAGTTCTTCATTTTGTATTACTAGCTCTATGATCTTCTAAGTATATATGGTTTAGGATTTACTATCTTGCTTCTGATGATCATATATCTTGTATATTATGGATTCTTACTTGTGATTGTGACACTAGGATTGCTTGAACTATGATTGACTGTTGGATTATAGTATTAAAACCCCCTCATGTCTATTTCCAGTCGTGACCGTATTTTGGGGTACTGGTGTACTCTGGTATACGTAGCTATCTTTGTTTGCCCCCGCGCTCCAGTATTCTGGCTCTGGGACATGACATATAGACCCGTGTTAGGACCCATGAGTAGAACGAAGAGTCTTAAAATTTTTTAAAGCAAAAATTTTCCTTTCTTTATTTCCGTCGTAATTCTGTAGAAACCGCCAAAAAATTTGAATGGTCAAATATTTTCATGAATAATATTGTGATATTTTGTGAATAGTATTTGATTCACTCTTTCGTCCATTGGTTTCTTAATTCTGATTTACTCTATTACCTAGTGGTTTCTTGGTTTTCTTTTGAGTGGGTGAGATTAATTTAGATCATGAAGTGGATCGCTGATGTGGCAGTTCCAACGATCATGATTAATTTACCCCTTCTATATATACCCTTTTATTTTCTTTCTCCTCTCTCTTTTCTTTCTTCTTTCTCTCTCTTTTCTTTCTTCTTTCTCTCTCTTCACTTTCTCTGTCTCTGTTCCTCTCTCTATTTTTTCTCCATTTTTATTGTGAGCTTGGAGCTTGGTCTTGATTAGCAGAAGCTGATGGTCCTCAACAAACCTACAAGAAGTTCGCATATAAGCCCTCTAATTTTCTGAATGCAAACCCTCTAAAATTTGAGGGTAGGACCACACTAAATAAGGTGATGGACTGCATTAAGAAAATGGAGCATCTGTTTGCGTTCATAGGTGTCCTAAGTAACAAGATGGTGGCATGTACAGCCCTACAGCTGTCACGCCCCGATTCCATAGAATTGATAGTCGTCCCCCGGGCATGACGCCGTGCGTGCCTAGGTTGTGCAACGCACAAGGCCAAGGTATTTGATATGACGAGCACATATTCAGAGTATGCAGATAGTTGAACACAATATTAAAACAAGAAAAAGTTTTTTTTATTGATAATGAACATCATTTATAAACTCTTGAACAAGTACAAAAGGGTGCCTTGAAGGCTTACAAAAGCAGACACAAAATGAGATAGCCGTCTG